>JAZGTH010000023.1:7370000-7395000 GCA_036877525.1 Chromobotia macracanthus | reverse complement strand
AGTGGTGACGTTAGTTTGCATGTTAGATAATTAGTCAAGCATCACTGTTACTGCTGTTCATGCTCTGAGTTTGGTATCTGAACAAACCCTAATTGTTAAAATCATCCCTTAAAACATGTTGAGAACTAATATTTATCATTCAATCAATCGGCAATGAATAAAATCATGAAGTCAAAGTTCAGTCAGTGATGTTGTGTAACGTGTATTTTTAAAGGGTTTTGCCACTGCAGGCTGGTGTCTGTTCCTACAGGCCCTCTGCTCCGAGTGCAGGGCCAGCCACTGTCTCTTCGCTGTGATGTGTCGGACTACGAGGGCCCTTCAGAACAGGACTTTGATTGGACAATGACACGAGGAACAGAAACTATCAACATTGTTTCAACTTTTGACTCCAGATTCTCAGACCGCTCTGTTAAGGAGCGTGTAAGCAGTGGAGATATTAGTGTGTCACGTTTGGAGGACAATGCAGTGGAGCTGAGAATCAAAGAAGCTAGAATCACTGACAGCGCCACCTACAGCTGCAGTACCCCCAGCACAGATTCAGTTATCAGTGGAAACTACGACGCAGCTGTCCAAGTGCGAGGTGGGTGCTTATAAATGAATGTTTAATTCCGTTTCTGCATTGTTTCTGCAACGTTTATTTCCTGCAGTCTCTGTCAAGAAAAGCATCGCTTGTTCAAGCTCGTACTTAGGGTTTGGGATTTGATTAAATTTGTGCTATTTATATTATAATTCGCATTATAATTGATTACTGACTTAACTAATTTTAAAATATAAAATGTAAAACTAATTTATAACTTTCAATTTATAAAGTTTATAGTGTATAAATTGTTTGTGATACTGAATGATACTTCAGTGGGATCGGAAGTGTTCATTTTCGGCTGGCTGATAAAATGGGCAAAAATTCCCAATATACTTAAAAGCAAATCAGGTGACAATGAGGTACCAGAGACATATTTAGACACAGGAATATGACGGAGACACAGGAATATGACGGAGACACAGGAATATGACGGAGACACAGGAATATGACTAAGGGATGGGCTTTTCTTTGCAATCATCTGACAATGGCCTGTCCAAACAGAAAGGAAAATGTCTCCATATAATCTCACTGCTTACTGTCTAGGAGAAAAAGGGGGCTATGAAGGAGATGTCGTATTTCCTACGAGACAACACTTGTGTGGAGTTTGTCATACAGTAGATAATCATGACCTCTGCTGTCAGGTGCTGCGTTTCCTTCTGTTCACCTGTCAGTGGATTAACATACTGACTGAGACAGGTGGATTATTCTGGAACTCCAGCAGCACTGATACAGAGTTCATTTCACATAGAGCTCTTGTTAGCATCTTGTTATCATCAGAAATGCATCTGTAGATCTGTAAGTGCATTAACAGTCTGGAGTGGTAAGAACGTGTCCTTAAAGTAACAAAATAACAAAAATGTTGAAAATGTTATTTTGAGATGTTGTGTTACCATTATTGCTTAATCATAAGAACAATTATTCTGTAATTATTTTGTAATTCAGTAATATTCTGAGAATATTCCCTGTTATCTGCGTTTCTGTCAGCTTTATTTTCTGCAGTGAACTGTCTTTCTGCAGGGCTACACTGCTCTGCTCAGGGGTGTGATGTTTCTCAGGTTACTCTCTGCTCAGTAGTGGAGTGGTTTAATAGTACAGTAGTCTAGTACCATAACTGTTGAATGTGTTCATACAGAACTGTGATAGGAGTTTCCTTTCTACTAGATTCAGATTGGTTAAACCTGGTCTGGTTTTGTCACAGCTGAGAGGAATTCAGTAAGGAGATCACAACACACTCACAATGTGTTTCTCCACATGAAGTTATTTTGTATTTATTTATTGTATTTGTATTTATTTTGAAATATGTTTCTGTACAAGCTGGTTCAAAGGTTAGTATACAATGGCCAGTTTTATTATTCTTTGTCAATGTTATTCAGAACATGTAGCACTAAAAGTTGTTGTATATTAATTACATATATATATATATATACACACACATATACTTATTACAAATTACAAAGCAGTGTTTTCTATCACCAAATGTTTGTAAACCGTATAACTACCTTCACTTCTTCACTTTTCTGAGTCGTTTCTGACTTTAATAAGCTGTTGTCAGGGTGATTGTTAGTGTCTGTGTGAAGCACAGTGTACACACTTTTATCTGTACTTTTTTTAAAGCTTTTGATTATTTTGTGTCTGTTGCAGTTGTTTCTAATAGTCTAATTGTGACTCCTGAGGGCACAAACCCTGTTGTCCCTGAAGGAGGATCCCTCAGACTGCTGTGCAATGTTTCTCGTGACTTCATCGAGGGAGTTTACCTGTCCCTCACCTGGTCAGTCAAAAAGAGACCCTCTCTGATGGAGGACCTGTTCACCTTTGGGCCCGATTTGGGTATAACTGTTGGAAACGGCTCCATACAACGCTACATAGATGGTGCAATGCGGCTAGAATTTGGGAAGGGAGTGTCCCACAGTTTTGTGCTCTCCGGAATATTGCCGTCCGATCAGGGGACGTATGTGTGTACAGCCAGACTGTGGACACGAGAGCAGGGCATCTGGAAGACAATTCAGGAGAAGACTGTGGAGGTGGGGGAAGTGGCTGTCACCCCTGCAGGTCAGTGTGCACTACAGAGATGCTTCAGTCTGTGTGTTACAACAGAAAAGAGTTACATAGTGGCCCAGAGGACAAAGCACAGCAAAATGAACAAAAACAAAGTTAGCAACACAAAAAACACAACCCACAAAACAGTTGTGACTATACCCACAGAATACTACAACAACAAAATATTAACAAAAGGAAATAAGGCAAAAAAAGAAACTTAAGCCAAAGAAAGAACTGAATGTGAATTAATTTCTGTAGGGCCATTGTAGGTTTACAAATCACACTATTTGTTCTGATATAATTTCTGTTTTTTTTAAAGAGTAAAATATTGGTGATGATCTTTTTCTAGTTGATATACAGTCCAGTGATTTGAACAGATGATTTGTAGTGTGTGAGACAGTGACAAGACAGTGTGAGTTTTGGTTTTAGTTGCCCCAGACCTGCTTGTCTCTCTTGAGCAGAATATCTTCTCTTTTCTCCAGTTTTATCTTGTTTATTGTCTCAGGACTGTTCTCACAAGCCAAACTTTGAATTTTCATGGCTGGCAAAATTCTTCTCTGGTTACCATATACACTCACCGCTACTTTAATAGGTACACCTGTTCAGTTGCTTGGTAACACAAATTGCTAATCCGCCAATCACATGGCAGCAACTCAATGCATTTAGGCATCTAGATGTGGTGTAGACGACTTGAAGTTCAAACCGATCATCAGAATGGGGAAGAAAGGGGATTTAAGTGACTTTGAACATAGAATGGCTGTTGGTGCCAGACAGGCTGGTCTAAGTATTTCAAAAACTGCTGATCTACTGGGGTTTTCACACACAACCATCTCTAGGGTTTACAGAGAATGGGCCGAAAAAGAGAAAATATCCAGTGAGCAGCAGTTGTGTGGACGAAAATGCCTTGTTGATGTCAGAGGTCAGAGGAGAATGGGCAGACTGGTTAGAGATGATAGAAAGGCAACAGTAACTCCAATAACCACTCGTTACAACCAAGGTATGCAGAATACCATCTCTGAACACACAACACGTCAAACCCTGAAGCAGATGGGCTACAGCAGCAAAAGACCACACTGGGTGCTGTTCCTGTCAGCTAAGAACAGGAAACGGAAGCTACAATTCGCACAGGCTCACCAAAATTGGACAATAGAAGATTGGAAAAACATTGCCTGGTCTGTGAGTCTTGATTTCTGCTGCGACATTCAGATGGTAGGGTCAGAATTTAGCGTAAATAATAATAAAGCATGGATCCATCCTGCCTTGTCCCAATGGTTCAGGCTGGTCGTGGTGGTGTAATAGTGTGGGGGATATTTTCTTGGCACACTCTAGGCACCTTAGTACCAACTGAGCATCATTTAAATGCCACAGCCTACCTGAGTATTGTTGCTGACCATGTCCATCCTTTATGACTACAGTGTACCCATCTTCTGATGGCTACTTCCAGCAGGTTAATGAACCATGTCACAAAGCTCAAATCACCTCAGACTGGTTTCCTTTAACATGGCAATGAGTTCACTTTACTCACATGGCCTCCACAGTCATCAGATCTCAATCCAATAGAGCACCTTTGGGATGTGGTGGAATGGGAGATTCACATCATGGAGATTCATGCAGCTGACAAATCTGCAGCAACTGCATGATGCTATCATGTCAATATGGACCAAAATCTCTGAGGAATATTTCCAATACCTTGTTGAATCTATACCATGAAGAATTAAGGCAGTTCTGAAGGCAAAGGGGGGTCCAACCCGGTACTAGCAAGGTGTACCTAATAAAGTGGCCAGTGAGTGTATACTGTCAATGTTACTGCTAAGTTGTAATTAAAACCAGGAGACTGTGGCTGTTTGAGCTCTGACAGACGCTACACAGAATGAGAGTTCTTGAGTTTATAATGTAACCAAAATATACGTGTATGAATGACAAAATTACACTATTATTATCTTGTTAAACGTGATGTTCCTCATATCATGATAGACGTGAAAGGTACAGTTCATCCAATAAGAATGAATCTATTATCAATACCTCAACCTCATATTGTTATAAACCTGTATTCTTACTTCAGTTGTATGACCAGTTTGCTTGAGAAACTGACAGCAAACATGCAATTTGAATATACATATCAACTTAATTAACGTGGTGTTTTTTATGACCTCAACATTGTTTTGTGATGTTAATTTAATTTCTGATATTTCTGTCATCTTTTTAACCGTTCAGCGAACTCCCTGAGTGTTCATGTCCAGAGAAACAGCACGTTAGCCTCAGGAGACTCACTGGAACTCAACTGTTCGGTTGCTCTCGACGATCTGACCGCAGTGGACCTGGAGGTGACATGGCTGTTGAATGACACGCGTGTTCTGGCCCGTTCAGGTCGTGATGGCGTGCTGCTCAGCTTGTCTGAGGGTGTGGATGTTAGACGTTTGGGGAAATGGGATTTTCAGCTGAAGGTTCAGCATGTGGAGACCTCTGACGCTGGACTGTATTCATGTAGAGTGAGCGTGTGGGTCCATCACAACCGTGGGCGCTGGTACGAGGCGGCAGATAAGACCTCTGCCCCGGTGCAAGTTCATGTCATTAAGCAAAGTAAGTACATCAGCAGTTTCTATTTTAACAAACTTGTGTGTCAGCACAACACACTTGTGTTTTATCAACGCTGCCAAATGAATGTCTCTCTTGTTTCTTGAGTATCAATCAATAATTTTATTAATTTGGATGTAAACAGCCCGTAGGGTCTTACATTGTGTGACATTTTGTGAAAATGGCATTTAAAGTTCTTTACAGTTGATTACAAATGTTTTCATACTCAGAGCTTGTACTGCCATTTGTGAAATATTCATTTGATGTTGATTATTTGGTATTTAAATGACATTAAGGAGTATGATGTGCTGTTTATGTTAGTGAATTGTAGAATAGGTTTCCATATGTCTTCTCAGTTGTGATCTTTAGGTTGTTTTTCAAGACGGTTCATGCTCAAGTTCACACAGCACACACAAGCTAGTTCAGCACATTAACTATAGATGTATGACCAACACTACATCTACTATATTAACATGTCATGCATGCCTATTTCATTTGCAGTCTGCTGCCGTTCTCTTGGATAATCTATGGAATTAAAGCTTTCATTCATTTGGCAAGGTGTTAATTAGTCCATGTACGAGTGATTATTTTCATTGGTAGAGAAATGTCCCTGCTTGACATCAGATGTTAGTTAATGACATGGTCAGCAGGTTCCTGTAAGTCGTGATGGTGACAGTGATCTGCCTCAGGTCATCAGAGGATAAAGATGAGAACATCCCACAGATTTCACACCCGAGTACTTTCAGTACCACATTACATGTACAGAAAGAGCACAGGGAACCTGTTTATCTGAAAACTACAGAAGTCATTCATTGTTTGAAGACATTCTGGAATCTAGCTAAACCTACACACAGGTTTGACAGGTCAGCTGTTTCCACATTTGTGAGACACAATTCAGGATGTTTGTGAAGCTGTGAATGACTGGTACAAAGAAAGTGATTCTACAGCTCTCCAATATCAGTGAAGAATTCATCTGACCTCAGATGTGGGGCTGTTGCAGATGTTGCCACCATAATGTTGGGGAGTTCTGGCTGGTTGCTAAGTGTTTGCTTTGTGGTTGCTTTTTTTAAAAAAAAGTTTTTTTAGCACATTGTTGTGTGGTTTGCAGGGCGTCATCCCCAAACCCCCCGAGTTTGTATGATCTTCTGCTCTCTGGTTATAGCTCATATTGCTCTGGCTATAGATCAAAGTGTGTGTCTGTGATATCTTGAGGTCTTTTTGTGATGAAGTCATTTTGGGGGCGGTGTCCGCTGTTAACATGTTATTGTGATGTGTGCAGTAAATGTAGTGATTTATTATGAAGCGCTCTGAGGAACACTGTGGACGTCGGCAGAGATCCTTCTGCACAGCGCTCCACAAGAGAAATAAAACCTCGCTAACACGCTGTCTTCCATATGCTCTTGTAGGAGAACACTGAGTGATGTGGTGACTTGTTCTGAAAACAGCTGAAGTCACTTTCAGTGTTTAACTGGCTTTGTTGTGCATCACAGGATGTTTGTGCTGCTAAAACCTGATCACCCTAACAACTGAGAGCCACAGTACATCCATGCAGATTGTAATATCATATGTCCTGCTCTGTTGTCATATCTTGTTTCTCTCGGTTTGAGTTATAATGAGCTACTTAACTTTCATAGTCAAAACAGTCTCTGTATCATTTTTTGTTTAATTTGATGCTAAAGTTGTTTTGTTTTTAGTTTCAGTTTAGAGTTAGGGTCGTTTTATGTTTGGTTCTAATCTCCAGTTTAGTATTGAAGCACCTGTAACTCACCTTTGACACGGCACGCCTACATCTGGTATTCACTATTAATAGTATTCACTATTACTACATTAAACAATTATACCAAACAGAAGAGAAAAGGTCACATGATGCAGAGAGAGAGAGAGAGGAGGACAGCAGAGAGAGAGAGAGGAGGACAGCAGAGAGAGAGGGGGGAGGACAGCAGAGAGAGAGAGAGGAGGACAGCAGAGAGAGAGAGAGGAGGACAGCAGAGAGAGAGAGGGGAGGACAGCAGAGAGAGAGAGGAGGACAGCAGAGAGAGAGAGGGAGGACAGCAGAGAGAGAGAGAGGGAGGACAGCAGAGAGAGAGAGAGGGAGGACAGCAGAGAGAGAGAGAGGAGGACAGCAGAGAGAGAGAAAGGAGGACAGCAGAGAGAGAGAGGAGGACAGCAGAGAGAGAGAGAGGAGGACAGCAGAGAGAGAGAGAGGAGGACAGCAGAGAGAGAGAGGAGGACAGCAGAGAGAGAGGGGAGGGCAGCAGAGAGAGAGGGAGGACACAGAGAGAGAGAGAGGAGGACAGAGAGAGAGAGAGGAGGACAGCAGAGAGAGAGAGGAGGACAGCAGAGAGAGAGAGGGGAGGACAGCAGAGAGAGAGAGAGGGAGGACAGCAGAGAGAGAGAGAGGGGAGGACAGCAGAGAGAGAGAGAGGAGGACAGCAGAGAGAGAGAGAGGAGGACAGCAGAGAGAGAGAGAGGAGGACAGCAGAGAGAGAGAGAGAGGAGGACAGCAGAGAGAGAGAGAGAGGAGGACAGCAGAGAGAGAGAGAGAGGAGGACAGCAGAGAGAGAGAGAGGAGGACAGCAGAGAGAGAGAGAGGAGGACAGCAGAGAGAGAGAGAGGAGGACAGCAGAGAGAGAGAGAGGGGAGGACAGCAGAGAGAGAGAGAGGGGAGGACAGCAGAGAGAGAGAGAGAGGAGGACAGCAGAGAGAGAGAGAGAGGAGGACAGCAGAGAGAGAGAGAGAGGAGGACAGCAGAGAGAGAGAGAGAGGAGGACAGCAGAGAGAGAGAGGGGAGGACAGCAGAGAGAGAGAGAGGGGAGGACAGCAGAGAGAGAGAGAGGGGAGGACAGCAGAGAGAGAGAGGGGAGGACAGCAGAGAGAGAGAGGGGAGGACAGCAGAGAGAGAGAGGAGGACAGCAGAGAGAGAGAGGGGGACAGCAGAGAGAGAGAAGAGGACAGCAGAGAGAGAGAGAGACACAGAGAGAGAGAGGGGAGGACAGCAGAGAGAGAGAGAGGGGAGGACAGCAGAGAGAGAGAGAGGGGAGGACAGCAGAGAGAGAGAGAGAGGAGGACAGCAGAGAGAGAGAGAGAGGAGGAGGACAGCAGAGAGAGAGAGAGAGAGGAGGACAGCAGAGAGAGAGAGAGAGGAGGACAGCAGAGAGAGAGAGAGAGAGGAGGACAGCAGAGAGAGAGAGAGGAGGACAGCAGAGAGAGAGAGAGAGGAGGACAGCAGAGAGAGAGAGGAGGACAGCAGAGAGAAGGGAGGACAGAGAGAGAGGGGAGGACAGCAGAGAGAGAGAGGGGAGGACAGCAGAGAGAGAGAGAGGAGGACAGCAGAGAGAGAGAGAGAGAGGAGGACAGCAGAGAGAGAGAGAGGAGGACAGTAGAGAGAGAGAGGGGAGGACAGCAGAGAGAGAGAGAGAGGAGGACAGCAGAGAGAGAGAGAGAGGAGGACAGCAGAGAGAGAGAGAGGGACAGCAGAGAGAGAGAGAGGAGGACAGCAGAGAGAGAGAGAGGGGAGGACAGCAGAGAGAGAGAGAGGGAGGACAGCAGAGAGAGAGAAAGGAGGACAGCAGAGAGAGAGAGAGAGGAGGACAGCAGAGAGAGAGAGAGAGGAGGACAGCAGAGAGAGAGAGAGAGGAGGACAGCAGAGAGAGAGAGAGGGAGGACAGCAGAGAGAGAGAGAGAGGAGGACAGCAGAGAGAGAGAGAGGAGGACAGCAGAGAGAGAGAGAGGAGGACAGCAGAGAGAGAGAGAGGAGGACAGCAGAAGAGAGAGAGGAGACAAGAGAGAGAGGAGGACAGCAGAGAGAGAGAGGGGAGAACAGAGAGAGAGAAAGGAGGACAGCAGAGAGAGAGAGGAGGACAGCAGAGAGAGAGAGGAGGGACAGGAGAGAGAGGGGGAGGACAGAGAGAGAGAGAGGGAGGACAGCAGAGAGAGAGAGAGGAGGACAGCAGAGAGAGAGAGAGGGAGGACAGCAGAGAGAGAGAGAGAGGAGGACAGCAGAGAGAGAGAGAGGGAGGACAGCAGAGAGAGAGAGAGAGGAGGACAGCAGAGAGAGAGAGAGAGGACACAGAGAGAGAGAGGAGGACAGCAGAGAGAGAGAGGGAGGACAGCAGAGAGAGAGGGGGAGGACAGAGAGAGAGAGAGGAGGACAGCAGAGAGAGAGAGGAGAGGAGGACAGCAGAGAGAGAGAGAGGGGAGGACAGCAGAGAGAGAGAGAGGAGGACAGCAGAGAGAGAGAGGGGAGGACAGAGAGAGAGGGGAGGACGCGGAGGGGGAGGACAGCAGAGAGAGAGGGGAGGACAGCAGAGAGAGAGAGGAGGACAGCAGAGAGAGAGGGGGAGGACAGCAGAGAGAGAGAGAGGAGGACAGTAGAGAGAGAGGGAGGACAGCAGAGAGAGAGAGAGAGAGGAGGACAGCAGAGAGAGAGAGAGAGAGGAGGACAGCAGAGAGAGAGAGGAGGACAGCAGAGAGAGAAGAGAGACAGCAGAGAGAGAGAGAGGAGGACAGAGAGAGAGAGAGGGAGGACAGCAGAGAGAGAGAGAGGGAGGACAGCAGAGAGAGGAGGAGCAGAGAGAGGAGGGGAGGACAGCAGAGAGAGGGGGAGGACAGCAGAGAGAGAGAGGGAGGACAGCAGAGAGAGAGAGAGGAGGACAGCAGAGAGAGAGGGAGGACAGCAGAGAGAGAGAGAGGAGGACAGCAGAGAGAGAGAGGGGAGGACAGCAGAGAGAGAGAGAGGAGGACAGCAGAGAGAGAGAGAGAGGAGGACAGCAGAGAGAGAGAGGAGGACAAAGAGAGAGAAGGAGGACAGCAGAGAGAGAGAGAGGAGGACAGCGAGAGAAGGAGGACAGTAGAGAGAGAGGAGGAGGAAGCAGAGAGAGAGAGAGGAGGACAGCAGAGAGAGAGGGAGGACAGCAGAGAGAGAGAGAGGGAGGGGGAGGACAGCAGAGAGAGAGAGAGGAGGACAGCAGAGAGAGAGAGAGGGAGGACAGCAGAGAGAGAGAGGGAGGACAGCAGAGAGAGAGAGAGGAGGACAGCAGAGAGAGAGAGAGGAGGACAGCAGAGAGAGAGAGGAAGAGAGAGAAGAGGGAGGACACAGAGAGAGAGAGGGGGACAGCAGAGAGAGAGAGGAGGACCAGAGAGAGAGGGGAGGACAGCAGAGAGAGAGAGAGGAGGACAGCAGAGAGAGAGAGAGGACAGAGAGGGGGAGGACAGCAGAGAGAGAGAGGGAGGACAGCAGAGAGAGAGAGAGAGGAGGACAGCAGAGAGAGAGAGAGAGGAGGACAGCAGAGAGAGAGAGAGGAGGACAGCAGAGAGAGAGAGAGGGAGGACAGCAGAGAGAGAGAGAGGGGAGGACAGCAGAGAGAGAGAGAGGGAGGACAGCAGAGAGAGAGAGAGGAGGACAGCAGAGAGAGAGAGAGGAGGACAGCAGAGAGAGAGAGGAGGACAGCAGAGAGAGAGAGAGGAGGAGCAGAGAGGAGGAGGCAGAGAGAGAGAGAGAGAGAGAGGGAGGACAGCAGAGAGAGAGAGGGGGAGGACAGCAGAGAGAGAGAGGAGGACAGCAGAGAGAGAGAGGAGGACAGAGAGGGGGAGGACAGCAGAGAGAGAGAGAGAGGACAGCAGAGAGAGAGAGGAGAGGAAGAGAGAGAGAGGAGAAGAGAGAGAGAGGGAGGACAGCAGAGAGAGAGAGAGGAGGACAGCAGAGAGAGAGAGGGAGACAGAGAGAGAGGAGAGACAGAGAGAGAGAGAGAGGAGGACAGCAGAGAGAGAGAGAGAGAGGAAAGAGAAAGAGGAAGCAGAGAGAGAAGGAGGACAGCAGAGAGAGAGGGAGGACAGCAGAGAGAGAGAGAGAGGAGGACAGCAGAGAGAGAGAGAGAGGAGGAGAGAGAGAGAGAGGACAGCAGAGAGAGAGAGGAGGACAGCAGAGAGAGAGAGGGGAGGACAGCAGAGAGAGAGAGAGAGAGAGGAGGACAGCAGAGAGAGAGAGAGGAGGACAGCAGAGAGAGAGAGAGAGAGGAGGACAGCAGAGAGAGAGAGAGGAGGACAGCAGAGAGAGAGAGGAGGGACAGCAGAGAGAGAGGGGAGGACAGTAGAGAGAGAGAGGAGGACAGCAGAGAGAGAGAGGGGAGGACAGCAGAGAGAGAGAGGGGAGGACAGCAGAGAGAGAGAGGAGGACAGCAGAGAGAGAGAGGGGAGGACAGCAGAGAGAGAGAGAGAGAGGAGGACAGCAGAGAGAGAGAGGAGGACAGCAGAGAGAGAGAGGAGGACAGCAGAGAGAGAGAGAGAGAGGAGGACAGCAGAGAGAGAGAGAGGAGGACAGTAGAGAGAGAGAGAGGAGGACAGCAGAGAGAGAGAGAGAGAGAGAGAGAGGACAGCAGAGAGAGAGAGAGGAGGACAGCAGAGAGAGAGAGAGAGAGAGGAGGACAGCAGAGAGAGAGAGGAGGACAGTAGAGAGAGAGAGGGGAGGACAGCAGAGAGAGAGAGAGGAGGACAGCAGAGAGAGAGAGCAGTGCTGAAAGCAGGAGAAAGCGTGAGAGAGCTGGTGTGATTAAATGTGTGAGATAAAGCTCTGTTCCTGTGTGATAATGTAGACTGAGTGTCTTGAGTGAAGAGGCGCTCATTAAAGCTTATGAACACTCATTCTGAGACCCTCCCTCGACCCTCTGTTCCGTTCCCAGGATACTCCATCACCATCCATAGTGACCAGCTAGAGAGAAGCCATGAGACATTCATCTAGTGTATGAGTGAAGAAGCACGTTGTAGAAACACTCTTCTTCTCTTTATTTGTCTTGAACTTGAACTCTCTAAACGTCTCTTTCACGTTCTCCTGACTCCCTCAGTTATTTCACTCAGACCCAAGAATCTGCAGAACCAAACCTCGCTTAAGACAATAAATGTTGTCCAAAGGAGTAACAAACAAAGCAACCTTTAAAAATAGTAAAAAACTGTGTTCTAAATTATTTGGAACACATTAAAGTTCCAGCAGGGTCTTAACTGATTTTTTATGCTGGGTTGTTACAGGTACAAGCTAATTAAGTTTGTTATTGAACTGGTAGAATAAAGAGGTGTGAGATCAAGTAGACTTTGTCATTAAACAGTTGATTCAGTGATTAATGGCTTCTGCTTATTAAGGAAGAGGTGGGAGGAGCTTAACGAACATCAGGAAGTGATGCGGATCAGAGCCACACTGCGCAGATGGTCCCTGTGAATCAATCTCTGTGACGCCCAAACCTCAACACAGAGCCACCAGCACATATGGGCTCAGTCAGTTGTGTGTGTGTGAGAGAGAGTGGATGTTTCTCTGTCTTCATGATGTTTGATTTCTGTTGTGTGAGTGTTTCAGGATGATGTGTGTGTGGGAGTCAGAGCTCAGGGCACAAATGACCCAGATATTTAAAATGTGGGGGCAAAAAAAGCCTCAAAGACAATTCCTGTGCTATTTTTATCTGTTGTGGAACACAGTTATATTTATATTTTTTATATTGTATAAGCTGTTATTATGTAGCTGTCAGATTACTGTATTTCTCACATCTGAATATTGTTAATGTGCTGCAATATAAAGTGATAAACTGGAATCAGCAGTGAAGAAACACTTGTGTAAAACCCGAGATGACATCAGAGCAGGAAAATCAGATTTTGTCTCACAGATTCTGTATAATAATATTTCTGTCTTATTGACATCATATGTTTGTGTGTGTGTGTGTTCCTACCTAAACATTTGTACATCCTCATTTGTAAAACTGTATAAAAATAAAGCAAATTATAAAGTTATTATTTGAATTGTAAATATCCTAAAAGTTTTCAGTTAGGGTTAGGATGTGGGTTAGGTTATGGTATTTATAACTAGCTGTGTATTAAAACGATAGAAATCTATGAAATCTCTCCATTTAGGTAGCTAAATAAACGTGTGTGTGTGTGAGAGAGAAAGTGAGAGAGTATGCGTTTCTTTTGCACTGTTCACCCAGGCGTGAAGGTCCCAGCTGTATAGGAGAGACGCAGGGGTCTTTCACTGATGTAAAGCCTGCTGGGCTCACTGCCCGGTCACAAACACTTGACAGTGTTGTGCTGAGAGCCTAAAAACAGGGACACTGTACACCTTTAATGAGGGTGTTTGTGTGTGTGAGTGTATATTCTCAGACTTAAATCAGGAGGAAGAGTTTCACCTCTCAGATTTCTGCACCAACTAAAGCTTAATCCAGTTTTCCTGCAGTTGCTTAACAAGCACAGGGCGAGTCAGTGTTTTGTGTTGTACTCTTCTTTTCTGTGGCCTATACACAGGCAGTTTTTGTTTTAATTCAGGCCTGTAAACAGCCATCCATAACACCCTAGCAACCACAGAGAAATGCATTACAGTGCCTTCAGAACACCTTAGCAACTGCATAGCAACCACAGATAAGTCAACATGCTGAAACCCACCCATCACACCCTAGCAACCAAATAGTAACATGCTAGAAAACATTTAAAACTATTTGCTTTAGAAATGTGGATGTAGGTGTGTTGTGTATTGTGTTAATTGTGTTGTGGTGTTTTGTATTCTGTATTGTTATTCTTTACAGTGTATGTTTATATGATCATGTACAAAAGGTAAAAATCTAGTATCATTATTTTTCATCCTTATTTTGCTCTAGAGAGTAATGTTTTCTTTAAGTAAAGTTCAAAGTTTTCTCTTTTTTCAGATCCAGGTTACACAGTCGTTCTTCGCTCAGCTGTGACTCCAAAGTTCTTAGGAGACGCGACAGAGCTGGAATGCAAAGTTACAAACATCTCTAATCTTCACACTGGACGACTGGGAGTGTCGTGGTCGTTTAAAGAAGTTGTGCGTGCCAATGACACGGTAACCACCCGCGCTGTTGCGTCATTGGATCAGAACGGAACCCTTGTACCAGGCAAGTCATACAAGAGCCGCGTGGAGGCGGGACTTATCACGGTTACCCAGATGGAATCGTATGTGTTTAAGCTCCGCCTCGTGTACACAACAGACACAGATGTTGGCGAGTACACCTGCAGGGTCACGGCTTGGATTCAGTTTCAGCCTGGGTACTGGAAACAGGCCGCAGAGCATCTGACCCTGCCACTCAAAGTCAGCTTTCCTAACAAGAGTAAGTGTGCAAAAATTAATCATTTAATAACCTATAAATAACCTTTAAAAACCCTAAAGAAATAGTTCACTCAAAAAGGATAAATCTATCATTTGTTTACCCTTATATTGTTTCAAACCTGTATACACCTGGACTTTATTTCAAGTCCTGTGAAGGCACATAAACGTACAGTCTTACAAATCTCATTTGCACAAATTCTGACACAGCATGTCACAGTCAATCATGTGGCATACAAGAATCAGACCTGCCCTGTCAAAGTATGCTTCAGTGGAGGAACTTCTTGGGTTTGGAATTATAAGAGTATAATAAGAGTAAGTAAATATTTGTTTTGTGTGAACCACTTTTATCTCTGTCAAAGCATCCAGCAGACTAATAACTCACTTTATTTCAATTTCACTTTGACAACCTACAAGAAGTTTCACCTGCTCGGAAGCAGTTTTGTTTCTAGAGTAAAGTAACCTTAGGTCTGGCGTTTCACTCATGAAAGCATATATTTGTCAAAAAAATAACTCAATGATGATCTGGTGTTCGGTATTCAACTGAATGTTATAATGATTCCTGTGGCCTATAACAATCTGTGCCTGATGTTTTTCCCTCTATAGAATGTCTGATTTCACACCACACACAGTTTATAGATCATCTGTCTGAGTTTGTGAAGAGGTGAAGCAGGAAGATTCATTTGTGTTGACAGCTGTTTTTAGCGAAGCGAGAAGACCAGGCAGGGCGGCACTAAATGTAATAACTCTTATATTCAGTATTCAGAGCTTCTGTGATGGGATTCAGTGCATGTCAAACGTTAATTATTAAAACACAAAGGTGTCTGTTTTGCCTTAGATTCTATAAATACTACAGCTGAAATGTTCATTCTTTATTTCTGGATGAAACTCAGCTGTGTGACATCGGATATTAAACTCTGATGCATTTCCATAATTACATAAGAGGAAAACCCACATCCAGAGAAATGTGTAGTGATTGGATGTTTTGTAATGGGGTATTCATGAGCTATTGTAACTGCTGTGAGTTTGTAGCTGATGTGTGTTTGTGGGGTTTCTCTATAGGGTGCAGTTTCAAACTGTAGTTTCAAAACTGTCCTGCTGCACCAACAATTGAAACTGAAGCTATAATGACTTTCATTATGTAATTTTCTCCCACAATACCAGACCAGTAAACTCATTCATGAGAAAACACAACCTCCATACAGCTGCATAAAAAGAAAACACATTGTGTTGTGATGCTAAATGAGGGAATTGCTACATATAGAGGATTTCTGTCAAAATGTTGTTTAGATATTGCTCTTTCATAGCTCGAGACATCTCAGTTTTTCTCAGCTCTCATATTCAAGATCTCCATTGTGATTCAGTCTTGGATGTCTCCTAAAATTTCTTATAAAAGAAATAAAAATATAAATGAGTCATTTTGACATACAGTAACAGTATACAGCTATAAAAGTAACATTTTAATTTGATTAAAACGTAGCACAGATCATTAGTTTTTGAGTTTGTATTGAGATCTTTTTTGATTATAGGCTTTGGTATCTTGGCAAATATGAACACAGTTTGAGACACTGTTGAGATCTCCTCTGAAACTCTGAGACACATGTAAGCCTAAAGATTATAGGAGAGGAATCCAAGAAGCAGGAAATTTATCCAAAAGGCTCCATTTGTTCTCCCGTTAAGCTCATTGCTGTCTCAGATGATATATCTTTGGATTTTAAAGTGTTTTAGCTGTGACGTTTCTCTTTTGTGTGTGTTTTACTGTCACATATACTCCTCCCTCCTGTACAGGTCCAAAACTCGGTGTGGTGGCCCAATGTCTTCGAGAAGCTACAGCTGCCGGGTCCACATTTGAGATAAGTTGCCAGGTCAACACACAAAACCTCCCACAGGGGACCGCCTTCTCCATTCTCATCCTGGCAGAGGAGTCTATCGGGTCACCCAGCCACAAGCTCGCCTCGCTGGGCCCTGAAATGGTTCTTAAGCTGGAGGACTGGGCTGAGCCGTCTCGAAGAGACAGCCTGATGCTGGTTAAGAGCGGGAAGAAGGAGTTTCAGTTCCAGATTCAGGGGGTGCAGGCCTCCGATCGTGGGTTCTACTGGTGTGAAATGAAAGCTTGGTCAAAGCAGCCTGGAGAAGAATGGACGGAGATGGCCAAAGGAACATCCAATAAGGTCCAGATAGCTTTTGAGCACAAAGGTGAAATTTTGCTATGTATTTGGGGAATCTCACAGAAACAAATTGTTGTGAATATTTCATCAGTGCTAAATATTCCAAAGAATAAAAGTGTTTGTTTTAATAATCTTTTATCAAAATCTACAATGATTCTCTAAAATGAAGAAGAAATATTTAAGGTTCTGGTTTATTTCAGGGTCCAAATAAAGCTTTTTCACTAAACACATAATAAAGAATTATATAAAGCTAAAAGGACTGTATTTTGGTCTCTCACTAGGTCCCACATTCAACGTGTCCATCACTTTAGATCCTGGGAGTGTTTATTACTGGGAAACAGCAAAGATGGAATGTGACGTGGGGGTCAGTGGAACATCTCCCACTACAGGCGAGTACAGACCAAAAACAGACAAACATTTTAGATCTTCATTCTCTTCAGTTTATGTCTCTGCAACAGCTGGAAGAAGTTTTGTGCAATGACCACAAGCTGTTTTGCACACCAGCTAAAATGAACAGACACCCAGCACCACTCTGAAAGTGAACTGTGCAATAACACAGCAGCTAACAACACGTGTGCTGAGCATTAGCATGTGTACCCTTTGGTTTTGTATCCTTGTGTGTGTGTTGTGTTTGGACCCGAAGATTACAATCTGAAAACAAGAAACAATAGTCAGGAGAAACCAGAGCTGTGCGAGTGCGTGTGCGCGTGCATGTGTGTGAGTGTCCTGATCGATTTTTCAACATGCTCTACAGTGTCATACTGTGTGATGAAGCTTTCATGTATTACGATCTGTCGCACAGCCAGAAGCCAAACAACTGCTGCCTAATGGATCCAGCACTCTTATGTAACGTTTCTTATCAAACCAAAACTGATGTAGCAAATGCACAACCGTACAATCTGATCTGCTGCCATTCCATGTGTGTTTAGAACATTTCTGTTTCTTCTCATGTCCTCGTGTCACTCGTGTCAGCCTGAGGCAGAGGAAGAGAAAAGAATACTGATTGGGACTGTGTTCCAAATCCTACTGAACCGCCTACCTAGACAGCATTTCAGGGCATCACAGTCACACTCCTGACGTGAGGGCTTCTCTAAAAGCTGAGCAGCAACTTTATGCTGCCTAGAACAATGATTTCCTTTGGCTAAATTCTGTGACATCACCACGTGTCCTGTGGAGAGAAGGCAGTCTTGCTTTCACAAGTTAGTCACCTATAAAGTTCACATTCAGTCAGAAGACAGCTGTCTATGTAGATGGCGCAGCAGGGTTTGGAACAGAGTTTGCCTGTGAGTTTGTGTCTAACTGTATTGTTCTGTATGTCTTGTAGAGATCAAGATGTGCTGACTTGGATGTTAGCGATTTTTCTGCAGACACACAATGCCGTATTGTTTTATCCCTAAGGAATTTGTGTATCATTACATAATCTGAAAAGACAATAAGTCTTTTCTCTAATACCTCTGTCTTTTCTGTTTTATTCTTTCCTAAAGCCAAAGGCTTGACACAGCATTAGCTGTGTAATCTTATAGATGAAGAGTGCTTTCCCTCCATCCTGCTTCTGATGGTTTATGTAAGACTCTGCATGTCTTTTGTTCCAGAAAAACTGGATCTGGAAGCACCAAAAATGAAAACAACAGGCTCCAATCTCTCCTCCTTTGTAATCTGCCCTCTGTTCATCTGAGGCATTTCATGTATACAAACAGTATCTTCACAATATAAGAACATCGCAGCATTTTTAATCCCTTGTTTTCCATCAAAATTGTAACTTTAGGGAAAATTGGCACAAAATATCAGTGAAAGTTGGAGGAATATATATGTCACATATTTACATATGTGACATATATAACTAATATATCACTAATATATTAGTCTCACACACACACACACAGATATATATGTATATGCCTCGATATAGGGACATATGTCATATATTACATTTCTGTATGGGAATAACTGTGGCTCTTTCATTAAACTATTAAACTACAATTTTTATTATAATTTTATTATAGTTTTTTGGTGATAATAGAGTTCAAATGGTGTGATGATTTGAATCCAGTGTTTTACTAGAATGGCCAATATTTTAAAATAATATTCTAGAATTATTTAGTCACAAGATTGTTTGATGGATTGTTTGGGCAGAGATCTTTAAACTGAAGCTTCTCAGTTTTCTTGAATCCCTCAGGCCAACAGTGAGCATGTCAACACACATCACAGAACGACTGGCTCTGTTTTAATTGTCCACAGACTCTGTAACTATCACTGTACTGCTGACACTGTATCATCATTACTGTAAGTTCAACTCTGGATGGACACTGCATCAGAATCATGTAACTGAAGTAGCATTTAAAACAGTAGAGTGGCTGTGTTACATGAATTATGATGAGAAAACATTGTAATTGTTACTGTAACACTTCAACAAAATGTGTATCAGTCCCCTGAAATAGTTTGGAGTGATGCTAAATTATTATTGTTCTACAGAGAATCTAGTTTTGTTTTCTTGTTGTTAGCAGCAGTGGTTGTTACTTTACAATGAAAGCAGTTTAACAGTGGTGCTTCCTTTAATCTGTGTTGTTTTCTATGGATCAGACTGTTTTGAATCATTATCTGTTGGTCAGTTCTATAAATGGAAGAGTAATCTGTTGTCTGAGAGTCTGAATTCTGCTCAGATATGAGCAGTGATGTAATTATGTATGACTCTCAGATCTGATTCACTGTTGGCCAGTGCTTCTGTCCTGTTTCTCAAAAGACCCCAGTATTCTCTCAGTGACACTGTAACTCAACTTGTGAGCAATAAAAGAGCAACATCTGAGCAAAATGCTTCTCTGTGTATTGGCTCTTTATATAATAGTTTCACACTTTCATTGTTTTCTCAGAGAAAGTGTTTCTTCAGAACGATGCTGCTGAGGTCTTTGCATCAGTGCATGGGTGAGACACCAGTGGGCCGTCTTACAGTCAGTCTAATTGCTAGTTTGGGATGTAGCTTTATAGCTTCTCTCATACAGCATCAGCCACATTTGTGTGTTTTCTGCCAGCCTCTGATGAGAGGAAGTGTGTTATTTTTAAAGGACAAGCAGCATCCTCTGTAGTTAGAAAAAAAAATATATATATATATACACACACAAACACACATATATATTTATTTTTTGAACATTGGTGTCTTTTAAACTTTGTGTGACAGGTGTAAATGAATGTATTAATTATAGTACTTTTATTTCTCATCTGTTAGATGACATCACGTATGAGATGAAGTGGTTTAGGGAGAGGGGGTCCAGTAGACCCTCTTTACTCGCCAGTGTGGATCGCTGGGGCGTTGTGCGTAAGACGCCTCACGACGACAGCAGCGACTGCAGCCTGCAGCGTCTGGGACCCAGAAAATTCACCCTGCATATTCACAGCACCCAGGACAGCGACGCCGGGGAGTACCACTGCATAGCAACACCTTGGATACGATCCACTGCCACGGGGGTCTGGAGCAGAACTACAGAGGTGTCCTCAAAGAAAGTGTTTCTGACTGTAAAGTTTGCATGTGAGTCACAAAGTATTTACACTCCGTCTGGAGCTCTAGAACATTCTCAGGCTTTCACACAGACTGTTATTAAGACGCTGACAACAAAACGTTTGACACTCGTTCACATGACATTGTCACGTCTGGCTGGATTCTCAATGCATGTTACGGCAAGTGTACTATTAAGACAGCCTGACAGAAAACAATGGAAATTCTTTCTTTATTTACTCACCTCATGTCGATCAAAACCTGTAAGATCTTTCTTCTGTAGCACACATTAAATGATTACTCATTTTATATGAAATCATATCAAGCTGTCAATCATATATTGACAAAAAGCACAAATACAGCTCTGATTATTTGCGCACTATAAGTATATATATATATATATATATATATATATATATATATATATATATATATATATATATATTTAGAGGGAAAGTTTGTTTCGATTTTTGTGCTGGAATATAGCTCATGAGTCATGAACTTTTTTGGGGCTAATATCTCTGATCTTCTTTCAGTGTGGGATTCAATGAAGCTGCCTGTTCTGTATGGGATCTGTGCTTCAGTGACTGTGGGTGTCTTCTCTCTCGTTCTGGGTCTGGTTTGTGCTCACTGCTGTTTTAAAACCACAACACCCACTCCACGCTCTCACAACAAACTCATGGAGCTGGGGATGGATTGACAAACCAGAATCCAACAGCTGCCCCCTTCCTACCTGGACACCGCGGTGACAACACAAACAAGTGACGTTTGTTGAAAAAACATGGTGTTTTTATCAGACACTACCTGCAAGGAGAGGAACAGGAGAAATTTACATTCTCCAAAAAAATAACTACTGACTCAGCGTCAGCTGCCAGGGCATTTAACAGACATATTGCACTAAACATTGTGTCAGCAAGAATAAATATTGCTGGATTTATGTATTTTTTAAAGCAGAGTTTTGTTAAATTGAAGGAATTTATGACACATTAAGGAGCCACCCACTTTCTGATCAGGGTTGAAACTTTCTTCTTCTGACTATGGTGCTACTCCTCTTTCAGAAGTCATGAGCTGAACCTGATGTTGTGACTGTGTGCACTGTTCAATGTTCTCCAGCCGACCAGATGATTGATCTACATTAACTGGTTCTGTGGAATGACAGATTGAGTGAAATAACCAGATGGTTAATTATCATGTGGAAGGGTGATCACACTGGATTTAAAACATAAAAATGATTACAAATATAGGCAACAGGATATGATGTCAATCTCCAGCATTTGTTTTGAATAATTAATTTAATAATTCAAACCGTAAAATATACAATTTACTCTAATTGTCATGACAGAGCAAGCAATGGAGCTAGCTGGCTAATAACCAACTAACACCAAAGCACATTCCATAGCAACCATCCTTAACACCCTGGCAACTGGAACCCATCTAGAATACCTTACCTACTGCTTAGCAACACACTTGTAAAAACCACAAACACACGTCAACCATTTGCAACACCCAGATCACCTTTAGCAATCCCTTAGTGATGCCCTACACAGGCTTCCTGTAAGGTTGAAATAACCCTCAAACTAAAGCTGTTTAAAGCTTCATGCAACACATTTAAAGTTTGTCTTGATGATTTTTGCCTTTTTTATATTGTGTGTCAGTCTGTGAAAATTAGATCCTCTATTGATCGAATGTTTGAGTTTAATGAACTTCTGTATGCAGCAAAAGCCAAAATTGGACATACATGCTTCTGTACTCATTGAATGAGTCTAGTGTGATGGCTCTCACAGGGTTCATATTTTCAGACTCATTGGCTGCTACAGACAGGAAGGGAGGTTGGTTAGGTTGAAACTGTGCCTTTGGCCTGGTTATCAGAAACCACTAACAGCTTGATCTGTGTTCTGCACCTCCATCTCCTCACAGAGGAAGTGAAGCTGAAGTGCAGTGATGTGCATTAGGGTCACTTCACTGATGCCTGCAGGGCAATGGTCAGCCGTTCTCTGCTTTCTCACGAGCTTTGTCTGTTAACAGTGCTGGGACTTAAAATGTCCCTCATCCATGAATCTTCCACATAAACTACATGTAAGATCCCTAGTGGTGAAAATAAAAGTACTTGCAAGGCAGATGATATGACTTTAATAAAAATAAATGATGCAATACAAAGAATCAAGTGTTTAAAACAGCATATGCTCCATCTTGCATGTTTACATACTAAATTGTGATTGGTCTTCATTTTTTCATCTGTTTGCATACTGAATTGTGATTGGTCAGTTTAAGCATCTGTAGTTGCATTATGTGTTGATTCTCACGTTTGCTGGGTGTAATGGCAACACTGATGCATATCTCCTGCAGAATATCATAAACACGGACAGAAAGACTTCAAATGTAAGACATTACCGCTGCCATGCGAGCACTGCTCTGCAGATGACAAGCTAGTCTTCCATGTGTTCCTGCATTAACTCACATGTGATTTACTCTCTCAAACACTGTTCGTGAGGTCACAGATGGTTGAAATGTGTTTGGCAGCAGTTACTAAAGCTGTGCCCAGATACAGAAATCTCTTTTCCTATGGATACAATTGTGCTGTTACTATATATTAATGGTATTGTACTTTTTCATTTGTTTTCTAAATAAAAATCTTTGCCATCTTTTCTGACATAAATCCTAGTGTCACATGGCATTTATTTCTGCGTTCTGTATGTTGGTGTCGTGTAGGTTTCATTATGTCGCTGAGGTTTGACCTCCACAGCTCTCAGTGGAGGTGACAGTAAATGTTTCTGTCTGTTGATTGGTTAACCCGTTCACATCTGATCTTTTTCCACTCTGTGAGAAATCTTTGATCTGTTGTAGTTGCTGCTGATTGGCTGTCTGGGATTGGAAAGCCGTGTGTCGCATGTGACGGGCAGTTTATATTCTCTGTTTCGTCATCTTCACTTCGCACTGCTGCTTCTCTCCATTTCAATTTAATGTCTCCATTTGTCACTCAGTGATGCATGTTTTTACATGCACTAGTTTTGTGCAACTCAGAACATGATGTGGAAATAATCTTATCATTCTTCCAGAGCCTGGAAACTGCGTGGTGGCAGCATGGGCAGTGCTGCTGTCAGCTGGATACCACAGAGCTGAGATATCAACCAAGGCTCTGAATAATTAGCATGATCTGAAGGTTTGGTGCTTCAGGATGAACATCAGATCTCCTCTGAAGTCAGAGCTGAGCTGAGAGCGTCTCTGGTAACATAATGAGAACAGTATGAGAGCAGTATGAGAATGTTACTCTCGTCAGTGTAAATGTTAAACCGCAGCACATAGAAAATCCTTTGGCTTCTCAGCAATGCCTCACAGTTGTCATGGCAACAATGTAAACCAACTGCGGTGAGAAATGGAGTGGAAAGAGAGATGGTTTAAGAAAGTTTAAAGAGTTTAAATTCATAATTTCATTATACAATGCTTCTATTGTCGCAGCATGTGTGCATATCTATGAATGTTTGAATTAATGTAGGAGAAACATGTTTGTCATATTTCATCACAAAATCAAAACGAAACTATATTTTGTTCATAGAAGATGAAGGCAGTTTTAAGAAGCATTAAGGATTCTAGTGCCGTGTGACATTATTATATAACACACACAGTGGTTACTGTAATCATGTGAATTGTCACACATATTCTTCATGAGCTTTAAGAGCTTCACTCAGACTTTCTCTTGATAATGTAAGTGTTGGACTGGTTCACATATGCAATAGAAGTGGAAACACTTCAGTTGCTCATTTACACTACACACAGTCTGATGTCCTGTGACTCTTTCCATACTGCATCCTTCACCCTCTGACCCTTCACCTGAGTGTCAGTATTGGCTGGGGGCTCTGACATGCAGGCCAAAAGTTGCCTCCCAAAAACACCCCAAAACAAACAAAGAAGAGAGATGACAGTGTTCCTGTAGACACATCTAGTGGATCTTAAGTCATGATTGAGAGAGATTATTTTTTTACTTTATTTATTTCTTGTTTTGGGAAATCCTGCACAGTGCACCTTTAAATGTGACTCAAGTGTCAAATACTGTTTGTCTGTCTGCCGTGTGCCCTGTGAATTTGAGTGTCAGCAGTGATCTCTGTGAGCTATTCATTTCATTAGACATTAACCATCAGTTTACATGGACACAACAAAATCACTTGGTCCGACAGAATCATGCGTTCTTTAATTAAAAACCTTACTACATTTTGCTTCATCATTCCCATAGGAAAGAGATAAAAGGGATCTGTTTAATATCTCAGTGGTTTCTCCCAGACATCATCAAGACAAATGGAGAAGTCTCGGAGTGTTCTCCTGGGGAAAATTAACCCAGTAACATGTCTACAGCATGTGTCTCCTCTAGAATTTATGTGTCTCCTCTAGAAAACTCAACAATGTCTCGGCCTATGCTCAGATCTGTAAAGGTCTCAATATGAGCTCAAGCATTCTCTAAGCTTTGAAGGAGCAACCTCTGATTCTCCCATTTCACTCATGTCCTCATAAACACACATCTCCATAATTTTTTAATCTACATCTGTTTCTTCTGTTAGATAGTCTGAGCAGCTCCACATGTGTTCAGGCTTGATATGTATTTCTGGTTTCCTTCAGATTGTGATGATTGTCTCTCTCTGCAGTCTTATCACAACACTAATGTTCTGGTGCTTTCACAATGTCAAAACTGTCCTGCCTCTGTTAAGCTGCAAGGCAAGGCACTGCTTTGATCATTAGTTGCATGACTATAATAGCTTGTCCTCATTATTTTAACATGCAAGACGTTTTGTGTCCAGACTACATGAAACAAGCGCTTGTAGCTCTGTAGCATGCAGCACCACAGAGCTACAGAGTATCAAATGATGAGTACTTCAGTGAGTAAGCTGACGAGCTCTAGCATTTCTTATTGACCTACTGAAAGTCATTCTGTAACTGAATGCATTCTATGAAACAACTCGATTTTTGACATTTATGAAATAAATGCGACATGTCATCCATGTGCAGAACCCACTGATCAATGCTCATGTGTTGTGGGTGGTTGCCATTAAGATGTTCTGGGTGGTTGCTAA
>JAZGTH010000023.1:7162500-7367500 GCA_036877525.1 Chromobotia macracanthus | reverse complement strand
TGTGTGTTGTGTGTGTGTGTGTGTTGTGTGTGTGTTGTGTGTGTGTGTGTGTGTGTGTGTGTGTGTGTGTGTGTGTGTGTGTGTGTGTTGTGTGTGTGTGTTGTGTGTGTGTGTGTGTGTGTGTTGTGTGTGTGTTGTGTGTTCACCAAGCTGTCTGTAGACCTGTACTCTGGGGCTCTCTTTATCCAGGAATCTATTGGTTGGAATATCTATGTGTCCATACTCTTGTTAATCAGCCTGACAGCGCTGTTTACAGTCACTGGGGGTCTGGTTGCAGTCATCTAGACGGATATTCTACAAGCATTCCTCATGGTTTCAGGAGCTTTGTGTCTGATGGGTATCAGCCTGTTCATGAATAGGAGGTTTTGAACAGGTCATTGTTCAAAGAGCTCTGGCAGCCCACAGTATTGCTCATGCTAAAGGGTCTTGCCTGATTGCGGGCCTCTTGAAAGTCCTGCCCCTGTTTATCATTGTAATCCCAGGAATGATCTCCCGTGTGCTCTTTGCAGATGAGCTTGCTTGCATCAGTCCAGAGCATTGCATGCAGGTCTGCAACAGCAGAGCTGGCTGCACTAACACAGCCTACCCTCACCTTGTAATGAACGTAATGCCTGTTGGTCTCAGAGGCCTGATGATGGCAATGAGGCTTGCTGCTCTCATGAGTGATCTAGACTCCATCTTTAACAGCGCCAGCACTATCTTCACCCTTGACATCTATAAGATGGTACGCCACCAGGCTTCCTCCAAAGAGCTCATGGTGGTGGGACGCTTGTTTATAATCTTCATAGTGGCCACTAGCATAGCCTGGGTCCCCTTCATCGTTGAGGTGCAAGGTGGCCAGATGTTCCTGTACATCCAGGAAGTGTCGGATTATCTTACCCCTCTAATTGCTGCACTTTTCCTGCTCGGTGTGCTCTGGAAACGTTGCAACGAGACTGGTGCATTTTGGGGAGGTGTTGTGGGCTTTCTGTTAGGCTCTGTAAGACTGATTCTTGCCTTTGTCTATAAAGAGCCTGACTGTGATATGACAGATGACCGACCTGCTTTCATCAAGGATGTTCATTTCATGTATGTGGCAACTGTGTTGTTCTGGAGTTCTGGGCTGGTGGCTGTGATTGTCAGTCTTTGCACTCATCCACCAAGTGAGGAACAGATTGCCACAACGACTTTGTGGGGACTGCGCAACAGGAAAGAAACCACAGATATTACTGCAAGTAATAACAAACTTCAGCAACCGCTTCCCATAGAAAAGGAAAATGCTTTGGATATGGTGGAGACAAGATTGCTTTCTCAAGCTGTAGATACGGGACCTGAAATACTTACAAACAGCCACTTGGAGTCTCAGCATGCCCACAAACAGCAGAGCATGAAGAACGTGTTTGTGGGTGGAGAAAAAGGGACACTGTGTGAAAAGTGTTTAAAGTGGTTCTGTCGCTTTAATAAAAATCAAGAAAAAGCAGATCCACATTTTGGAGAGGAGGACAAGTTTGTTACTGAGATGCTTCAAGAACTTCCAAAACTCAAAGCTGTCTTAAACACTGGCCTGTTGTTAGTGTGTACACTTGGAATTTTCTTGTTTGTATACTTCTCTTTGTAGAAAACATGTATATTTATGTGTGTTAATATATAGTATGCTTTGTGCTGTATTCACTTACCCTAAAACAATGATGAATCAATAAGTTATTTTAATATCTATGAATTATGTTTGCCATTAAAGACATGTAGCAGTTAGAGCTGTTGTGAGTTGCATATCACAAATGCATTTGTTTATTTGGTGCTGAAATATACTGCATACAGTACAGTAGTATTCCCTGAATCTGACAGCCAACACTGTCCCTATTAAAACCCTGAGGATTCTTTTGTGTTGGCAGCTCCTCCAGCTCACTAAATATATGTGTGCCAATTAAAACTAATAAATAAAACATCATTCAAATATTTAACTACCAAACCTGGAAATGTACACTTTCTGTTTTAGCATAGTGGCAAAAATAAAAGTTCTGCTCTCTTTCACCCACTGCAGCATCACCACATACATTTGTGGTTTTAATTTGGTCAGTGAGGCGAATGCTGAAAATACTGCTGCAGATATAACTGTATGTTTTCACACTTGTATGAATAGAAATGCTGTAGCATCTTGGCCATACTCAACAGAATTTATCAGTTTATTTTTGTATTTTACTGTAAGTGACTTCAAGTAACTTAATATTGTCAACAGAGTGTGGTATGAAATGTTAAATAGTTTCCTTATGGAAACATGAAAAGTGTGTTTGTGAGTCCTCCAACATTTGTACACTTGACATGTTCTAGACAGATCTCCTGCAGTGGGCACGACTGCTGTACGTTCAACAGATGCAGAAACAAGCTGTGGCCTTTGACCTCAGAGGCTGAACTGACCAGTGTTACACGACTCTGAGAAATGAGAGGGATTTACTTTCTATTTGTTGTGAATTCTGAGAGATCACAATACCAAACAAAAACTGCAAGAGAAGAATCAGAAAAGCAGCGCTGAAGCTGACAGAATACTGGTCTAAACAACAGCATTGAAATGTAGGAGGGGTAACAGTGATAGGTATAACATCTGTGATACACAATCACAGATGTGAGTATGTGTCAGCATATGTCTTTTAAAAATTGCAAATACAAACACTTATAATTGGAGGTTACTTTATGTACTTTGTGTATCGGGGTAAGGTAAAGAGAGTGTGTTGAACACTAATCTGTCTTGTACTTGCTTTATTTTTAACCAAAACAAGTTTTGTATTTTGTCTGTATTAGCATGTCAGATATTGGAATGCTGTCTGTAATGACTGTAGATTCCAGAAGGAAGTTAACTTTCTGAAGTGGTGATATCACACGAGCTGTGATGATGTTTCAGCAGATGTGGATGTTTATAAGATGACTGTTTGCATTTAAGGTGCTTTTTCTCTGTTGTCTGTTTAAGCTTTGTTGTTTGGAAAAATGAAGCTTATAATGTCAATTGCCAGCATGTATTTTGGCAACACTGTTCTGTGCTGTTAATACATTTGTGATCATGAGAAGAAGAGAGAAGTTATTCACTTGTTTGACTGCATTGCAGTAAATCTGACTCACTGTCACATACATGTTTGTACAGAGTTGCCATCTATTGGGAGGTGTGTGAGTGCAGGAATGTAGTAATGTCACAGCATGCATTCTACAGTATGCTTGCAGGTTTAGTTCACCTACACATAAACATTTTGTCATCATGCATTATTTACTACATACAATTATTTACTTTTGCTCTAACGGTGGAGACAGAAACAGGTAAATGGAAATTAAACACAAGGCATGCCAGAATGAAATCTGCTTCACACATGATGTCTACTGCGCAACACATCTGACAAAATTATCTTACATCAGCTGATCTTACATCAATCTTTAAACCACTTCCACTGAAAGACCTGTCTGGATACACTAAAATCCACACAAACGTCAGATTTCTTTCATCGGAAAAAGTGTCCTTAGTACGCCGTCAGGTTGTAACTTCCTGTCAGCACACTTGGAAAATAATCTTGGATGAAATGTAGACTGGTTTCTGTGAGGCCACTGGAGTTACAATAGATGTGTTTCAAGGTATTGTGACTCTTTGTATAAGTGAAGAGTTACTGGATAACAGTAAAAGATTCAACAGAGAGAGAGAGAGATTCTCTTATAGGCAGGGAGACAGTATAAGAAGTGTTTCATTTACTGAAATACATAATAATCATATTAATCTTGATCTGATAGAGTTAGCAGAAGCTTTATCTTTTATTTGCTTTTATTTGTTTGTCATATTCATCAGTCTTCTGTACTGGTTGCCCTGTGTTGATGTGGATCTAATTTCTGTTATATTCATAAGGCTCTAAATGAACAAAATTAATTTATATTAAGTGAATATAAATGATAAACTTCATTTCACACATATTAATGGATACATATGTTTTTTATTTTTAGAATTGGGAAACAGGTTTGAGTCTGTTGCGTGCCAGTTCAGAACTTCCTTCTATTAAATAACACACACAGGTGGGAACAGGAAATAAAACAACAGTACTCGTAA
The DNA here is from genome assembly GCA_036877525.1 of Chromobotia macracanthus. Lineage (NCBI taxonomy): Eukaryota > Metazoa > Chordata > Actinopteri > Cypriniformes > Botiidae > Chromobotia > Chromobotia macracanthus. Next base: position 7,363,446 of record JAZGTH010000023.1, on the reverse strand, counting down.
AACCCCACAAACTAATATCAGTCTGTAGATATGTAGTAACCAGCAGCTTCCACCTTATTAAAAAACTGTGATGAAACAACTTCTATTTTCTTCTTCTTTTGTGTCATTTCTTATCAACTATAAATCTGTACACAGTTGTAGCTTACGTTATTCTTTTGTGATGAGACATTTTTAATAACTAGTTGAGGCATTTATTTTTAAATCAACCATTATTACACTAGTGTCAAATAACTTAAATGTATTTTTCTGCAGCTGTTAGCTGTCCTGTTTCATCTGCATCAGTTCACATCAAATGTTTAGGAAGCTATAGGTATACATATGAAGTCTCAATATACGGTCAGGGTCATGTCTCCTGTATTTCACACTGTGAAATTTGAGGGGAGAAACAACACTGTTCAGATCCCCACTGGTAGATTTTGTGCGGCATAAACAGTAAAAAATGTCACATTTGCTTGTTTGTCTTTGAGTGACGCTTATTAATTGCATCCTTAATTTTGGCTTATATATGAATATTCTGAATTTCAGATGTCCGCAACATCAACACAGTTTGTTGTACAGTGAGTGTTTTGTGAACACAGAGGCTTCACTTTATTTTTTTGTGTAATTTTGCTGTAATTGATTAATCAAATCGTCAACAGCTTGTAAACAGCAAAGAGCAACTGAGGTGATGTGACCCATGAATAATATTCAGAAACATTGTTTTCCTTTTACATTGTTTCCTTTTACTTACATCTGTTTCCCCCTTAAAAGAACAATATCAGAAATCTGAGAAAAGACACCATTTATTTCTTTAGCAAACACTTTAATCCAAACCTGATGTCAGGTGATCAGTGACAGAAAAAACTCTATATTGTTCTTGCTTCCTGTTCCTTTACTGTTAAACACACCCGATGATGATGATTGAGGTTGTTGTTATGAAGAGCTTTTCATTGTTCTGATGTAGTTCAGTTCTCCCCCCGGACATCTGCATGCCTCAGTCAGGTTATATAAAGTAATTACCCTTTAAAGGGTACTGTACTGTGACAAAAATAACAGCACCATTTGTTTATTATTCCACACATTTGTTTAATATCTCATAGTATGTCTCCCTTTTAGCATGCAATTCAGTGTTGCATCACATTACAAAACAATTGAAATTTTAATTTTAAAATTTACAAAAATACAACTACTTTACAAAACAACTTTACAAAAATAGCTATTAGCCCTGCGTTTTGAAAGTCTTACATAAAACCATTTTCTAACAATCGAATGATATAATGATATAAAAAGTGACATAAAAATGTTAATATAAGAATTTTCATCATTCTGCAGAAATATTTACATCCTATAAAGCAGCGAGTGCAGATGAGATGTGTTATTTACGTTGACAGTAAACCTTCAGTTCTTTGAGTATGTGCTACTGTACATCAAGTGCGGGCTTGCTGATCACGGCCACTTTCAGGATCTTTTTAGTTTTTGCTATGAACTGTTCACACCTGAAGAGCTCCACGCAGGCCTGTTTAAAACAATCCCCTGACAGCGTGTACAGCAGCATGTTGAAAATGATGTTGAGAACAGCGATGGGTCTGGAGATCACATACGCAGCATGCGCGCCACGTTCCAGTGTGCAGTCAGGGGTGTCTTTTGTGTAGATTCTCAAAGCTCGTAGCACGTGAAAAGGAAGGAAACAGAATACAAAGCATGCCAATATCAACACAATGACTCTTCTTGCCTTTATTCGTTTCACATTTCCTGTGTGAGGACCTGTCCTTAACACCCTTATGATGCGCCAGTAACACAGGCAGACCACGACTAGAGGAAGCAGATACCCCAGTGAAGTCAACACCCAGCTGTACCACTTTACAAATTCTAACTTGCTGCTTGCAAGGTCGGGACAGGTGGTTTTATTGTTTTTGTCCTGATCTAACTCAAACTTGTTAAATATAGGAGATATCAAGGCCACTACAACCAGCCAGACCAACACGCAGGCCAGCACTCCCCAGCGCTTCTTCCTAATGTTCTCCCTGTGCAATGGATGAACGACAGCCACGTATCGGAAGATGGCCAGGCAGGTTAGGAAGAGGATGCTGCCATACAGATTAAAATGAAAGATGAAGCGCGTAAAGCGGCACATTTCAATGCCCAGTGTCCACGAGTCGTCACTTGTATAGTAGTAGACCAGGAAGGGCATGCTGACCATTAGCAGGAGATCAGTGATGAGAAGATTGACCATGATGATGGTCGTGTTAGTCCAGGGACGCACTTTGGCTACATACACCACCAGAGCAGTGATGTTGGCCACCACACCCACAATGAAGATGACACTGTACATGACAGGCAGGTAGTAGCGCTTAACCAGACTGTCCACATTGGTGCAGTTGACACTAGAAGAGTTAGTCGACATGGTGATTCTCGCTGCAGCAACAGAGGAAAACAATGAATAAAGATGAACAGGACCACAAATTACAGTGCCGCAATCAGTTTCTGAATCTGAATTTCATCTTGTTTCCCTATAGGAATGTCTACTGCAAAAAATTTTAAAACAAAATTAGTTTATTTGTGTAGCGAGACAGCATTCAACATCAAAATAGTTAGAATTTATTAGAAGTTATTAAGAAATTTATATAACTATTTGCAAAATAACTAATTGCTTTTGTTATCTTAAACAGTTTGGCTTCACCGTTAAATGTTCATTGTTTTGTTTATTTGTATGTTTTAGTTAAAAACACTCAGATGTTAATCAGTTTACTGAGAATCATAACACATTTCCATTCTTTAAACATTAAAGGTATGTTTTAAAAATAAGCTCTACGAGTTTGACATTTTAGAAGATTTACTACTTACAATGTTGTTTGACGCTTCACCTGCAACCTTTGGTTCTGCTGGTTAAGAACTGAACTGATCTAGTGAATGAGAGACGCTTTTAAACATCTCTCTCTCCCACTCAAAGAAGAACTACAGTAAAATTCACTTTCATTTTCAAAAATAAGTCATTTGCATTCATGTGATTAAAGGTGGTTGAAATAGCTTCATGCTGATATTACATATGGGTTGGTATGTATGTATGTCAGGTGGTAATTTCCCGCTTGTAAAACAATCACATTGTTATAATACTTCAGCTGAATACCTATGACAAGCCCATATGATTTAAATTCCACTGAAGTCATCATTTAATGTCGTGGCTATTATAGATGTGGCTATTATAAAAGTGCTTTTGTTTTGTCACTGTTGTGACTCTTTGTTTATGTGTAATCTGGGTTTTCAATCTTTGTTATGTGTGAAAATGCAGAAATAAGGGACACATGAATGATTACTCAAATGGAGAGATATATGCTGAGTGATCAATCTGAGTAATATCAATCACTTGCAGATTACAAACGGACTGTTTAATGTACCCCAAACATTGCAATCTGATTCAGATTTGTTTACCTGTGCATTATATATATTCCAAACAAAACTTCAGTTGTTGGCTTCACACCAACAGCAGGGAACAGTGAAGTAAGCTGTGATGTGACGCTAAATGAGCAAAGAATGAGAAAAGAATTATTACAAAACTCTGTCAGCAGTGTTTTTCTTTCAAAACTTACTGCCAACAAAAGAAATTTGAAGTGTTTTTTTAACAATGCATAAATATTCTCTATCACACCTGCAGAGCATTGATTTCTGCTCGAGAAACACACACAACAAAAACTTGTTGAAAAGATGTTGAAATGATAACAGTAGAGTTCTGGCTGAAAAGTGAAAAGACGTCCTTTAAAACATGTCCCTCTTTGTTTACATGTGGCTGATACACCAAACAGTAAATGTCAATGAACAACCTGCGGTTAACAGACATTCTCCCGCTGACCCACTGATCCTCTACAAGTGTAAATAAAGAAGAAAATTCACATTCATTCTCAATCTCTGTGAAAGCAGATTCTCAACAGTCACTAGCATGAGGAATAAACAGGGCTGAATTCAGATCATTGTGACAGTTACTTCAATATTAAAAAGTACTAATTTACCTGAATTCAGCCGGCAGACAGGAAACAACACAAACTCTCACCAGTACAAGTTCACTACACATATTAATAAACATTCTGTGCGTTCTATTCTGGGAAATAACCTGATTGATATGAAGGGGTTATTTTGTACAAAGATAAAAATGTTGCATGTTTTTATATTAATATACAGTACTATACAAATTATTGTACAATATATGCTATATTAATACAGTATGTTTTGTGAGACTGTAGTGTATGTGTTTGAATCCAGAGAGAGGGGAACACAGTTAGATATTTATTGTTTGGGCATACTACATACTTTTATTGAATCTCCCACAAAACAGAACATTATTAGGTGTGCTGTTAGTATACTTCTTTGTAAACTGAAAGTATATCTTCCAGCTAATTTTTATGTGCTTGTACTGTTACATGTAAACTAGTACTAATGTTTACTACATAAAGTATACTTAAAAATAAGCTATACTTGCATTTGGTTAATAAAATATACTAAGAAAGTATACTTATAATGATAAAGTGAACAAAATAGTAAAATATAATAAAGTATGCTTCTGTTGTGTAAGGGGTAGTGTGATGATTGAATGAATTGAGTTTGGTCGCATCACATTTCACTCATGTTGACTGGTACTGTGAGGTCTGCGACCCTCTGATGGAACTGCAGGATGTGACAGAAACGTCCTGTAGTTCATTGTTTTTCAGTCCGGGTCCTGCACATGCTGTATGCCTCTCTGTCTCCTAATTGGCTGATTATCTGAATCAGCTAAATTAAATGAGATAGACATACAAAATGTGCAGAGCCAGGACCCAGATTTTACACAACACCCAGTTCCAAAGTGCTTTATTAAACAAAAGTCAACAAAAACATCCCTAAAATCAAAATTAATGTGTTAATATTACTATCCACTGGCCCAACAATGTGCAAATTATTATTAGAGTGAACAAGCACAACCGGAAGACATGAATCCACACTGTGCATAATAGTTAGTTGCATTATATCATTTGCATTAATGATTGTTATCAATGATAATTCACCTGTACCGGAACAGAAATACAGTCTGTCATGACCCATCAGCTGAGAGGAACAAATCTGGATTACAGGGGCAGTGGTAAAAAGCTTTGAAATCGCTGCTTTATGAAATAAATGAAAAGACACTTTCTTGAGTGTGAAAACAAACCTTTCTGAACTGTGATATGATGTGATATGCACACTTTGGGGCTCACTGGAAGAAGTTCCCCTGTTTAACCACCAGAGAGAGTAATACTCACAATTACAGACAGAGAGATTGTGACCTAGAACTGAAAGATTGAAATATGTTACACTGATCGATTCATGGCTCTCTGACACAGGTCTACAGACAGCAGCATAAAATATGTCCATTATTAATACTGAAAAACCAAATAATGGCTGGAGTGATTTGGTGAAATCTTCAGAGCATGTGACTGTGGTTCCACTAAGTAGCAGTTTTGGCCTGCTGGTAAGTGAGTCTGGCTTGTAATCAGAAGGTTGGTGGTTTGATTCCAGTGCTGGCAGGTAGCAACTGAAGTGCCCTTGAGCAAAGCATCTAACCCCCAATTGCTCCCTGGGTTCAGTAGTGTCCCACTGCTCTGGTTGTGTGTGTGTGTGTGTGTGTGTTCACTCCTCACCAGTGATGGTTAAATGCAGAGGTCACATTTCAGGTCACATATCTGACAAATATGTCACTTTCACTTAAAAAGATCCAATGGCCTATTTTGGGTGATTAGAAAGAAATGAGAGCACATTTAAAAGCAGACTGAAAGGCAACTGGCATGGGGACATTACATTAGAAGGCTGCAGATCTGTATGTGGATTCAGCCTTTGGTTCTACTCTCCGATCAGAATGAGTTTGGTATGGGCTTGGCTGGAATCTGAGAAAGGACTGAGGATTTGTGGTTTGAGGTTTCACAGGTTTGTTCCTTCAGATCTTTGAAAGGCAAGCAGCTTTGTTTGAGGTACTTTAGGAACAAGTAAACTAGATATTTGTAAGCAGAAATGTATGGGTTTTTTTTGCTTGTTACTGTATGTTCTTGTGTCTGTGTGTTTGTGGTGAGTATAAGTGCACTTTCATGCTCAGTGTGCCAATATTCATCATTTGTGTGTGTGTGTGTGTGTATGTGTGTCTGGTGGAAGATGTAGGGGTCGTGTGGGTTGGTTTGGTTTGCCATTGGCTTGTCTCCCCATTTTTCTCTCTCTTTCATTCTTACGCCTTTGCAGTTGCCAACCACTGAAAAATATCATCTGCTGTTAACCATCTCCATGTATAACTGTATGTGTTTATGTGTGTGTGTGATCAGTGGGAAATTTAACAGAAAATAAACTCATTGTCTATTAAATATTAATCATTTGAAACAATTACCATAGCAACAGTACTGAAATAATTTAAGCAGACAGTGAATGATGGTTTGTACATTTTCACAATCCTTGTTAAGTAATGTGAGTTTATTTTTTGCTTGTGACTGTCAGTCACTCTGTGTAATATCCAAAATCTTTGTCATTGATGTTTGGATATAACTTTATAGCTGCTATTGTAACATTTTTGAACATCGATTTGACATAAAATGATAATAATAATAAATAAGAGAATATAGGTAATAAGAGAATACAATAAATGTTTCTCAGTTCACAATAAACAGTACATGCTGATATTCAAACATGCAGCGTAAACTGTATACTGTACCGTATACTGTATACTGTACAGATCTACTGTGTGTTTCTGCAGCAGTCTGATCCTCTCATCTGATGGGGATCTGTTGGCCTGCAGTGATGCTGCATTAATATTTCACAGTGATGCTTTGCTTAAAAACACAGGACTGAGATTTAAACTCACTCACATATCCTGCATAACATTTCATTTTACAAACATACACACACACACATACTGTACACAAACATACTGTACACAGACATACTGTACACACAGACATACTGTACACAGACATACTGTACACACAAACACACTATAATCACAAACATACTGTACACACAAACATACTGTACACAGACATACTGTACACACAGACATACTGTACACAGACATACTGTACACACAAACACACTATAATCACAAACATACTGTATACACTAACATACTGTACACAGACATACTGTACACAGACATACTGTACACACAAACACACTATAATCACAAACATACTGTATACACTAACATACTGTACACACAAACACACTATAATCACAAACATACTGTATACACAAACATACTGTACACAGACATACTGTACACACAAACATACTGTACACAGACATACTGTACACACAAACATACTGTACACAGACATACTGTATACACAAACATACTGTACACAGACATACTGTACACACAAACATACTGTACACAGACATACTGTACACACAAACATACTGTACACAGACATACTGTATACACAAACATACTGTACACAGACATACTGTACACACAAACATACTATAATCACAAACATACTGTACACAGACATACTGTACACACAAACACACTATAATCACAAACATACTGTACACAGACATACTGTACACACAAACACACTATAATCACAAACATACTGTATACACAAACATACTGTACACACAAACATACTATAATCACAAACATACTGTACACAGACATACTGTACACACAAACATACTGTACACAGACATACTGTACACACAAACACACTATAATCACAAACATACTGTATACACAAACATACTGTACACACAAACACACTATAATCACAAACATACTGTACACAGACATACTGTATACACAAACATACTGTACACAGACATACTGTATACACTAACATACTGTACACAGACATACTGTACACACAAACACACTATAATCACAAACATACTGTATACACAAACATACTGTACACACAAACATACTATAATCACAAACATACTGTACACACAAACACACTATAATCACAAACATACTGTATACACAAACATACTGTACACACAAACACACTATAATCACAAGCATACTGTATACACAAACATACTGTACACACAAACATACTATAATAACAAACATACTGTACACAGACATACTGTACACACAAACATACTGTACACAGACATACTGTACACAGACATACTGTACACACAAACATACTGTACACAGACATACTGTACACACAAACATACTGTACACAGACATACTGTACACACAAACACACTATAATCACAAGCATACTGTACACACAAACATACTGTACACAGACATACTGTACACAGACATACTGTACACAGACATACTGTACACACAAACACACTATAATCACAAACATACTGTATACACAAACATACTGTACACAGACATACTGTACACACAGACATACTGTACACAGACATACTGTACACACAAACACACTATAATCACAAACATACTGTATACACAAACATACTGTATACACAAACATACTGTTCACAGATATACTGTTCACACAAACACACTATAATCACAAACATACTGTACACACAAACACACTATAATCACAAGCATACTGTACACACAAACATACTGTACACACAAACATACTGTACACAGACATACTGTACACACAAACACACTATAATCACAAACATACTGTACACACAAACACACTATAATCACAAGCATACTGTACACACAAACATACTGTACACAGACATACTGTACACAGACATACTGTACACATCATCTGATTAGGGTCTTAGAGCAGCACTTTGGAATAAGCAAACCTCTGATTCAGTGGCTGTACTACATTGCAGAAGTATGTCATGGGTTTGGGTGTTTGCAGAACTGATAGATTTCTCAATATTTCAATGTTTCTCAATATTTCAATGTTACAATAAAAAAATGCAATTTTTATTGTAACACCTTCTAATCATTCCAAAACAACTTTTTGTAACACTTGAAGCCTTTTGAAGCCTGTTAAATGATACTCTTCAACTAGCATATTAAAATACAGCTGTGGTTGCAATTTTTGATAAAAAGTATAAAATAAATGTATGCATTATGAACACAAGCAGCAGTTCTTAACTGCCTAACATTGGACATCAAGTAGCAGGCAAAACTACCAAACTACCACTTTATTATACAACAGTATTATTTTCATTTAGCATTGCATCGTCTGTTAAGTGTTAATCCGGCTGGCACAGGTCATGGACAGTGGCTGGAAATCCTTTCATTCATCAGTAAATGAGTTTGTAATGGGGGAAAACACACAGAGGGAATGTCTTCATCAGTCTAATCGACTGACAGAATGTGTACTCTCAGAGCTTCTCACTCACTCCTCCTCCACCCCTCACTGACTGGTTTTCCCTTCATCTTCCATTACCAGGTTAACAGTTCCCTTAAGTTGTCTAATCTCTGCATCTCCACTCGAATATCAATACTGTCACATGACCATCTCCTGTATTATGTTTCATACAATAATGTCCCGCTGATGTTGGATGGAAGCAACCAGTTTCATTGGCTTGACAGAGGATAGTTACATTAGACTGTAAATGTCATTTCATTTCACCTCTGCCTTACTCTACAAAAGAAATAAACAGAATCAACCCCAGTGAACTGGTGCACAGTAACATTCTGGGTTAGAGGCAAGATCTGTCCATTTGTAAACAATGTACCTCATTAAAAGTCGACATTTTTTGGAGCATGTGAGCTGAGGGATGAATATTTACTGTGAGCAGGCGTGGGTTAAACCCTTGTTTACAGTTCAGTGCAGTACAAATGCTATTTTGTTTAAAATGCTGCCAGCAAGATCAGAAAGGTTCAAGCAATTATTACCACAGTAGATTCATCAGGAATATTTAGACAAAGCTGCTTCAGATCCACAAATACCAATAAGCTTTTTAGATGTCACCAGTGAAAATAATACTCATCATTATCACACAATTATTAACTGCATCACACAATCCTTTACTGTACAAACTAGCACCATTTTTAAACTGAACAATAAACAGAATTTCAGATCATTTCAATATTTGACATGTTTCATGGTAAACATTTTTTAATGTTTGGCTAGATTCTTTCCCCATTCAGTTCCTTTGCAGCTCAGCCAATCACTCTGAGTCAGCCTGCACACAATGGTTCTCCACTGATGCTCTTCATGTTCTTTGAGCTGTTGCTAACAGATGTAATATGAAGAAATATGGAGAAGCACACTGGTGTGGTGATCAGGTTGGGTTTTATTATTCTAATAAAGACCATCTGTGCTCTTGAAGTCTCTCTGCTGTCCATCCACATCAGCTCTGTGGAAAGGTTCATGCTGAGTGATGTTCAGTCATGTTTTTTGGATGCACTCGAGTGTCATTGTGTCATGAGAGGTTAGAGAGAGATTCCGTTCAGCTGCTCTTCTTCCTTTACCTGAATTATACAACACAAACAATGAAATGAAGGCACAGAAAGATTTTATTGCACTCCTACGCCAAACAGGTTGAATACATTGAAAGAACGTCTGTACATTCATTCATCTTTGAAGTGAAAGTAATTAAAAGATCTCCCAGTAACCTGAAGCAACAACTTTACCTATGTGCTCTTCTACAAGTCCACCAGCTCAGAGTAAACGTAACTCAGATTTAAGATGTAAACAGTGTTGTTTACATGTACAGACCTTGAAATAAGCTAAAAACAACATTCTTCACTATGATGGTTATTTAAAACAAACCAACAGTGTACACAAAATCCATGTAAACTTTTAAAGCTTTTGACTGGCCTGAATTTAAAATGATCTAACCCAAATTTAGTGAAATTCATTAACTTTTTTGATTTTGAAAAAGTTTTAAAAAATAAGTTAAACACTGGTTCTTTTCTCATTCCCCAAATCACCAAAATGCACTGCCTGTCATAGCTGAGTTGCTTTATTTGACCTTTATTTATTTTTGACTGTTGGACATGCAGCATATTTAAAAGGGTTTCCAGAGAACATTAACAGAACACTGGAGATCTTAGTTCACGTACAGTGTGTGTGTTTGGGGGATCAGGTGGTCACTGCTGAGAGGCACAGAGAGTGACCTTTACACCTGCAGTGAACCTCTGACTCACAGAAGGGCTGTTAGCATTTCATTTCTCCACTAACTTTCAGGGGGCTGTGCTCTGTTTAAATGTGTTATTTGAGTTTCTAAATGTTTGTCTGTTGATTATTCAAGGTGGAGTGTCTGATGTTGTTTGCCAAAATGGAAATGATGCAAAAGTCTGAATTAAACCTCATCTCCAGAGCTCTGTTTAGGTGGTTACTCAGCATAATAAGCAGCAGTGTGTCTCTTCTTGAACAACACTATTCACATGACTGTGAGAGACACACTTATGTCATCACAGCCACATTCAACAGCTCCTCACCACCACAGGAGCAAACAGAGGAGAAGTCTCTCTAGTGAAGCTTCTCTTCACAGAACTGTGTTCTTCTCCATTGTCTCAGAGACAGCTGTGTAACGGGTGTATGCTTGTGTGATGTGTCTAATCCCTGAGGAACCTGTGCTGGTGAATTGTGGGAAGGGTTCAGGAGGACATTATGGCTTTGAGGAATGCTGATTGAGTTCTTTCCTGGCATTGCTGTGACGTTTTTGCTTAAGTTTAAAATAAGCAGCGTCACATTTAAAGCTAACACTCTGGAATAATGTGCTAAATGAAACATTGGAGGTATGAATACTGACATAAATAAAAGATCATTTCTAGCCAATCCACAAATCTGGACCAAACTGTAAAATGTAATGAATTCTGTATTAGGCAACCAACTACCACATTTCTAAAAAATGATTTACCTACAATAGCTTGGCTGTTGTATTTTACATTAGCTTGCTGCAGTGCAGAACTGTTATATGGTGTAACCACTGTTAAGCTATGTACATAATTCACACTCCTGATTTAAACTGAAGAATCAGACTGCTGTCTGAGATACAGCAGAAATCATCTGTTCCCCCAAACATGGCGTTTCAGCTACTCCTTTGTCCAGCTAATCATCTTCAGGCTTACATGTAAAGATTGAAGTTGTTAAAAACATACTCTAAACTCAGAAGGATTTGTTATCTGATCTATGCATTAGGTTATTTTATTTTGTTTTTACACGTGAAGTGATTTAAAAATGATCTATATAACAAAAGAGCTATCATTAAAATCATCATTAAAAGTACATACTTGCAATCATTTATTTCTTCAAAATTGTCATTCAGTCACCTTCACATCAAACTTATTAATGTCTGTCAAGCTAATGAGCTCTCCTGAGGATAGAAATACAGACACATCCATTACTTTTCTGCAGAAAGTCTTTAGTAAGGGTCCAGCGTGTGCTAATACATCACATGTCTTAATTCAAATGTCATAATTAATGACATGTTATTCATTGTAGATGTTTCTGGTTGTTTTGTATAATTGTTTCTGCTAACTAAGATTACGCAGCTTAGAAAAATAGACATTTCTCCTTCATCAAGGGCAAAACTTTGAACAGTGAGTAAAGTCTTGACTTTAACTTATTCATTTAACTTATGAATATGAATAACTTAACTGGAATAAGCCATAACTTATTCCAGTCAGAGTGAGGTGTTTATCTAAAGATGAATATCTTCAAGTGTAACAAGACGATTCACAGAGCAGAAGAAGCACTGTTCACACAATTTATTATTCATGTAATAATATTAAATGATATAATGACCTATTTTAAATGATACATTATAATTTTTAAATAGTATTTATAGCTTTCTGAATTATGTTCAATCACGTTTTACTTGTTGTAATTTTACACAGTTATTTCTGTTGGACAAAGCAATGGTCTGACAGTTTTGTTGTTTCAGTGTTTGACAACGTGTGTGTTTAAAGAACTGTATTGTTCTTCATGTGCAATAACAGTGGAAAATCTCCCCTAACAAATATTCACTAGAGTAAAAAGTGACATCTTGCCCCTATTCCATTTATTCTGAAAGTAGCCTAACGGCACCAAGGTAATGAATGCGTTAATATTAAACATGCATATTGTCAGATATTTTATTACTAGTCATGTTGTTTTTCACTGAGCTCCCGGTCTTCTCTTTGTTTGTCTCAGATCATCAGAAGAGCAGCTCAGAAGACCTGCAGGTCTGCAGCTTGTTCATCTCACACTGCAGCAGCATCCATCAGAGACTCACTGCCGTTTCCACGGCAACAGCGCACCCCGCCCTTCTCCTGGCGCCTGACAGTCATCCGACCATACCACCTCATACTGTACATAGGGGTTATAAAACCGTTGTCACGGCAACATTCTGACTGTATTACAAAACGACACACCAGTAACAGCTTTAAAGTAGCTAAAGACACATAAACGAATGACGTAAGCAAACAACGCGTTAAAGACGTTTGTGTATAACCTGAACCCGGCGGGTCACGTGACTCGGTCCCTCCTCTCACGAGCTGTCAGGCTGCTTGTTGCTCGTCGGTAAACTAACTCGAGTTGCGTGAACAGAAATGACGACAAAAAACAAGCCTTAACTAATTCAACTAATTTAACTAATTCAACTGCTTCAACTTAACGAGTCATCTGATCGTTACTGCGCGGTTTGTGTTCAGATCAGCGGCGGCACGGTCAGCAGGTAAGCGCGGGCTCACCGACTGTGTGACGGTATTAGTGAGAGAGACGAAGTGTGAACATGTTTCTGAGTGTGAACATGTTTCTGAGTGTGAACATGTTTCTGAGTGTGAACATGTGTGAACATGTTTCTGAGTGTGAACATGTTTCTGAGTGTGAACATGTTTCTGAGTGTGAACATGTTTCTGAGTGTGAACATGTGTGAACATGTTTCTGAGTGTGAACATGTTTCTGAGTGTGAACATGTTTCTGAGTGTGAACATGTTTCTGAGTGTGAACGCGTTTCTGAGTGTGAACGCGTTTTTGAGTGTGAACGCGTTTTTGAGTGTGAACATGTTTCTGAGTGTGAACATGTGTGAACATGTTTCTGAGTGTGAACATGTTTCTGAGTGTGAACATGTTTCTGAGTGTGAACGTGTGAACATGTTTCTGAGTGTGAACGTGTGAACATGTTTCTGAGTGTGAACGTGTTTCTGAGTGTGAACGTGTTTCTGAGTGTGAACGCGTTTTTGAGTGTGAACATGTTTCTGAGTGTGAACATGTGTGAACATGTTTCTGAGTGTGAACATGTTTCTGAGTGTGAACATGTGTGAACATGTTTCTGAGTGTGAACGTGTTTCTGAGTGTGAACGTGTTTCTGAGTGTGAACGCGTTTTTGAGTGTGAACATGTTTCTGAGTGTGAACATGTGTGAACATGTTTCTGAGTGTGAACATGTTTCTGAGTGTGAACATGTTTCTGAGTGTGAACATGTGTGAACATGTTTCTGAGTGTGAACATGTGTGAACATGTTTCTGAGTGTGAACATGTGTGAACATGTTTCTGAGTGTGAACATGTTTCTGAGTGTGAACATGTTTCTGAGTGTGAACATGTGTGAACATGTTTCTGAGTGTGAACATGTGTGAACATGTTTCTGAGTGTGAACATGTGTGAACATGTTTCTGAGTGTGAACATGTGTGAACATGTTTCTGAGTGTGAACATGTGTAAACATGTTTCTGAGTGTGAACATGTGTAAACATGTTTCTGAGTGTGAACATGTGTAAACATGTTTCTGAGTGTGAACATGTGTAAACATGTTTCTGAGTGTGAACGTGTTTCTGAGTGTGAACGCGTTTCTGAGTGTGAACGCGTTTCTGAGTGTGAACATGTTTCTGAGTGTGAACATGTGTGAACATGTTTCTGAGTGTGAACGCGTTTCTGAGTGTGAACGCGTTTCTGAGTGTGAACATGTTTCTGAGTGTGAACATGTGTGAACATGTTTCTGAGTGTGAACGTGTGAACGCGTTTCTGAGTGTGAACGTGTGAACATGTTTCTGAGTGTGAACGCATTTCTGAGCTGGAGTGTGAACATGTTTCTGAGTGTGAACGTGTTTCTGAGTGTGAACATGTTTCTGAGCTGAAGTGTGAACATGTTTCTGAGTGTGAACGTGTTTCTGAGTGTGAACGTGTTTCTGAGTGTGAACATGTTTCTGAGCTGAAGTGTGAACGCGTTTCTGAGTGTGAACGCGTTTCTGAGTGTGAACGCGTTTCTGAGTGTGAACGCGTTTCTGAGTGTGAACATGTTTCTGAGTGTGAACATGTTTCTGAGTGTGAACGTGTTTCTGAGTGTGAACATGTGTGAACATGTTTCTGAGTGTGAACGTGTTTCTGAGTGTGAACGTGTTTCTGAGTGTGAACGTGTTTCTGAGTGTGAACATGTTTCTGAGTGTGAACATGTGTGAACATGTTTCTGAGTGTGAACGTGTGAACATGTTTCTGAGTGTGAACGTGTGAACATGTTTCTGAGTGTGAACGCATTTCTGAGCTGGAGTGTGAACATGTTTCTGAGTGTGAACGTGTTTCTGAGTGTGAACGTGTTTCTGAGTGTGAACATGTTTCTGAGCTGAAGTGTGAACGCGTTTCTGAGTGTGACCGCGTTTCTGAGTGTGAACGCGTTTCTGAGTGTGAACATGTTTCTGAGTGTGAACATGTTTCTGAGTGTGAACGCGTTTCTGAGTGTGAACATGTGTGAACATGTTTCTGAGTGTGAACATGTTTCTGAGTGTGAACGTGTGAACGTGTTTCTGAGTGTGAACATGTTTCTGAGTGTGAACATGTTTCTGAGTGTGAACATGTTTCTGAGTGTGAACATGTGTGAACGTGTTTCTGAGTGTGAACATGTTTCTGAGTGTGAACATGTGTGAACGTGTTTCTGAGTGTGAACATGTGTGAACATGTTTCTGAGTGTGAACATGTTTCTGAGTGTGAACATGTTTCTGAGTGTGAACGTGTTTCTGAGTGTGAACGTGTTTCTGAGTGTGAACGTGTTTCTGAGTGTGAACGTGTTTCTGAGTGTGAACGTGTTTCTGAGTGTGAACATGTTTCTGAGTGTGAACGTGTTTCTGAGTGTGAACGTGTTTCTGAGTGTGAACATGTGTGAACGTGTTTCTGAGTGTGAACGTGTTTCTGAGTGTGAACGTGTTTCTGAGTGTGAACGCGTTTTTGAGTGTGAACATGTGTGAACATGTTTCTGAGTGTGAACATGTGTGAACATGTTTCTGAGTGTGAACATGTGTGAACATGTTTCTGAGTGTGAACATGTGTGAACATGTTTCTGAGTGTGAACATGTGTGAACATGTTTCTGAGTGTGAACATGTGTGAACATGTTTCTGAGTGTGAACATGTGTGAACATGTTTCTGAGTGTGAACGTGTTTCTGAGTGTGAACATGTTTCTGAGCTGAAGTGTGTTTATGAGTTGAAGTGTGAACATGTTTCTGAGTGTGAACATGTGTGAACATGTTTCTGAGTGTGAACGTGTTTCTGAGTGTGAACATGTTTCTGAGCTGAAGTGTGTTTATGAGTTGAAGTGTGAACATGTTTCTGAGTGTGAACATGTTTCTGAGCTGGAGTGTGAACATGTTTCTGAGTGTGAACATGTTTCTGAGTGTGAACATGTTTCTGAGTGTGAACATGTTTCTGAGCTGAAGTGTGTTTATGAGTTGAAGTGTGAACATGTTTCTGAGTGTGAACATGTGTGAACATGTTTCTGAGTGTGAACGTGTTTCTGAGTGTGAACATGTTTCTGAGCTGAAGTGTGTTTATGAGTTGAAGTGTGAACATGTTTCTGAGTGTGAACATGTTTCTGAGTGTGAACGCGTTTCTGAGTGTGAACGTGTGTGAACATGTTTCTGAGTGTGAACGTGTTTCTGAGTGTGAACGCGTTTCTGAGTGTGAACGCGTTTCTGAGTGTGAACGTGTTTCTGAGTGTGAACGCGTTTCTGAGTGTGAACGCGTTTCTGAGTGTGAACGCGTGTGAACATGTTTCTGAGTGTGAACGTTTCTGAGTGTGAACATGTTTCTGAGTGTGAACGCGTTTCTGAGTGTGAACATGTTTCTGAGTGTGAACATGTTTCTGAGTGTGAACATGTTTCTGAGTGTGAACATGTGTGAACATGTTTCTGAGTGTGAACATGTTTCTGAGTGTGAACATGTTTCTGAGTGTGAACATGTTTCTGAGTGTGAACATGTTTCTGAGTGTGAACATGTTTCTGAGTGTGAACATGTTTCTGAGTGTGAACATGTTTCTGAGTGTGAACATGTGTGAACATGTTTCTGAGTGTGAACATGTTTCTGAGTGTGAACATGTTTCTGAGTGTGAACATGTTTCTGAGTGTGAACATGTTTCTGAGTGTGAACATGTTTCTGAGTGTGAACATGTTTCTGAGTGTGAACATGTGTGAACATGTTTCTGAGTGTGAACATGTTTCTGAGTGTGAACATGTGTGAACATGTTTCTGAGTGTGAACATGTGTGAACATGTTTCTTAGTGTGAACGTGTGAATGTGTTTCTGAGTGTGAACATGTTTCTGAGTGTGAACATGTTTCTGAGTGTGAACGTGTGAACGTGTTTCTGAGTGTGAACATGTGTGAACGTGTTTCTGAGTGTGAACATGTGTGAATGTGTTTCTGAGTGTGAACATGTTTCTGAGTGTGAACATGTGTGAACATGTTTCTGAGTGTGAACGTGTTTCTGAGTGTGAACATGTGTGAACGTGTTTCTGAGTGTGAACGCGTTTCTGAGTGTGAACGCGTTTCTGAGTGTGAACATGTTTCTGAGTGTGAACATGTGTGAACATGTTTCTGAGTGTGAACATGTGTGAACATGTTTCTGAGTGTGAACATGTGTGAATGTGTTTCTGAGTGTGAACATGTTTCTGAGTGTGAACATGTGTGAATGTGTTTCTGAGTGTGAACATGTTTCTGAGTGTGAACATGTGTGAACATGTTTCTGAGTGTGAACATGTTTCTGAGTGTGAACGTGTTTCTGAGTGTGAACCTGTTTCTGAGTGTGAACCTGTTTCTGAGTGTGAACGTGTGAACATGTTTCTGAGTGTGAACGTGTTTCTGAGCTGGAGTGTTAACATGTTTCTGAGTGTGAACATGTTTCTGAGTGTGAACGCGTTTCTGAGCTGAAGTGTGAACGCGTTTCTGAGTGTGAACGCGTTTCTGAGTGTAAACGCGTTTCTAAGCTGAAGTGTGAACGCGTTTCTGAGCTAAAGTGTGAACGCTTTTCTGAGTGTGAACGCTTTTCTGAGTGTGAAGTTTCTGAGTGTAACGCTTTTCTGAGCTGAAGTGTGAACGCTTTTCTGAGCTGAAGTGTGAACGCTTTTCTGAGCTGAAGTGTGAACTTGTTTCTGAGTGTGAACGTGTTTCTGAGTGTGAACGTGTTTCTGAGTGTGAACGTGTTTCTGAGTGTGAACGTGTTTCTGAGTGTGAACATGTGTGAACATGTTTCTGAGTGTGAACATGTTTCTGAGTGTGAACGTGTTTCTGAGTGTGAACGTGTTTCTGAGTGTGAACATGTTTCTGAGCTGAAGTGTGTTTATGAGTTGAAGTGTGAACATGTTTCTGAGTGTGAACATGTTTCTGAGCTGGAGTGTGAACATGTTTCTGAGTGTGAACATGTTTCTGAGTGTGAACATGTTTCTGAGCTGAAGTGTGTTTATGAGTTGAAGTGTGAACATGTTTCTGAGTGTGAACATGTTTCTGAGTGTGAACGTGTTTCTGAGCGTGAAGTGTGAACATGTTTCTGAGCTGAAGTGAGTGTGAACGCGTTTCTGAGCTGAAGTGTGAACGCTGTTTCTGAGTGTGAACGCGTTTCTGAGCTGAAGTGTGAACATGTTTCTGAGCTGAATGTGAACGCGTTTCTGAGTGTGAACGTTTCTTGAGCTGAAGTGTGAACGCGTTTCTGAGTGTGAACATGATGTGAACGCGTTTCTGAGTGTGAACCTGTGTGAACTGTTTCTGAGTGTGAACGTGTTTCTGAGTGTGAACATGTGTGAACGCGTTTCTGAGTGTGAACATGTTTCTGAGTGTGAACATGTGTGAAGTGTTTCTGAGTGTGAACATGTTTCTGAGTGTGAACATGTGTTTCTGAGTGTGAACATGTTTCTGAGCTGAAGTGTGAACATGTTTCTGAGTGTGAACATGTTTCTGAGTGTGAACTGTGTGAACGCGTTTCTGAGTGTGAACATGTTTCTGAGTGTGAACGTGTGAACTGTTTCTGAGTGTGAACATGTTTCTGAGTGTGAACATGTTTCTGAGTGTGAACATGTGAGTGTGAACATGTTTCTGAGTGTGAACATGTTTCTGAGTGTGAACGCGTTTCTGAGTGTGAACGCGTTTCTGAGTGTGAACGCGTTTCTGAGCTGGAGTGTGGATATGTTTCTGAGTGTGAACATTTTTCTGAGTGTGAATGCGTTTCTGAGCTGAAGTGTGAACGCGTTTCTGAGTGTGAACGCGTTTCTGAGTGTGAACGCGTTTCTGAGCTGAAGTGTGAACGCGTTTCTGAGCGTGAACAGTGTGAACGTGTTTCTGAGTTGAACGTGTGAATGTTTCTGAGCTGATGTGAACAGTTTCTGAGTGTGAACATGTTTCTGAGTGTGAACGTGTTTCTGAGCTGAACAGTGTGAACGCGTTTCTGAGTGTGAACGCGTTTCTGAGCTGAAGTGTGAACGTGTTTCTGAGCTGAAGTGTGAACGCGTTTCTGAGCTGAAGTGTGAACGCGTTTCTGAGCTGAAGTGTGAACGTGTTTCTGAGCTGAAGTGTGAACGCGTTTCTGAGCTGAAGTGTGAACGCTTTTCTGAGTGTGAACGTGTTTCTGAGTTTAACGTGTTTCTGAGCTGAAGTGTGAACGCGTTTCTGAGCTGAAGTGTGAACGCTTTTCTGAGCTGAAGTGTGAACGCTTTTCTGAGCTGAAGTGTGAACGCGTTTCTGAGCTGAAGTGTGAACGCTTTTCTGAGCTGAAGTGTGAACGCTTTTCTGAGCTAAGTAACGCGTTTCTGAGCTGAAGTGTGAACGCTTTTCTGAGTGTGAACGTGTTTCGAGTTAACGTTTTTCTGAGCTGAAGTGTGAATGCGTTTCTGAGCTGAAGTGTGAACGCGTTTCTGAGCTGAAGTGTGAACGCTTTTCTGAGTGTGAACGTGTTTCTGAGTTTAACGTGTTTCTGAGCTGAAGTGTGAATGCGTTTCTGAGCTGAAGTGTGAACGCTTTTCTGAGCTGAAGTGTGAACGCTTTTCTGAGCTGAAGTGTGAACGCTTTTCTGAGCTGAAGTGTGAACGCTTTTCTGAGCTGAAGTGTGAACGCGTTTCTGAGCTGAAGTGTGAACGCTTTTCTGAGTGTGACGTGTTCGTGTTTCTGAGCTGAAGTGTGAATGCGTTTCTGAGCTGAAGTGTGAACGCTTTTCTGAGCTGAAGTGTGAATGCTTTTCTGAGCTGAAGTGTGAACGCTTTTCTGAGCTGAAGTGTGAACGCGTTTCTGGAAAGCGCCTATAGTGACTGCCACGATAAACGTGAGCTTATAAACCCGTTCCGTCTCGTCTCTGACAGCATGGTGAGATGGGCTCGTCCCTCAGTGATCACATGCGTTTACTGTAGTAAATGTTGCACGCAGTAAAGTACCAAACACGCAGTAAAGTAACAAACACGCATAAAGTAACAAGCACGCATAAAGTAACAAGCACGCATAAAGTAACAAGCACGCATAAAGTAACAAGCACGCAGTAAAGTAACAAGCACGCAGTAAAGTAACAAGCACGCATAAAGTAACAAGCACGCAGTAAAGTAACAAGCACGCATAAAGTAACAAGCACGCATAAAGTAACAAGCACGCATAAAGTAACAAGCACGCATAAAGTAACAAGCACGCATAAAGTAACAAGCACGCAGTAAAGTAACAAGCACGCAGTAAAGTAACAAGCACGCAGTAAAGTAACAAGCACGCAGTAAAGTAACAAGCACGCAGTAAAGTAACAAGCACGCATAAAGTAACAAGCACGCATAAAGTAACAAGCACGCATAAAGTAACAAGCGCGCATAAAGTAACAAGCACGCAGTAAAGTAACAAGCACGCAGTAAAGTAACAAGCACGCATAAAGTAACAAGCACGCATAAAGTAACAAGCACGCAGTAAAGTAACAAGCACGCAGTAAAGTAACAAGCAAAGTAACAAGCACGCAGTAAAGTAACAAGCACGCAGTAAAGTAACAAGCACGCAGTAAAGTAACAAACACGCAGTAAAGTAACAAGCACGCATAAAGTAACAAGCACGCAGTAAAGTAACAAGCACGCAGTAAAGTAACAAACACGCATAAAGTAAAGGCACACGTGGGCGCCAGAAGTTTCAGGTTTTAAAGGTGAGACGCTGCAAACGCGGAAGGCTCGTATGAGCTCCGTTCAAGCGTTCAGGATGATGATGAAGAGCAGAATGAAAATGAAGAGCAGGATGAAAATAAAGAGCAGAATTACACTGAACATTATCACGTCCGCTCATACATCGCGTCGTGCTCTCAGAAGTGATCGACGCGATTGTTTGTGTCAGAGAACACAATGTAACTCTCACCTCTGATGGTGAGAGTTACATACTGTAATGGATGAAACTGGGCTCGTACTTTCATGTTTGAGCGTTTCTCCTTCTCCATTTAACAAGAAATCCTTCACCCGCGATGACTCTGAAGTAATGCGGATCATTTCTTTCAAATAGTTAGTTTTGATGAAATGCAAACGAGACAGAGAGGAAACGTATGGTATCAATTTTGTCAAATTTGTCGTAACGTGGCAAGTTATATTTGTGTTTAAACTTGATGCACTAGAGATCATGGCAGGATTCTTGTGGCCCATCGGGTCCAAAACTTGTCCCATCACGAAACCACCTTCATCACTGTTACCACCATCAGCACCAGCATGTGACCCGTAGGAAAAGTACTGTACAGTAGATAGTACTATACTGTGAGATGGTAATACCAGGCCACTTTCAAAAGCATATTATATATATATATATAAAATATATATATAAAAGGCTGACCCCTAACAGGCAACGCTGCACCAGGTTCATTGTGAGCGGGACCTGGAGCTCACTTCTCCCTGACACTGCAGGCAAACTTGTGTCCTAAAACGCTTAAAGCAGCTTAATCCATTTTGACCAAATGACAAGATTCATGATTATTAATAAAGTGTGTTATGTACAGAAATTTAGAAGACTCCAGAATATTAACACTACATGAACAGAATATGAAGCACTAAATGGTATGTGAAGCATTTCAGAATTCCTGGTGTTCCTTTCTCATATAAGAATACTGAGAACAGAGGAAAATACAGTGAAGCAAGTTAGATAATTGTCTATATTGATGTAGAATTTGCTCCTTTATCTTTGTGTTTTTATAGATTCTATATGCTTTGCATTTTATTTGTGTTTTCATGTTTATAGTAATTTGACCGGTGTCATGCAGATCGATTTATGTGTGCGCTTTTAAAGGCTTGTTATTATGGTTTGGTATGGTTTGGATATTATAAATGTGTGACTATTCAACAAATGGCTTAAATGAATGTCTTCCAGTCCACTAGCAAAATTCTTAGACGGCCCTAACACACACTCTCACCCACACACACTCACCCACAGGAAGTGTCCTCAAATGTTTACATTGTTATACACGTGTCATTATAGACATTTGTGAGAACCTCTGAGGAAATGGAGTAATCTTGTGGTATCCTTGTAAACCACATATACCAGTACACACACACACACACACACACACACACACATATACATTAATGTATAAATCTTAGCATTAAGCTTGTCCCTTGCCTTCTCATTTGATAAGCGTTACCTAATCTAACCAATCAGGAATAGGTTGCATGATGTGAAATCTCTTTCTATTTCATTGTATTTACATTTTATTTAGAAGATGCTTTTCATCCTTATTCATCCAAAAACATACAAAGGAAAAATACAAACACAAGCAATTACTGATGGCGCACTGGTGCAGAACGTAGCAAAACTTTATTTACTTGGGTCCCTTATGACATCAATCACAGTTACCCTAAATTGCATCCTCTTGATAGATCAGCAAGCCACTGAGAATCAATTCCAGTCTTAACAGGAAACTGTTGGGTGGTTTACATTTCTGTAGAACATTAACAATATGACACATTCAATACAGTAATCATAAAACTGTGTCCCACAAGAACCTATAATTGATATTTGTAATATAGCTGTATTACAAAGACCAAATAAATAAGAAAAATCAAGATGTGGAAATAAAATATTTAGACCTCATGTCTCAATCTGTAAATGATTAGATGTAATAGTCTCTCCAAAGGGAAAAGTTAGTTCCACTCACAGACTGCTTGTTTTATATCAGAAATAATGTCACAGGTTAAATTACCAGTGACAGTAAGCAATGCTGAACCCTAAACTCTAAATAACTTTGGGAGCTACAGCATAATGCACATTATTTTCCTTATGTTGCAAATAATGCATTGTGGATGATGCATGCACATGCATTAAAATGCATTTAAGAGAAACTCTTTTTCTCTTTGTGGTATATGTTGGCAATTTCTCAGCATGTCATATGACACGTCATTGACACTGGTAAAGCAAAAACAAACAAAAGCATTCTGGCTGTCACATCATTGCAGTGCGGCTGCAGGAACGAGAGTTCCTGAAAGCATGAGGCTACATCTCTTCTATTGATTTCCATAGAAACAGTGTAAAGCCAGTCTGACTCATCACTTCTGGTCCACTGCATCATCCCTCACGTAATGGCTTCCTGGAGGCTTCCTTTCACCAAGGTGGGGAGGAGACAGTAACCATGCTTATTGTCATAGCGATGGGTTGCCAGGGGATGCAGAGAGCTGCTGTGTTTGATGGAGACATGCAGAAGAATTCAGTCTATGCTTTATCATTGTGACTGTGCAAACACTGCAGATGGTTTAGAAAACTCCTGGCATGTGCCATTTTTAGTTGCTTTCTGTTTATAGGGCTGCAGCTGTTAATGTTAGTATTAACTGAGTGCAGTTAATAATAAAATGATGCAGTAAAAAAACTATAATCTTCACCTATAAATGAAAAATTTCATTTATAGGTGTGTAAACTGATGACTAGTTAACTATGACAATTTTGACAAGTTAGACTTCTAAAGCCACTTTTTTGTAATGATGTACTGATATTAGAATATAATGATTGTAGAATGTCTGTCTGGAGCTTTGCATTACATTTTTTGCAATTATTTGTATTAATTAATCTGTGTATCATTATTAATTCAGTACAAGTTTGAAAAATGTATTGGGGCAGCTACAGCTTTAAAATAAACCTTTTCTGTGGTAGATTTAACAGTTAATAATGTCAAATACAGTATGTGCTTTGAGGAGACTATAAATTCTCTGTTGCTATGCTGTAAAATCTGGGAAATACCTTTTAAGATCAGCATTTAGGAGTGTGAGGAGGCTGTCATCAGAAGCTTTGAGGTCAGCTTGCCAGTTTAGGGAAACTCGGCCAACAACAGAGCCTCAGAGAGGGAATGCCAAATGCTATTGGCTCGATCACAGATGGGCGGAGCCTAGCCAGAGGCCGTCTGGCAGGAAGGGGTTGGTTGCAAGGGGGGTGGGAATGGCTGGAAATGTTTCAGCCAGATAGTTCAGCCGCAAGACGTGCTAGTGCTTCCTGCACTGAGAGAAATCCCTGTCTCTGCATGGCCCATCATCTCAGGAGTGCACGTGGGGAATGTAGACGGTTCATACGGTCGTTCTGTAAGGAAAGAGTGAAGTGAGTCGCACCAGGTGCCTCCTGCATGCTTCACTGAGAGGAAGGTGGGAGGTATGGAGACTTTCTCATTTCGTTTCTGTTTATCCCAGCACAAGGAATTTTGCTGCAGTATGCTGCATGCAGGCAGGGGTGTGGGGGGTTCTGAGAGGAATTGTGTCAGTTGGTTGTTTTATTCCTGTCTTTATCTCATGTGTATTACACTTATTTTCGGTTTCTTCTCATTTGAATTCATTAATTTCGTTTTGATTGTAAAAATGATTTCCATGTTGTCACAGTTAATATGACTAATTTGTTTGCATTCGGCTACAAACCAAATGCATATTTGTGAGAAGGTTTTAAATTCATTTTTGCAGCATTTCTTAGAGTTTTGTTTGTAAGATGAAGTTTTGTTTTCTTATCACAGTTGAGCCAATTGAATGCAATCCAAAGTTTTTCATTTCTGTGCTGGGGAAGGCAGGTCTGTGTTAGGGAAATGGTGCAGTCTTTTTTTTAATGTCATGAATTTTTGTAGCATTCATTTATGATTGCCCAGTCGTCTTGTCTTACCAAACGTGCAGTCCAGACTTTAGGGAGCAGGACCCGCTGTAGCAGATAAAGGCTGTGCTTGTGTTGAACAGTTGGCAAATGAGTTGAGAGGAAGAAGGTGTTTTTTAGAGGGAGACTGACTCTGCCCTGCCTGTAAAAAAACCCTCATAAAAACAGATCAGAAAGCCACTGACTCTATATTTGCCATCAGAAGAACAGCAGTCTAAATCGATCAGAAACACCCTGAGACAAATATAGGAAGGTAATTATCCCACATCTATTAACACTTAAAAGCTTAGAGGCATTTTTCCAAACAAATGATCCTTTATTAGGAGATGATTTTAGTGGGGCCATCGTATTGCACACTCAAAATGAAAAGCACAACTTTGTGCCAACATTTTGTTGCTGCTATCAAACCTTTGTGTTAATGTCAAATGCATGTTTGTGGTAGTTTTTATAAATAGGGAGGATGTGTCTATTTCCTTTACCAACATTTGACAGTAAGATCTGAGCCTAAATGATCTTCTGAATGAAGCTGCACTTCAGTTTACACTGCCTACTAATATGAATGCAGTACCAGCTCAGCATGTCTGTCGTCCACGCCGCTATAAATAAATAAATGATCTTGGGATAAAAGCGACCTGGTGTTATGAAGATAATAACTGAGGTCACTGAGTTTTGCATTAGGGCTATTATCAAATGGCACACCAGGTTTTGCTGAACACAGTGAATAAGAGCTGTGCTGCTTTACTGGAGTCTGAGACACATGTGCCACTGTACCATCAGATCAGCTTATCTGCTGTATATGAGATTCCACGCGTGCAAACATTGTGTCATGCAGGATAGCTAGTTAGCTGGTTAGGTTGTGATATTTCCGCTTATCTAGCTGATGTCCTCCTTTTGTTCATGTGGGACATGCAGAATAAAGCTGTCAGTTCAAAAACACAGCTGATATGAACTGCTCATATACACATGAAATCTTCAGCAGTGAAAACTAATGCTGAAGCTCATAACTGTACTGTAGGACAGAAGAGTCAAAAGAAGACATGATGATTAGAAGTCGTAGAGTCCAGAAATTTTGAAGATGTTTAACCTGCTAGCATCCACCTCCTGTGCAAATGAAGAGATGACCAATGTTATGTGATGCCAGCTGGCTTAGATGGTTCAGATCCTAAAGAGCTGGTGTGATGCCACAGGATTGCTCCACAGGGAGTAGGTGGGGTGATTTC
Organism: Chromobotia macracanthus; assembly: GCA_036877525.1. Lineage (NCBI taxonomy): Eukaryota > Metazoa > Chordata > Actinopteri > Cypriniformes > Botiidae > Chromobotia > Chromobotia macracanthus. The sequence goes on along the minus strand of JAZGTH010000023.1, from coordinate 7,337,062 downwards.
CTCAGGGGTTCTCACTCACTCATCTGTACAGGGCTCAGTCCTGCTTGGGACTGAAGCTGCAATCTTTGTATTACAACTTAGCTGCCACAAAACAATCAGCCCCACAGGTTAATTACCACTTAAGTAAGCAAAAAGTTATTTCATGTTAGTTCTCAACAGTAAATCAGCATTTAATTTTCTAATGTGTCTTTTGTAATGTCATGAAACTGCATATTGAGTGAGACAGAAATGAGGGTTTGTTTGACTCATGTGAAGTTTGTATGACAGGTGGTTGGACCAGAGAGGTTCAGATTTAAGACAATGACAGCAGCAGAAAATGAAATTAATTTTAAAGTTTTGATGAAATCCATGTATAAACCATGTAATCATTCACAGAAAGACACATGAGAATGTGTATTAGGACAGTAAAAAAGTTCAGTTTTGATTTAATTTAATTTTGTCTTCAGATGTAGGTTTGCTTGTTGTCTGAGTCTTTTCTAAGGTGTAGAGAGCTCTGTTCAGTGGCTCTGCCTCTCTCTGATCACAGCTGAGTCTGTGGAATGGACAGTGACCTCCTCCAGACATTGTGTCATTGTGGGAGGGGTGGAGCCTGCAGACGCTGCGGATCTCTGCAGGTCATAACAGTGATAGCACAGGCACCTTCCTACCTGTACACCATCTGTCTGCTCTCGTCTGCTTCTGACCTGCAGTCATGTCTGCTCCATTACAGTCTGTCAGAGCTCTGAAAACTTCAGATGCTTCGGGATCACTGCTGGATGTTTAGCCATAGCTGACTGAGATACCTGGCAACATTATGTGGCTGCTTTCGGAGGAGCAGAAGTTCTCTCTCAGTGCCTAACAACGTCTTATGGTGTCATCTAGAGACTCTGTACTGGCCTCAGATCAGCTGACAAAGATGCCATTTGCATCGATTTGACTGGAAGCACAGCAGCACCAACAGATTTGTGTTTTTTTAGTACCATAGGTTTGCCGGGAAAAAATCAAACAGAGGGCTGATTAAACTGAAGTCTTTGGTGGTTTATGATGTCAGTTTACAAGCTTTAAGCACCTCTAGCTGACAGAGTTCTTTACAGAAGGACTCTTTAACTGTCATTCACCTCATAAATGAGATCATCAGCGATCTGAGTTCTAAAAATACAGGAGGATGAATTGCACAGGGTCACATCTGATACAGTGTCTATCTGCTGTTTTATCTGGTTGACTCCCTGGGGTATTGCTGTAAAATTAAATCTTTCTGTAGAGACTGTATGCCACGGGTATGGCAGGCCATTTAATTTTATCATAGTAAAACTGGAATAGACCAGCGGGGGTGCGACAATAGGGCGTAGATTGAAAAATCATGTCATCTAACACCAGGGTTTTTCTGTTTCAAGGCAGTTTGAGGGGCTTCAATGAAAATGGCCTCTCTTTGAGCTATACATCTCTTTTAAAGTGAAAGCTGGTTTTAAATAATGCTTTGCACAAGAGTCTCAGAATACAGCCACACCAGAAAGCTTTGAGTAGTAAAAAAACAGGCAAATAATCAAGGCATGAACTGTCAGCTAAGTATGACGCCTGTCATTCTGGCTTATTTTAAACTGAATGACTGGTTGAACGTCTGAAGATATTATTCCCAGTGTTTCTACTGTTTTTACCTCATAAATGCTGTTTTGATGAAGTGCATGTTTATTTCAATGCTGTGTTTGTGCTGTTTTGTCATCGTTGTCCAAAATCGTCTTTCTACGTTATGCAGATTAGCTTGTGTTTCTGTTGCGCTACACCTGTTGCATTATTCTTAAAGGGTCGATTTCTCTCATTATTGTTCAATTAGATTTTTTTGTATCTGCACTCTTATGGTTGCTAGGCATTATGGGTAGTAGAAGAAAAAGACCCTTAGCAACAAGAGTGGGAAATGAAAGACACACTCAGGTTCATTAGATTTGTCTGATGCACTCAGTGTGTTATGAGTGTAAGACAGAAGATGAATCTGGATCCTCACTAGCAGTAGTAATGAAGAGAGTCAATTATAGTGCCTGTGTTTGGAATATTAGTAAACTCTCTCCTGCATTCTACACACTATTTCATTAATAGTACTTATTAATATTTGAAAACAGTATATTAAATAGTATGTAAATCAGTGTGCAGCGATGAAAGACTATGCTGCTATGTTGTTGTCACATGACCTCTCTGTTTCATGTGTAATTCAGTAATGTAAATCTTTTCATTAAGTATTTTTTTATTTTAAAACGTGTAAACATGTCTGCAGTTTTGGCTGTCAGAACATTAAAAATGTAAAATTGTGGTTATTAGTGATGTATTGATTATTGATGTCACAGGAAATGGAAGGTCAAGTTGAATGCATTGCATTGTGGGAATCAGTATCTGTGTTGTGTACTGGATATTGTGGCAGTGTAGTATGTGAAGTATTTCACACATACTGAACATGTGTGAGCTGTACACAGTACATACTGCATGTCACTAAATGAGTGTGTGTACTGTAGACATTTAAGAGTCATTCATGTCTAACACACTTAACAGTGCTCAGAGCACGCTCAAACGCCTCATCACAACAGCCTCATGGTCCAGAGGTTTTTAGCAGGTGTGTTCAGTTTGGCACCATGTGTTGGGTCTGCAGTAAGTGGAGGGGACATATTTGTCATTACACAGCAGAGAGAATCTGAACCTGCAGCTGGAGATCTTTACAGCCCTGTTTTATCTGACTGCTCCACCCCTCCTTTCTGTTAGTTTGCACAATAAAAGATAGCCAGGTGTTCTGGAGAAGACCTGTATTTCAGCAGCACGGTTCAGAAGTCATGCCAGAGGCTGAGTGTTAGTTCACTCTTGTCCTGCTGGTTATGCTGTCTGTTTTCTCAAAATCTGACAGAGCACACTGCATTTCCTACTGATAGTTCTGCAGTTAGTTTGTCAGTAAAGACTAGTTGTCTGTCTGTCAGACTGTCCTTCTGTTTGTCAGTCTGTATGTCTGTGTGTCTGTCAGTCCATCTGTCTGGAATACACATTTAAGTTTTTTTCTGGTGCTGCTGCTTATTTTCTGTTGGCTAAATAATGATTGGTTATTATTCAGCAGGTTATGGATATTCTGTGGTGCTTCCTCTACGTTTGGGCCATTTACTGGACTTGATGCTTGACTGTTTTCTCCCACTTTCTTCTGTGATCTGACAATTCGTGGATTTGATGGTAGTTTAAGTGTTGTGCTAGAATGCTTTCAATGCTTCAGTAATTATTTAGTAAATTATTCATGTTATTTAGAATAAATAAATATTTTGTGTGATTAGAGTCATTATACTCCAAACAAGGCTTTTTTGTAAACCTCTCTATCATAACTGCTTAATATAAATATTAATCCAGATCATTCACTCCATTTAATTGCTTTCGTACAGAGTCTTTCTACTGTTGCGTCATTTCAGCCAGTTTTGTCCACCTCTAGTCCCATATAACCAGATATTTAAACATTATCCTACATTGGTTTGTGCTGTCTGTTTTCTAGATCCTGGACAGAAGAAAGTGCCTTCCCTGACAATGTGTCTACTTGAAACTGCTCACCGCTCGCATCCTACACTGTAAACAACGCTAACTTAGCCTCCATTGCGTTGGGTCCTACGTAATTTTTACACAACGCCCTGAAGTGCAAGAGATCACTGCAAAAAGATCACATTTCCCCAATCTTTCCAAAGCACAAGGAAGCAACTAGCGTGGTTCATTCACAGACTGTTATAGGATAATATTGCAGAAAGAGCCATTGCCTTCAGGTTGAGTTATCCTCAACCGCCGGGCTCACTTCAGTGAAGAAGAGTCCGTCAGCGCTGTGGATGTCCTGGAGCTGTTCTTGTTGTGTTCCTGTTGTACACCTGAGACTAAATGACTGATGAGCAACTCTGCGGAGACTGACAGCTGTACAGATAGAGGTCATCTCCCACACTCCTGCCAAACGGGCTCTGAATGTGACGTCTCTGTTTAAAGAGCCCTGCCAACAAACCAAAATCAAAAATCAGCAAAACCAAAATAAAAGCAACACACCATTACATTCTGACAGTCTGTAGACGATTTGAGCCTGAATCAGAACCATCCCTGACGCTTTCACTGAAGTTGTTTTAACACAGCTCTGCTATGGCGTTTAACATCGCTTCCATAAGAGACACAAAATGGCTGACGCTGGAGGTGTGTCGGCAGTTTCAGAGGGGAATGTGCTCGCGTAGCGATGAGGAATGCAAATTCGCACATCCACCCAAGAGCTGTCAGGTGGAGAATGGACGTGTGATCGCCTGCTTCGACTCTTTGAAGGTAAGACACACCCAGCATGGTGTTTTAAGATGTTTCAGCAACTCATCAGAGTGTACATGACAGCGGGAGTTCTTTAAAGAACCCAGACTCTTCCTGAATTTTCTCCTGCATAGGAAACGTCACTGTTTTAATGAAAGTTGTTTGTGCACTAATCTAACCAATGTGCAGTCATCCTGGCTCATCCAATCAGATTTTAGAGCCTGAAATGACATTTTATAACATTAATTAATGTGAAGGAATCATATTTTTAACTGCTGGACAGTTTCTAGGCAGTCACTATTATGTATATAAGGCGCAGGAGCTCAGTAAGTGACCAGGAGAACTGGTGCATCAACAGATTTTCGAGGAGACCTTCAGTGTTGCTGGCAAACAGCTTGTGTTAGTGCAGCACTCTTATAATAGGGTGTATGTGTCAGCTCAGCCATGCTGCATACTGCACACTTCAAATAAAGCTGACCTACAGAGAGAAAGAAATCACACACCCGGACAGATTTATATCCTTCAACAGTCATGTAAAACTGTTCTGTTTCTGGATGGGCAAGAAACAAATAACACCGATAACACACTGTAGATGCAGTGAGTGATGATGTTAGCCCACACAGAGCTTATAAAACAGATTATATCAACTATTACTGCATATCAGCTGCTGTATTAATGCTTTAAAAATCACATGGGATTATTACCTGCAGTCACCGGCTGCAGAAACTCATCAGTGCTTACACAGGTCTAGTACAGGTCTAGTGTTTATCTCACCACTGTGTGGTCACTGTCAGAGGATTGTGTTACCAGCCACAGGGTACGCTGCTGAGATCAGTACAATCTCAGTTTGTCATGGCCTAAAGGTGATTTGAGACAGTTAAATGTCTAACTTCTTGTTGCTTTATCTGCACGTCTAAGATTGTAAGTTTTCTGTGATTCAGAGCAGCTGTACTCAAGTTAAAGGTCTACAGGATTACTGTAGTTTGTGATCAGCTGATGATATGTTACAGCAGTACAGCTCTGTCAGTGGTGTATAATGGGTAACAAGTGCCATTGGTTAGCCTTTACCAGTGGTTGTGTGTTACGGTAGACCCAGACATTTTCTTGTCTTGTTTTACTCAGGTCTTTATCAGAACATGTTTAACTTTGCTGCCAGCGTACCAAATAAGACCATTAACCCTCAGTTTAACCCTCAATAATCAAATTATCAGTGTTCTTGTGTTTCACAGGTTTATCTGAGTTATTCTGTTGAAACATGTTAAAGTAAATAGAGGCCTTCACAGGCATTTATGTAATGGTCCGAGTTAGTAAAATATTATATATCTATTATATATTAAAAATATCGTAACCAATCACCATGTGTAAAGAGATGTGTGAGCTAAGTAGCTTTGTGCTGTCTGGTTCTGTTTGGTTTCCACCCTAAAGCTATATGAGAAAAATATCCAGAACCCAGTTTGTCGGGTCCATTGGACTCGAGTAGCAGAACTCTAGAAGTACATGTATGAGGAATCTTGAGGACAGCATGTTGTTACACAGCTTTTATCTAGAACACTGAGTTACGGTGAGCTTTGTGTCTGCCTGGGAGACTGCAGTCAGTACTAAGTACTACTGCAGTACTAAGGGCACTTGGGTGAGACTCGACTGGCTCTGACTGTGTTGACCTTGTGAGAATGCCATGCGCTCTGTATTAACAGATAGTGAAGCTGGTCTTTAACCTGGTTTGTAATGTGCACTGTTTCATTGTGGCGTTCTGCTGCTTTCACACAGCCTTTCACACAACCAGGTTCTGCTCTTAGTCCTGTTAAAACACAGGTCTGTGTTCTGCATTGTGCTGCATGTGCTGTCCAGGGCAGCAGAAAGAAACAGCCATGAGTTCAGCTTGCAGGGGAGGGAGACCACCAACTATATTTCCCTATTTTTATAGAAAGTACAGCACATACCATCTCTTGCTGGACTGTGGTGAGGATTTTCATGGCTATGACATTGAGAAGAGTCTATCTGAGCACATTGCTTTGTTTTGACTGTTTTGTTGCAGTGAACCAGAAGCAATTCACTGATTTTATTTATTTTTTGACATGTGATTTAATAGTCTTCACAGAAGTCTCTGCAAGAACAATCACTGTTTGTTCAGAATAAATATTTGTTACTTGTTAGCGTTGTTTAGTACTGTTTTTGGTTCAGTTTTATGAATTGAAATGTTCTGAACTTTTTTGTTTATTTTATGTAGCTCATTTATGTAATTCAGTGTCGTCACTCTAATTGAGATCCTTGTTTTTTGTGTCAGATAAATTCTGCTGTTTTTTTAGTAAATGGTAAAGTATTTTATTAATTAAAAGATACAGCTTTTTAATTTGTGCCTTAAATATTATTGCCTTAAATATTTTGAAGGAATTAACAAGCAATAAACAATTGTTTGTATTAACTAGCATTAACAAAGATTAATAAATGCTGTAAAAATATATTGTTCATTGTTAGTTCTTGTTAGCTTATGCATTAACTAATGTGAACCAATTAAAATATTTTGTATAGTTGTTTTCTGTTTGTTTTCCAAATAAGTTCACATGCACTCTTTAACCCAGTTAGCTGGTTGAAGTGCAGCCGGGTGACACTGTTGACAGAGAGGCTCACACAGAGGTGTGTGGGAGGAAAAAGAGAACCGTTCCTGTCTGCCATGATAATATACAAACATGTCGAGTCGTGTGACACCTGACACTGAAGCAGTGTTGCTGTCACCCTGTCTGGACTCTCAAGTGATGAGTGTTTGCCGGGCCGCTGTGACTTACACGCATCAGCTAACACTCACGGATACACACAGTCAGTTTTGTCAGTTTTTGTCTTTGACTGATGTACAATATTGGAGTGTTTCTGTTGCGGGATTAATGCTACATGTGTAGCCGATTTATTTATTTAACAGATTTATGAATTTTTGCAATATTTTTACATACATGCATTCCTAAATAAAAACACTTTCAATAATACATAACTGCAAAATGAAAGTTAAAAATATTACTTAAAACATTACTTAAAAAGTATTCAAAATTATTTTGTCTGGCGATTGATGTTATGAAATAAATCACGTCAATCACGTGATAACCTTATCAGTGCTTGTTAAGACATCATCATTTGAAGACCTAAAACTTTGCTTGTCTGTAAACTCAGGCACATCTTGCTACGAAAGCTGCATTTCATGTGTCATTACGTTCTGAAACACGTTCATAAACCAGCGCAGGTATGGGTTGCGTTGTGCGATGACTCACATTTCTGCATTTATGTATTAAGTACATGACTAAAATAATCACTTTAACATTTCATTTTGGAGGTTGAAAACATGCTCCACACATAGTTTTCTTTATATAAAATTCTCCAGAAGGCCCTTTGTCACAGTTACCATCAATTTTTAGAGTTTCAGAGTTTATATTACTTGTGCTACCTCAAAACATTACAGAAATTTCCAGAAGGCCTCTACCAATAGTAAAACACGGCCGCATAGTTTTCCAGAAAGTTCCCAAACTTCACAGAGTAAAACATATTTCATTCAATCAAATCTTCAGTCACTTCAGATCATTGCTGATTTCCCACCGTATGCCCTTTTGATTGAGGAACCATAATGAGGCCTGAAGTACACAAACAGGCAGTGGTGTAGATTTGAATTTCAGTGATGGATCTGCTCTTTTTCCCTGGTTCTCTTGACAATGACTATCACCTCCAGAGAGCAGCAGGCAGAGACACAAGGCCACAGCTGCCGTTGGAAGTCCAAGATGTTTTAATGAGCTCAGAGACTTTGAAATCAGAGTCCTCGTCTAATTAGTCTGTAACCTTTGCTTCAGGACTCCCAGTTGGAGGGCAGCTTTGTGAATATCGTTTAGTGTACATGAGTGTCTGTATTCCAGCGTATCTGCTGTGGGCTGATGCGTCTGTAAACCCGTGAATGTTCAGCTGTACGCGTTGATGTGTAGAGCAGAAGGTGAGCTACAAGATCTAGTTTGCTTTTACAACAGTAACTGTTGTAAACCTGTTGTAAAAAGGAGTGATCCAAGCTGAATCTAGAGAGCAGAGTATTGAAGAGACAAACTTGTGTCAGTAAGCAACCTCATCCTCTCGCATCATGGAGGCAGGCTTTGCGTGATAAGCACCTCTTGTGTTTGAAATGTAAACATCAGTTATTAGATTACAGCAGCACTTCTAAACAAGCTTCGGTGAAGCACAAAATGTTGGAATGAAACTGCTCCAGGAAGGAACATGCTTCATATTTTACCACTCATGGTTCAGTATACTTTATGGTTGAAGGGCTGTTCTTTATGATGTCATAACTGACACATCCCTGCAGATTCTTGTCAGATGTAATGTCTCTGTGAAATGTCTCCATTTCCTGGAAATGCAAAGCTTAGCTGGGAGAAGAAGCCTGTCACCTGTGAGAAATGGACTTCATATAATTTATTGCTGGACCGATCCAGGCACTGGCATTTATAGATCATTTATTACACACAACAATAACTGCTGTCAGAACGAACAGTCTAATGTCCCTGTTCTGTGTGTGAGACTTCAAATCATTTTCATCACATGAAAGACTTAGAAGACGAAAGCTAGTTATACTGGGAGGACTTTCAGAAAACAAAGGAAATACTACAATTAGGGTTTGCTTGGAATGAAAAATCCTGATACAAATCTGACATGTCTATAAAACAAGCATGTGAAACCTGACATGTTGTTTTATTGGTTACATTACTTTTATTTTACAGCAGTCACTGCCATTGAAGAATTCTTAGTAACACAGACAGACGCCGTTCAAAAATAGCATATTACCCTCTCTGGAAGTTTTTATTGCATCAGTTCCTTGGTTATGAAGATATTGTGGATAAGATGACAATTATATTGCATTGTATTGCATTCAATACACATTTAAAAACAAAGCCAGTTTTTATCTACTTCTGACTATACACACATTCCAGCACATTCCAGCAGCAGCCGTAAACAGACAGAAACAGGAAGTGGCTGCGTCCACTGAGAGTAGGTGTGCTTGAGCAGAGGTCAGGGCTGGCTGTGGTCAGGATGCGGCAGGCGTTCCTCTGGGATCCACAATGAAAGTGGGATCATCTGTGGCCCGTTTCACACGCAGCAGATGCTCCACTGGACTGTTCAGACAGGTGCAGGAGAATCCTTGACTGTGTGTGTGTTACAGACCGGCTACATCTGATTCACAGCTGTCAGCATGGTAAAGGGGGAGAGGAAATGATTTATTACCTTAACTATAAAAATGTGACTATTTTGGGATTGTTTTAATGACAGAATTTAGCATCACAGTGTGTGTCATTTTAAATCATACTAGCAGTTTCTTTAGTGAGCAGATCTTTAGTTGTTTGTTAGTTGTGAGTTTTACCATTATGGTAAAACAGTTTTACCAAACTGGTAAAATCATGGTCACTGTATCACTATTTATGTTTAATAAAGTTACATTTATTAATGGCAGTAATCACAAAACCCAAAGCTTCCACCAAGTGATATATTTCATAAGCCTTACAGTAGGAGTGTGTGTTTATCATAAGTTTATAGCAGTTTCCTCCCATCAGCCCTCTGTCTTTATGTTTGTATATCAGTAAGCTATTGACGTCTGTATGAGAAGCACTGATGTGACTCTGAAGTGAATGAGCGCTCTTGATGCGGGTAGTCATGCTGATGTGCATGGCCTGCTGCACAGTTGCTGTCATTTGCAGCCACTCCAGGCATGTTAAGAGACATGGAGACTCATTGTCTGAGCACAGAAAATTATGCTGATGAAGGCCGCAAAACATCAGGGGTGCAGCGGAAGCATGTTTTGTTAGTGACGCTGTCACATTGAGATATGCTGTTGTTCTAGTCATCAGGGATGCGTTTTAGGAATAAAGTGTGTGTGCGAGTATGTGTGTAAATGTGAGTGTGTGTGTACAGTACTGAGGTTCTGTTTGTCTCAACACTTCACAAATGATCAGATTAGCAGAGCTGGATCCGACATGTCACTACACATTGTTTTTTCTGCCCTGATGATCCTTAGATACACTCATTCATTCATGCATTTATTTGTGAATTTTCAATTAACTATAAATTAATTAATTAATTCATGGATTCATTTGTTTATTCATTTATTTATTATGTGGTCATTAGTTGTGACTGCTGTTATGGTACTTTTGATAGTTTGTCATGTTTTTGAGGTTGAAAGGCATCACTCATCTTTTTTTGTTCAATGCAAGAATGACTTGTTTAACTAGTGCAAATAAAACACTGTACCAAATTTATACCCTTGTAGACATTAATCAGGAGAGGTTGCTTGGTCAAAAGCTAGTTGTCTAGGTGAGACTAAAGAACTAGTGTAATTAAATTCTACACCAGTTCTAAAGCAGGAAGTGAGTCCATGAACAGCACTCACAGTTGTGTAGGTGGTATTCTGTATGTTGGGGTGGTCTCCATATTAATTGGATCATAAATCCAGACGAGGAACCAGAGATACAAATGAAGGATGTGATGGTCTTTATTTCCACTTTATCGTCATCTGTTGGTTCTGGTTTCAAGCTTGTTGATGTAGTACTAGTACTACATCAACAAGCAATTGTTGTACAATTGTAGTACAATGGATACAATTAAGGCTGTTGGGAAGACTGTTCCATGCCATCTGTAACTGTAGGTTACTCCAGGGGACTGACCCTGTGTGCTGTAAGTCACTTTTGTGAATGTTTTGTAAGTGCCTTTTCACATTCATATATTTCAACAGACAGGCAATGTGTGTGATGACATTCATGACCACAGAGCAGAGCCAGATGTGTAAATAATTTTAGACAAACTTAATGTTTACATTTTAATTTTATTTCACTTTTAGACCTTGGCGAGCTGCCCTCATTAGCAGTGATGCAGCTGTGCAGGCGCTGTTAGAATAGAGGTCCATTGAGACTGAAATGCAAATGGGTGTTTGGGTGTTGCAGGCCACTGCTGAGACTGAATTCTCCTGATACTCTGAAAGTGGCTGTTGTGTTTGTCTTCCACCCACAGCCGGGATACTTTATACTGGAAGCCTGAAACATTCAGGAAGTAGAGGAGCAGAGCTATGCAACACAGACATTTTGCCTCAGTTTAGGGAAACACTTTGATGGCTGGTTGATTGGTAATATAACAGATTGATGGGGGACAGTTATACATCAGTGGACGTTAGATAGATAACATTAAAAACATTCTACAAAGTCTTTGGTTTGATGGAGAATTATGAGGGGATGTTATTCTGCAGGGAAAACGTCTTTGTACATCTATTATTACAGTTTTAAAGAAGTGATTCCCCATTCCTAATATAGCCAGCTTGCCCTCAGTTATACCCTAATTAGCATATTCACCAGTTTTACAGAGAAAGTACAAGAAATGAGAATTACTTGGCTTAAGTTTGAGGCAAAAATATGAATTAGGTTAAGTGGTTATAATCCTAATCTCTTCATGATATAAATTACATTGTTCTCAAGCCCCTTTGGGATGGATTCGAGGAGAGTATATGGAGCTCTTTCTCCATATTTTCTCAATCTTCTTGCTTGATTTGAAATGAATTGGGTGTTTCTGCTCTGAATCAGAGGCAAATGCTTCTAGGGGTTCAAAGAAGTCAGCCACAGTAAGTGGAGTTAATTTGTCTAAAAGATTTTCAGTTACCTGATACCAGGATGGTGCTCACAGTTAATTAGAAGTGAAAGACTTTTAAAGATGCACTAAAACTTGTGACTTGTCGCTGAAGGTATCATGTGGCGGCAGGGCATTCGCTCCTCACAGGTTCAAGGTGAAGTGCTCATTGAGATTCTTAGGTCACATCCAGACTTCCTTGTGTTCTGACATCACTCACTCACGCCACTTCAGGTGTTTCCTTCAGTACAACAGGAAATAGGCCAAAAAATCTGGAACTATGTCACTGATTCAAAAAGTTGCTCAGTCACATTGAAATCTGGCCATAATAAAAAACAGGTCAAAACAATGACTAGATATTTCAAATATCACTCTTAATTCAACATGAAACGGCATTCATAACCAATTTTGCTAATATAATATGACTGTTTTCAGTATAAAACAAGATATACGATGAGAAACACATTTCAAGCAGTTGATTGGATGATAAAGAGTGGTAAGTATAGGGGTTGACTTTCAAATCATCATCTTCTGGATTTAGTTTGATTGGAGCAGGACTGCTATTATGGCTGAAGATACAGTAAAGCTACAGAATGATGAGAAGGATGCTGATGTTAGAAGATTGTCTTGGCCAGCGTTCCATCAGCTCATCCTCTTAATCCTCTTTGATTTCACTCTCTCACCATGACAAACTCCTTATAATCAAGCCTGTTTACTGAAGTGCCACACGGTTGAGAAAGACCCACTGTATTTTCAATTAGCACAGTAGATGCCTCACTCTGATTGGCCCTGTGGTGTCTGTGATGCTCTAAAGTGTCACTGAGAAGCAGCTTTCATGCTTATATTTGCTTATATATTTGCTTATATTTCTTCTGCTTATATTCTGAGAGAGTATATCATGTTATCATGTGTTTAGGTTCTAGTAAATTCATCTTGAGGTTTTGAGGTCTTGTCGCCTCTTGAGCTTGATGGATTGTGACAGTTTGTGCTCACAGGTCGTATGGCTATGACTGCCAGTTTTTTCCACTGCTGTGTTAATGGCCATGTAGCCCACACAAGCAGAAAGAAACAAGTCTTTCAGAGACCTTGGCTCATGAGACTGTCAGAAGCCTGCAAGCCATTTTTCATTCTCATTAAGTATTTGAAACCACAACACTGACTCATACTGTTTGCTAACAGTGTTGGGGCAGTTATATGAAACCAGAGGAACTAGACAGTATTAATGGTGTTTGTGTTCTGCCATGGAGAACTACATCTGGAGTAACTTGCAGCCCTCTGTTGATTAGCTGATAAACTGGTGCAGCCACAGTAGTTTAAACATAACCAGGATGGTGACATCTGGCTAGTGTTTGAGTTCTGTAGAGTGTGGCAGGAGTCTGGTGTATGTCTTTAAAAAGATTTTTAAATCTTTCACCATGTACTAACCTGTTCCAAGCCTCAGTTCAGTTCTTTGAAAACCAGTCAGAACATATTTGATGTTCATCATGGTTTTTAATCACAGTCGGATTCCTCTGTCTTTTTTCTCTCAAGACATAACATTCTCCAAATGAAACTTGATTGATCATTAACCAGATCTGTAAGTGATAGTGTGAAGCTCTTTCTACCGGTTTTCATGAGCAAAGCTTAACAGAGGTATCTGTGACATCAAGGATTGCTGTCATGATCCTCACACCTCCCTTTTTAGCATAGCATCTCATTTTACTTCCTTCTGTAATGGCCAAGCTTATCACATCTCAGATTTCTGAATCTGGTGCCTGTGTGTAACTGCAGCGTTGCAGTGTTGCAGGTAGCATGACAGTGATTGGTCATTTGATAAGCCTGTAGGCAGTGCTTGCTGTGGTCTGTCAGAGCCATTCCTGCCTTCTTCACAGGTAAAAATAGAAGTCCCTCCCTCATTACTGAATCAGCACTATCCCCTCAATAACATTACACTGTGTTCTGCAAATCAAGACTCTCCTACATTTTCCAGCACAACCCTTTAGAAATTCCACATCCTCTAAAAATTCCAATATATCAGCTCGGTGCTGGTGAGTGCCTTTCATTTTCCCTTCTGGTCAGTCACCTCCAGAGAGAGGATGAGTGAGTGAGTGAGTGAGCGAGAGAGTAAGTGAGTGAGAGGTTGAGTGAGTGAGAGGTTGAGTGAGTGAGAGGTTGAGTGAGTGAGAGGTTGAGTGAGTGAGAAAGTGAGTGAGAGGTTGAGTGAGTGAGTGAGTGAGTGAGAGGTTGAGTGAGTGAGTGAGTAGTGAAAGGTTGAGTGAGTGAGTAAGTAGTGAAAGGTTGAGTGAGAGAGTGAGTGAGAGGTTGAGTGAGTGAGAGGTTGAGTGAGTGAGAGGTTGAGTGAGTGAGAGGTTGAGTGAGTGAGTGAGTGAGTGAGAGGTTGAGTGAGTGAGAGGTTGAGTGAGTGAGTGAGTAGTGAAAGGTTGAGTGAGTGAGTAAGTAGTGAAAGGTTGAGTGAGAGAGTGAGTGAGAGGTTGAGTGAGTGAGAGGTTGAGTGAGTGAGAGGTTGAGTGAGTGAGAGAGTGAGAGAGTGAGTGAGTGAGAGAGTGAGTGAGTGAGAGGTTGAGTGAGTGAGAGGTTGAGTGAGAGAGTATGTGAGTGAGAGAGTATGTGAGTGAGAGAGTATGTGAGTGAGAGAGTAAGTGAGTGAGAGAGTAAGTGAGTGAGAGAGTAAGTGAGTGAGAGAGTAAGTGAGTGAGAGGTTGAGTGAGTGAGAGAGTGAGTGAAAGAGAGAGTGAGTGACTCTGAGACCCCTGGCTCAGACTGATTGGCCTCGACTGATTTAGCTCTCAGGTTTTTGCTGGAAGGCCGAGCAGCACTGTAATTGCCACCCCACACCTGCATCCTGATCCTGTAGATCATAGTACTGCATATCTGAGAATTTGAAGTGTCTACACCTGTCTTCAGATCAGCCTGTAATTGATTATGTATTCATAATGATTAACAGAGTCATACAGTTATTTATAATTGACAGTGGCTGATAATTCTTTAGGTCAGCAATTTATTCATATCTCTGTAATCAGATGCCAGTGTTTATTTCAAATTCTTAAATGACTCAGTCTAGATTATAAAGAATAATTGGTCTGTAAAAAGCAGGATAAAGCAAAGATGTTGTTTTCTGTCTTTAACACAAAGTATAAAATTATTAGTAACAAGTAAGAGTGTATTTGGATCTCCAGAGGAGATTAATCAGCTGATGTTGAATCATAATAAAAGTGAGTGATTACAGTTAATGGAGATGAGACGCAGGTGTGAAAAGCTGATTCAGAAGTTTAATAAACAGATCATTTAAAAAAGACAGCGATGCTGCTGTAGCTTCAGATCTGGTGATTGTTCTCTGTTGTAATCTGAGTGGGTCCATCTGCCCTGCTCTCTTTTCATTGTTGTCATACCCCACCGTAGAGTGAGCCAGTGAAACATCAGAAAAGCTGACCACGCAAATTCCTGCAAACCTTTCCAAAGATATTTCAAGGAAGTTGTGACCTGCCTACACCAGTGCAGTGAGCATGCAACAACATATGCAGGTCACACATCTGCCTTTTGACAGTTTGATCACATTAATTGAACAAAGAGAGCAATTACAGTTAAATCTGCTTAAAATGATTGTGCCATTTCATTATTGTCAAATGCTTATGTTATGTGCTTACATGGACATGACATCAGTGTGGTTCATTATTTTAATAGCAGTTATGAGCATTTGTGATGTTTATAATAATTGCCCTTTAGATTATGCTGTGTGTTTTGTAAGTGGCCTGCAGTTCTTTGAAGCATGGTATTTCTGGTGCAGGTTACAGTGAAGATCGCACACCTGCAGTTAGCAGCTGATGCTTACGGTCACGCAGGATGATGCTTCATCTGCAGTCAGATTCTCTTTCTGTGTCTCTGCATGTCTGCAGTATGTGGTCTCACTGCATTTGAACCCCTCCTCCACTGTTTCTCATGTCTCAGGATCGGTCCTGACTCTGATACCAGGTATGCTGTAGTGATGAAACACACGTTTGACCTTGCAGAACACACTTTGGCCTCCTTGTTTAATATTGCAGGATGAACTGCCATCCACACTGCCATGTCATTGCTTATTGTTGAAGTACGTTGCTGGGTCTTCTGAAATTTTTTGCAGCTCAGGACACTTCACGGAATAGTTTACTCAAACGTTAAATAAACATTTTGTCATGGTTTTTACCCTCGTGTTATTTGGTCTGGGAGGTAATGGATGTGAAGTGTTAGGTTCACATTGAGGTCTGTGACCTCTGATGGCAGGCTTCTGCACACATTTCCAGACGTTGCAATGTCTTCTGAAGGGAGGTTGAAGCAGGAGCTGAGATGTTTTGTGTTTTGTCTCGCCTCAGGGTCGGTGTACAAGAGAGAACTGTAAGTATCTTCATCCGCCAGCACATTTGAAGACGCAACTGGAGATTAACGGACGCAACAATCTTATCCAGCAGAAGACGGCAGCAGCGATGCTCGCACAGCAGATGCAGTTCATGATCCCTGGCACTGCTATGCAGCCAGTGGTAAGAACCTTCTGGAACAATCTGCTTATCTCATTGTCTCTGAGAATCTTAAGGTTTCCAGGGAGGCTGGACGCATGTGTTGTCCTATTTCTGATGTATTTTGTAGGTCATCCACATACTGTTTCCTAATCAAACACAAGTTTCCAGTAACAAATACATTTTTCTAACCTCACTGAAAATAAAATCCTTTTGGGCCATTAAGACATCACTGGGAGCAATTAGGACCCAAAATAACAAACCTAACATAACATCATAAAATGTATTGCTTTTTGTGTTGCGCCTGGTATGGACACAGTACCTCTGTTCCTCAATGTAGTGAGCTGGCTAACTAGTCTGTATTATAAGACATTATTATGTATTTTAAGTTTTAAAAAAGTTTGTATTAGTAATATAAATAAATATTAGTAATATATTATTATATTATATTAGGTTAAATTTTAAGGTTTACTCATACTGATATATCTGAATGTACGTTGAATGTAAGTTGCTTTGGATAGTACTGTCTTTCAAATGCATAAATGTAAATGTCAAAGAATGCAATCCCATAATGCATTATGGCCAGCTCAGTGAAAAGCTTTTATATACATAATTTATTAAAAATCTGTGAAGTATTACAAACTGACAAATATCAGTTTGCAGTCTCTTATATATGTCATTAGTTTAGCTAACATAACACTACTCAGAATCAGTTGTTTGTCAAGTACACTACATGTGAGGAGCATTGTTTAGTGAGTCAACTGACTAGCGTTTAGCACAGAGCTAAGATCATTCAAATGTTTTCAGGTTTCTGAATAGTAATAATTAATAATTTAATACTTTCTTCACAGCCTACATTTCCTGTCAGCCAGGGCCTGGGCTCAAACCCTGGGCTCAGTTATGCCCCGTATCTGACTCCAGTGAGTCACAGCATGGGTCTGGTCCCCACTGAGATGCTGCCCAGCACCCCTGTCATCGTCCCTGGCAGCCCGCCGGTGAGCATGCCGAGCTCCACCTCCACACAGAAACTCCTGCGCACAGACAAACTGGAGGTAACAAACGCACAGAGACATTTCATTCCGCTTGAGTCTTGAGATGAAGCACATCAGATCTGACAGTAGTTGTAATAGCAGAGGAAGGCACCAGTGCTGACGAGGCAGCAGAATGATGACAGGTATTAACTCAAATACACAGTGAATAATTATTAATTATTACAATAATTTCGCCATGGGCTCTTCTTTAGTAACTGTCCTAAACTTGATGTCAGGGGCAAAATGTAAGGGCCAAAACATCTGATCAAACATCTGTAATAATGAAATGCGAACTGTATGTTTCCTGCAGTAAAAAGAAGACCAAGAGCAGTATTCAGTGTACAGATATGAAACCTCACCATTGTCAGCCAGAATTTAAAGGCTGCATATTCTAACAATGTCTAAATATGAGATAAAGTTTGAATGGAGTCTGTATGTAAAGCCAGACAGAGCTGGAACACATCTAAAAGAAATGAGATATTTCAATACAGGATTGCAAGAAAATGACTGCTGCTGTTGAAACAATAACAGTTGAAAGTTGTTTGTGTGTGAGTATGAGTGTGGTCGAATGTGCTATCACCTAGCAACTGTGTCATCTGTGTGATAATGAGAAAGTCTGATTCCTCAGAGACCCTCCTACACTAACAGAGCCTGTAAACTGTGTCTTTTCTGTCACTGCTTTCATTATTATTCAGCTGTGTGTGTTTATTTACTAATTCTGAGCTCATATTTTTAAAGCTTTGAAACGTCAGTGACTCGCGTGTGTTTGCACATCTGTTTTGTCATCTGTTTTGCCTCTCTGTTCTGTCACACATGCTTGATTCAGGTGTGTCGTGAGTTTCAGCGGGGAAACTGCGCACGCGGCGAGACCGACTGCCGCTTCGCCCACCCCAGTGATAGTCCCATGATTGACACGAGCGACAACACGGTCACCGTGTGCATGGACTACATCAAGAGTCGCTGCTCACGTGAGAAGTGCAAGTATTTTCACCCTCCGGCGCACCTGCAGGCCAAGATAAAAGCAGCGCAGCACCAGGCCAGCCAGACGGCTGTTGCAGCACAGGCTGCGGCTGCAGCCATGGTGAGCTACACGCAATTATAGAATTCATATTGACACTCCACTTGATACTGAAGTATGTAGCACAAGAAAACAGAATGTTTGTGTTTACTAGGGCTGCATGATATTAAAGACAAATGTAAGAACTTGGTAAATAATGCGAAGTTGAAATTAAATATAAATATATATTAAATGTTTTTAAAAATGAAACTGAAAATTGTATAACCAAAGTACAGCATGAGCATGCATTCATGCACACACAAGCGCACATATCTCAACTAACACTCATGTGCCAGTACCTCTGCATCCATATTTTGAAATTTTTTGGAATTTTAATACTTCTAATGAAGTATTAAAATTCATTACAAATCGTTGCGCTACACATACTACAATATGCACATTCGTAATATATTTCACTAATTTCAATACATTCTGCAGCCTTAGCAGGTACAGGAACAGTGTGCCTGAATAGTATTATTTAATTAACGCAGAATTTAATTTACCCTATTGTCGCGACACATAAAGAAGTCGATTTCTTCGGTTCTGTTTATAATAAAATTAGTTGACAGCACATGTTAAGACACATGCCCTGAGAGGCTGAGACAGAGATATCTGATGATGTTCACACAGTAAATGTGGAGCACTGCTTTATTATTATATAGCCATGACCCATCTCCAGAATCTGTGTCAACACCATTATCTTCTCCTGAGAGGGTTTTTGTCCTATTAACCAGGATGAGTAGAGCGAGAGAGATACAACAAACTAAGTGATAAAATCTTCTCCCTTCTGTTCATCTAGTATTACTGATGCTGTAGTTATTAGAAGTATAATATTAATATAATAAGCATGAGCCTTAAAAGCTTTTATGCTTACACCCCTGACTGCAGGAGGTCACAGGCTGGCTCCACCCACATTTCTCCTCAGAATCATTCCAGATTCAGTTAGAGAGACGAACTTCTTCATGCCAAACTGACATGTGCAGGTTCATCTGTTACTCAAGTGAAATCGCAGCTTTGGCCACATGCCAGGCTACTCTAGATTGTCTAACACATGCCCACATTGTGATGCAACAAAACTAGATTGTAAGTGAGCAGCACATCGCAACAAAACATAACATTGTTTGCAGCCACAACAGCTTCGTTGATTGTAATCTGAGTGATCTAGTTTTCAGTGCTCGCTTGTAGTGTAGACAAATCAAGATCACTACTATTATAATCCATAAAGCTGTTTGTAAAAGCAACAAGCAATGTGGTGTCGCAAACCTCTGCAGTGTTTGCGAGATGCATGAAGGTTAGATAGCAGCTGTTATCATTAACAGAGATGCATCTTCCCTGCAAGCAGCTGGGGTAACGTGTCAGAACGCAACATAGCGAGCTGGCAATATTTTTGTGAATTTTTATGGATTGTGTTGATCGCTTGCAGTGTAGGTTCAACATCAAGCTTCTTGTGTCCACATTTCCCATAACCCTTGCACTGATGTACCTTTATTTTATTGCGTTTACTCATGCGCTCACATGCTTGGCCTGTTTGATTTGACTTTGCTTTTGCCCTTAACTCCCCTTTATTTGTTGTGCACTGGTGTATGGGTCAGAGGTCGACTCGAGGACAGTATTAGCTCACTAGCCATAACAATACAAATCAGAATGAAAACACACCCCATGTGTTTCTCCAGCGTGCTGTGACTCCACATTAACCTCTCAGCTTTGGCTACCGGCTAAGCCACTGTCAGCCCTCAGATACAACATCTCTGATTGTGGTGTAAAAACAGTGAAGATAACCACGCAGAATGTTTTCCAAGGTTTATATCTGTCCCTCGGAAATGCTGAACACCCGCTAAACATGTGACCCCAAAGGGTTTAAAAGTCACAAGATAGAGGTATAAAGTCTCTGTGTTTTCTTGCCTGTGTCAGGGCCTCTTTGCTTTCTCTCAGTTGAAGGTTATGTATTTGTGTATGATAAAGCCATGTGGGTGGTGTTTTAATTTTAATTCCTCTCTGTGTTGGTGGTGAGGAACAAAGCATGAAGCTCCTGGTTAAAATTAAACCTGCTCCACCTCACCTAATGTATAATAATGGAACGGGAATAAACTCTGTTTCTAAACCTAGTGAGACTATCTCACTCATGTAGATAGAATGATTGTTTTATAATCATTTCTTAAGATTCTTAGTCTAGCAACACATATAGCCGTTGTAGAGAAGTCAAACCATGAATGAATTGTGACAAACATTGAGAAAACTTATTTCAAAATGTCAGGTGACTGGAGACCTGGATGCAGTAACGCAGTATTGATTCATACAGGTATATAAAGTTTTAATTCAATAGAAGTCATTGGATCCAGTGTTAGTGTGCTGGTTTTATTGTAGCTTTGAAACATACAGTGTTAGGGTCAAGTTCTGCTCGAGTCACTTCAGAGCCTCTTGTGCTGTTTGTGTGGGATGTCTGTCTACATAGGACAGTAAGACAGCAAGGCAGCTGAGGAGGTTGTGGAACAGGCAAGGCTTTGGACAATAAAATGTGTTCATTTCTTGGAGTTGACTTCCATTATCTCTCTCCATATGTTCATATGTCATCTGCGACTTAACTGTGAAGGAGATTAGAGTGTATTCTCATTTTCTTTCTTTTCTTTAGGTGAATATTCTGATTTAAAGCATGTTTGCATGGCTCTTAGTGTCACTTCATTTCAAATGTCCTGTTTTCCTGTCTTGATCACTTGACCAGTCACTTGTCTTGTCAAGTGACTTTTCATCAAAATCATGTCTTTACGCTTTGCAAGTCATTTTATTAGTGAACAGTATTCACTGTATGTTTCAGGCTAATGTTCCCTGAAAAGTTAAATTGCTAATAACAAAAATGAATCCCTCAGAACAGTAAATAAATGAGCAGATTAGTTTGGTAATGTTTACAACACAGTTAAATTAGTTCATGTTAAATCACTTTAAGAATACTGCAGCTGAAAACAGTTAAGCAATCATCAGTTGGAAAATAAACAGAGCTCCACATGCTGTGTTCACATACCAGTTGTTTTTTTTAATGACCTTTATAATTTTCATCTGGAGAGTGAGTTCAATCTGCTTTGTGTTCAAGAAATCACAACATATTGTGACAAAAGCGAACGTTTCTCACAGACATTCTCCCCTCGCTGAAGTAGCGTGTATTCCTTTTCCACTAAGCTGTGGTAAATGTCATGCATTATGGCTGTGCATCTTTAAATTGCCCAACGATCATGTCTTCATTTGGCAGTGAATGGGTTTGTTGGCCTCTGTGGTTCGCACACTGTTCAAACTCAGCATTTTCCTTCACATCTTAATTAGCGATCCTGCACTATTCAATACACAGTGTCCTGTTTCCCCCATCAGACAGAAGTTAATGTAGCATCAGTATTGACCAGTCTGACTGACCCGAGCGATTAAAGCTTTTCTGTTTCTTGTGACCTGGATGCCAAACGCTTCTGACAGCTCTCAGTTTTGAGAGCACATCAAGTGGTTTGATGTCCCTGAACAGAGACACCTGACTCACATTTTGCTCTGGCCGTGCGACATCATTTGATTTTAATTCACCGCTCACACACACTGCAGATCAAACTCTTACACTACCAATAGCAGCTGTGGAGAGCTGAGAGATGTCTGGATATGATCAGTATGTTTTATCTAATATTTTGCTCTGCAGTGATCTGTTTCGTTTATTTTATGCTAAGAACAATTTGAAGCACCTTCATAACTAATATCTACAGTCCCATTAGTATGTTTATTTTGATTGGTAATTGGTGAATGTCTTAATTTCTGATGCTTTTAACAATGATATTGTAGATGCTTTTTGCTTTCATACTAATACAGAGCGTAGCGATATGTTTCTTTGAAACAAGTTTTTGTTTATGTGCATGCCTGTTGTTTTGTATGTGGTATACTGCATTCAGATTATTTTTGTTTTGTTTTCCTTCTCACCTATCCACAATGCAATGCTGTCCCATGATGCACCTCTGCTTGCTGTTACCTGTATGTTAATACGCTTGAATCCCATTGGCCCACTGCCATCATGTGCTCGCTGCCTGCTATTTAAAGACTCAGTCGACTGCCAAAGCAATGAAGCGACCCTTCGAGGCATCTGTAGACCTGGTACTATGACCTTTCACCTTATGCTTTGCATGTAGCTTTTTAATGTACTGTAGCAACTCAGAATTTAATTTGGCTTCTTTGTGTTTGATTAAAAACAGTAAAAGTCACCAAGTACATGTATGTAGAAATTACCACTAGTCAAACTGTACTGAAGCCCAGTGTGGCATAAAGTAAACTGTAAAGCTGCATTTTTTGCACAGTGACGTGTCTTGCTAACTATCTAGAGACGCTTGTGACATCGTCCATGTGTAAAACAGAGTGATATTACTTTGTGGAATAGCTAAACAGAGTGATGTAGCTTTACAGTCACCATGTGTTTCAGTGTTCCTGTGTGCTCAGGTGAATGCATGTGTGGGCGGAGTTTAACAGGAATGTCTTTCTCCTGTGTTTCCTTATCCAGGCATTTCCTCCTGGCATCCTACAGCCTTTACCGAAGAGACCAGCTCTAGAGAAGAGTAACGGGGCGAGCACGCTTTTCAGTCCCAGCGTCTTGCATTACCAACAGGCTCTGGCCAGCGCACAGCTGCAGCAGCCCACCGCTGCATTTTTTCCCACAGGTAAAAACATGCCAGACATGTAAAGGCACACAGCAGCTCACACGGCTTTGTATGTCACCTCCTCTTAACGCCACACTCTTTCCCTCCTGTGATTTTTTTTTTTTTTTTTTTTTTACTAACTCTGCAACACTGGCAGTTTTTGGTGAGGTGTTGGGCAGCGTGTGGCTGTTGTTCAGCGTTTAAATGCCCTTAAACTTTGATTTGTCTTAAATGAAAGACAACTGATTTGTAGATTCACAGCTTTTTTTTGTACTTACGATTTTGATCTGAGTTCAAAAAGCTTCTCTTTTAAACATGCTAACTCTTTAGTGATAGCAAATGAGATGGAACCGATTTTACAATATTTTAAAACAGAAAGTGTTGAAAATGACACTTTTTGCATATGTTACATATAATTGCAATATTAAAAAATTGGCCTAATTGGTCAATATATTCCAGCACTCACATCAAACGCTTTTGGTAATGTGTACAATAGCAGTAGGTAACCTATAAAGCAGTATATAACGTATAGACAGTCTTTACCCTTTAGGCTGCAGTATTTTTATTTTCTGCAGGTATTTTTTACCATCACACACCGTTGATGTGTGTTTTGTCTTTACTGTTGTGTGGGAGTTCCACCTTAAGAAATGCCTCTCCTTCTTTTGTAGCCATAGTAATGCCACTCCCTTACCGCATGTCTGTCTGTTTAACCTCTTGTTCTGCTGCTACATTGTCTCCCTGCGCTCTAATTTTACAACACTAAACTCACTTCCTCTCACCACGGCCCTCGCCAGTATTGATCCTGTTTTTCTTCCTGCAGAGCGAGTGATCTATGACAAGTGTAACTGGATTTGTATGGCATGCTGAACTTCTGGCTCTGTATAAAATATGTTTTTCTTCCCTGTTAACCTTCTCTTCACTCTTCACTGCATGCTCACAGGGTCAGTGCTGTGCATGACTCCTGCTAGCAGCATTGGTAGGTTCCTCTGTCTGTCTGTCCGTCTGTCTGTCCGTCCGTCCGTCCATCCGTCTGTCTGTTCTCGCTGACTTCAGTTTGGAGAACTAGCTGCTCTTACAGGTGATGTGAAGCTCACGTCACAAACTACTGGATCACATTAGCATCTGTTGATTGGATTTGCATTCTGGTCATTAACACTGTTGAAGAATTGTTTTCATTAGGCTTCTGCTCACCTGTAAGAGTGTCTGTTTGTTTGAACTTCAAATTTCTTTCTCTGGGGTTTCAGGGATTTACTTCATTAATTAATTACAGTGGCAATTATTATTATAATGTTTCAAGTGTAAATTAATATATACAAATTCATCATTATTTACTGTGGCACTTAAAGTATCATTGTAGCCCTTTAAATGTTTTCAAGTAAACAGCACTGAAACAGTTCTGTGTTGTTGAGTGAGAAATAGTGTATTTTATCACAAATGATTTGTGTCTTAACCACAGAAGTACTGTACGTCCAGATGTATTCTCTGTAGTTTGATTGAGTATAGGATGGATATTTTAAGTCTTGTCCAGTGTAGGCAGGATGTAATACATCACACTCATAACAGATTTCTGAGCACGGCTGATTGTGGTGATCCGTTTTCTTTAAGGTGATTATAATCAGCCTCTTTTTGTTTTTTCTTTTGTATTTTGTTTTCACATGCTTCTCTTGCTTTGCATCGTGGTTGCATCTCATCTGCTGGTCTAACCTAACGATGGCTCACTGCTCTTATATACACCATGCAAAAACAAACCACAAACAAACAAACCAAAATCCTACCAACCGACCAAACACCTGTTGCCATGGTTTCCATAATGCTTCACCTACCTGTTCATTGCTTCCATGGTTTCCCTTCCTGATAAAGTACCCATGATGTACACTGCTCCGCCTGCTACTGTCTCTGCAGCAACAAGTCCTGCCGCCAGTGTTCCCTACGCCACTGCTGCGCCAGCCAATCAGGTTTGCTCCTTTTAAAAGCTTTCTTTCATAAATCCCTGAGCTCTGAACAAGCATTCTGCCACAGTCGCCATGACGATCCCTCACTTCACGCCATTGTTTTGTTAGCAGTGACGCGAGTGGGGCCGCTTAACGTGTGCCATTAGCACGCTGTATGAAACAAGGCAATTTACCACATTTATTGGACTGATTGGTGTTTATTCAGAGCTGGTACATTGGCAAATAGTAGTTGTGTTGTGTTGCATTATTTCTTATTTTTGATTTGCATGTCCTTGCTTTATTTTGATGTTGATATATCCTTCCTTATCTATATCTATAAGAAACATGTCTGGTGTGAGCTATAAATGCACACACTCCTGACACTTTTCACACACCTCAGTTGTGGTAGAACTTCCACACAGTAATTTTCCTTTTAAATGCCACAAACTCTCATGTCCTCAGGAAGGACGTTGTCTTTTTCAGAGAGGGTGTAATAATGGCCCCCGTGCTGCAGCTCTTTGTTTCATAGGAGGGCGACAGTCAGTCGTGTTGCACGCGACCCTCTGAGACCAGCAGTTACAATGTCTGACTGACAGTGGCGAGCAGTCACACAATCCCAGCCTTCAATGGGAGATACAGTTAGCTTCAGAGCTCACTGTTGTGGAGCTTCAGTTTTGGGGTTTTTGTGCAAATTCAGAGGTAGAAATATTACCAGTAAGGAATATTAGATTTATTTGTACATTTGCAGTGGTACTAGGATTTGTGAATCATAGTTGTAAGGAGAATGGTGTTAGAATCCACTTCCAGTATTATTCAGTAGGGGTCAAATAAAGTGACGAAGGGCTTCCGTTAATTTTAAATAGAAACTTCCTGTCACTGACTGGACTGTTCCTGTTGTTTCTGAGGACATGAATACACTCTGGACTCTGAAACTGGGCCAATCAGGGTTATTTGTAGTCTTATCACGTGAAATTGAACCTGTTTCCTGAGGGTCTCTAGTCAAGCCGTTCGAGGCTCTTCAGCGCCCCCGGCCAGGAATACAGAGTAAAACAGCTCATATCTCTACAGCCTGTAAACAGCCTGTAAACAGCCTGTAAACAGCCTGAAACCGACATTATTACAAAACTGTAAGAATTGGTCTCTATTTGAGGGGTAGTTCAACTGGTAAGCAGACCTGGTGTTTTAATTATGTTTTAATGAGAGATTACAAAAACGTATATTTAATACTTTTATTTAAATGTTTTTTTGCACTAACACCAGTTTACAGTAATCCCAGGAACTGTGTGTTGAGAAGGTACACAGTCAGTCGAAACATCAGCAGTCTTCAGGCACATACCGCTTGTTCTGCATTAGATGCATCACTGTGCTTGTTTTTGAGTTGGAGCTGGAGAACAGAGGCATTCTTCACCCCCTGTTTCCCTGCCTCAGACTCAGGCAGACGGACAGAGTTATCTCTGCCAGAATTCTCCTCACACACCAGCATGTTTATGCAGTGAGAGAGAGAGACAAACCAACCAAAATCACGGTAGTCATTTAGTATCAGAACCTAGATGTAAGGGAACAGCACCCCCTCCTGGATAGAAGTAAGCATGTACAGAATTCTGCGTAACAGTTGTTTTTTATATTGTTGTAGTAACTCAACCTAGTTCACATCACATTCAACAAACAGCATGACGTTTCAGTCCCTGGCATCATCATTGACTGACAGTTCTCTGTGTAACCTGCATGTCTGTTCTCTTGCTGTCCCATAATGCTGTTGTGCTGCAAGCTGTCCAGTCATCAGTGGCCTCGCCTGACCTCAGTGCTCTGCTCACCACACTCGTGGCGTTTTATTGTCATTTCCACCTTTAGTGCATATGTTTGCTTATTAAACTGAAAAGCTTTGGGTGCCGCCCAGTTGGTTCCTCATTACTGCACTTTCATTTATTGGCTTGAGCTGCTTTAACAAGACATTTCATCATGATTTGGGAAACATAATTTTTTACTTTTAACAAATGTTTTATTGTTGCTAAACACCATCCGTTGTAAATTGTTTAAATACTCTTTGTCATGCGTTATTGTTATTATTATTATTAGGTTTTGAATGAGATTTTTGTTCTGGTATTTGTAAGACAGTACAGAAGAATTGAAACCTGTTTGGTGAACTTCAGTGTTGTGTTGTCACATCTGTCACAGTTTAGAATAATGTAAGAATCCAAATATTGTACTGTTGTGTCTCACCTTTTTAAAATACTGGTATGCAGTATACACTGTTCGGGTGTGCCAGTATTCCAATTACAGCCCTTGTGCTTAATATACTGGGTACACAAAGTGTTTATTTTATTCTGGTATTTTTCTTTACTTACTCAAACATGCAAACAAGACATGAACTGTATTTCTGCGCAGAGAAACATTAAGAGAAATGACTACACCACATCATTTCCCACAATATCACCATCTGAGAGTGTCATAATCATGACATTGATTGAGTAGTTAGCATGAAAACCAGCGCTCAGGCTGCATCTCTGCAGACACATGTAAACTGTTGGATGTCACAGTGTGTAAATCACTGCTCAAGAGCTTGATGTTTATGGATCATTACTAACTGCTGTTTGTTTTTTCCACAGATCATCTTGAAATAAACCACAGACGAGGACTGGGATGTCAGGAAACTGCATGGAGAAACCCAAAACAATCCTGCTGTAAATACAGCCTGCCCTTAGAAATACAGCAACCTGCATGTTAAAGAGTAAACGAATCGACGACACACTATACACACACAAACACACACTGTATACCTGTCATGCTCGAAAAGTGACACATCCAGTTTCTGAATAGATTATAAACAAGATATAAAAAATCTAACTATATATATATATATATATATATAGTTAGATTTTTTATATCTTTATATATATATATATATATATATATATATATATATAGAGAGAGAGAGAGAGAGAGAGAGAGAGAGAGTATATAGATAATATATATAGATATATGTCAATGTACAGCACGTTCCATAGAGAAAATTCCAAAGTGAAAATTCATTTGAATAATGAGTCACTTGTCAAATGTGTATTTTTTAAAACTAATGAAAACGAATGCACAACATACACCCCAAGTGGGACAGAATAAAACAAGGAAACAAATGTTTTGTTTGCACTGTTGGAAATAGTGCTTAATAATAATTTAATAATAAGTGCTTGATTATCTTGAATGGTAGGACATCTCCTGCAGAGTACGTCCCCACACAGCCTCTGAGCGGGGACAGCGGCATTGCTTTTATTTGAAAACAAGCAGACAGACAAATGTCTGCAGATTGAATGTGTACTACTCAAATTGCGCTCCCTCGAACCTCACGCATCAAGGCATAGTTTCGCCTTCCTGGACTTCCTGGACCCGCTGTCTTCTTGTGGGTTTGTGTTTGAAATGACTCACTGAGCCGAACAAAATGATTTGAGATGTTGTTATCTGTGACTCTTCATTCCCAAAGGCCAAAGAAAGCGCAAAACGATTTGACACTGTCATTGTCAAAACATGTGCCATGAACTCGTTTCTGTCTGCGTCTCTTTGAAGGAGAACGATTGGTAGTTTTTAGATTGTTAGTTGATCTTTTTTTAAATGGACGGTGAATGATTGGATGTGTCCGTGGAAACACTGGAGTGGACTGTGGCTTCTGTACTGTGCCAAGGGCTTCACATTAAACTGGAGAGCTGCTGTACACCCCGGATACACTCACATGCACGGATCAGCCTCCTGTGTGTGTGCGCGTCTACACCAAATAGACTTCCTAAACCTATCCACAGTCCCATCACATGGTACCCAGCAAACAGTGGTCTGAGGGGCAGATCATGCGACATCGCAGAAGACGACTTGAGTCGCAATTGAGTATGTCTGAATTGAGGGCGGTACACTCTCACCAATAATCCTGTTTTGTTTGATAAACAGTAGAAGTGCCTAAAAATATATATTTTACACAACAAGCATCTTGTATGGTGACAGAAGCAAAGCTCCCAGAAATATCTTGGCCAATTAATCACATGCTATTGGAAGAAGATGACATAGGCAGAACGTTTGTTTTGTTGATTGTTTATTGGAAATGTAGGAGAATAAACATCTGTACTGTGCTCTGTGAGTTTGACAAATGATTGTCATTGTGGTGTGTTTTACAGTAACTAACTGTGATGAATAATTTTGAGTCCACTATCCGTTAACAAACACTGTCATTTTCTTCTTTCTCGTAAAGAAATATTAACAGATTTGTTTAATCCATTGCTTTCATTTCAAAGGTTTTATTTGGATGCTGTATTTCACCTGGAATCTAGACAAATAAATGCACACAGCCTTCTTAATCTCCCTAATTTCTGCTGGTCAAAATTCGCGTGTAGGTGCATGCTTGAATGCGTTGGTGTGGGTGTGCATGCACAGTGTGTTAGATCCAGTCAGAATCATCATGTATTTTCATGGTGCTTGATTAACACAGACAATCCACAGAGACATTTGCTTTAGCAGATAAATGGCACCAGTCTAAGCATTTTGTTTGTTTGTTGTTT
The DNA here is from genome assembly GCA_036877525.1 of Chromobotia macracanthus. Lineage (NCBI taxonomy): Eukaryota > Metazoa > Chordata > Actinopteri > Cypriniformes > Botiidae > Chromobotia > Chromobotia macracanthus. The sequence goes on along the minus strand of JAZGTH010000023.1, from coordinate 7,307,489 downwards.
TTGTTATTTCATGTTGTTTTCTCCTTTTTTTTCTTATAAGCTTTCTTTTACAGTTTTAATGTAATTTTTGAAGTGGAACGTGATTTAAATGTATATTATTGCCATTTTGTCATTTTCGATTGTCATTCGATTGTTTTGTTACATATTAGTCCCAGAACAATGGCGTATCCTATTTTAAAGTGAATGTAATTTATTAAGCCAGGCTTTAGCTACATGCAGTTGTTTTTTGCTGTGGTGGCTTCAACTGTAACATCTGCCAATGAGGAGCCGCCGCTAGATCTTTTGATGCACAGGACATCACATTGTAGTGTAAGCGAGGCTGTAGAAGTGCTTGTGTTATGAAAAAATGTTTATTATATAGGTAATGTTTCACCAAAAAATGAAACCTGAAAAAAAAAATCAAATTCACATACTAAATTTGTGGTATTTTTGTAAACAATGTAATTGTTTTCTTCTTTATTCTTTTTGTTTTTCTAGAGCACTGTACAACATTGGATTGTAAAGCAGATATTGGAACATTTTATGTTTTATGTGAAGGTTTCATTACCAGGAAGTTTTCGGTAGCATTTAACGGCCTCTTTATTGTGTAACACTTAAGATACAGTAGTAAATACAGTTACAAACAGTGTGACATAACTTAAAGAAACAGTCCAAGAATATTTATATAATATTAGTACAATCACCCGCCCCACCCATTTCTTGTGTATTGTGTTCCTTAAGATTGATGTAGAGGAGCTCAAGTACTGCTGAAGAGCATTTTGATAGTGTTTATAAGAGTTGTCCTGGTTTGTTTAACAGCTAACAGTTGCACTTTGATTAATGTTCATTTCAAAGTGATGCACAATGAATATGGTATGGCAAAGTTAACTCACACTAATCAATGATGTTTTTTTATTCTTTCTGTTACGCCGGAGAACTAAATACTCCGGTATTTTCACCGAAGTAAAAATCTTGCATGATATTTTACGTCAGAGTTATTTTCAATTTAAAAATGATATTGAATGTTTGTCTACTATATAAATGTAAAAACACAGCACATGCTGACCGTTTGTCTTCTTGATGTGGGATTCTTACAACCCAAGCGAGTGGAAATGTACAGAGATGCAGGACAAACGCTGGTGACTGATGGTGATAAAGCACTTTCTAATCAGTTCATATACTGAACACACAGCAGATCCAAACACTTTGCCTTACCCTGAGTCCATCGTTCTTCAGCTTTTGTTTTGCTTATGTGTCTCAGCAGGTCTACTGACCTTCTCACCTTCATCTGTATACCTATACCCACGACATTTAAGAGTTTTATTATTTCTCAACATTTTCACTGAGAGGCTGATATGTTTCATGGTGTTGAATGCTTCTCAAAGACCTTTTCTGGCTGTGACGTCACTACGGCTCTTGAAGGTTTGTGGGTATTTTACTTTGTGCTTTTTGACCTTTGTCAGTAATTCAGGAGCCCATCTACATACATGCACATTACAAGACATCACATCACTAAGTTAGTATGAACAGAAAAATTGATAAATCCAGCCCTGTTTGGATAATATTTGTTTTAACCATTTTAAATGTTTTATTTGTGCATAAATATGTGCTATTTTATGTCATATAGTCAAATGTTTTGGTTTCAGAATAAGTGTGTCTATCTATTGAGACAAAATAAATAAATTTAACACAAAAATGTCACACTTTTCTGTTAGTTTGTATATGTTTTCTGCTGTTTGTATATAACTTTTTGCAAAGTGCAACTTTAATAGTATTTTAAATAAAATTTAGTAGTTATTTATTATATATTTTTAGACTGGGTTATCTTTATCAAGTCCTTTTCTAACTGTATTTTTAAGTATGGTGCTGTTATAAACTCAGTGAACTAGTTGTCTAAGTTTCTAGTTGTCATGTCATCAGTTCACAGCTGGACTAGAAGCACTTCACACTTTAATTTTAATTTGTTACCACAATTTAATGTTGAATACAAAACTGACTTTAAATTTAAACCCAGTGAACTGCTGACATGTAATAGATATAATGACTTATCGCTAATCTAATGGTAAATAAAAACATTAAAGTCAAGCTCATGTGTGCTATTGTTGTCTCTCCCAAGTGGGGATGGACATAAAAAGGTGATAATTACACAACCATTATGTGCCTCTAGATTAAATACATTATTTAAGTGGCGTACAGCACACGCCAACTATACAGCTCCTATAAACTACAAAGAACTATAAAACTACAGTTTGTGATGGATGAAATAATAAATATACATAATGTTGTTATTGGAACATGAATGTTGTGTAGTGGAGGTTCTGAACTACAGCTGTGGTAATAACACCTGTGTGAACTGGATTATAAATCAGCAGCAGTTGCTGAAAGTCATTGCAGTCATTGGTTTGCACACAACTTTGTTTGATTCTGTTTTTAATCAGAATGTCACTGAAACATTTTTAATGTCACTTGAGTGCCAAAATCCATGCTGGTTACACACTAACCGGTTCATTACAGATCAGATCACATTTTATAAAGACCTACAGTCAACGCACACGATGGTCGCATCCCTGTTGCTTTCTGTTTCAGGTATTGATGCAGGCGACGCGCTGTTGCCATAGGAACAGCATCCCCGGCACTCATTACTGGTCACGTTCTTGTCCGCCGTCTCTGATTAGTCGCTTGCCACGACGTGTAACCAATCACAACGAAGATAATAGCGGAAGTCCCGTCCACCAAATGAAAGTTGTCTGATGAACATTTGGGGGCGTGGCTTACCGATGGTCGGGTGCCTATTGGGCGTCCTGACCATCAATTATCACGGAAACGACCTATCCTCGAGCGCAGGCTGTGCGGTCCGGGCTTCAGTAGGTCTCCACCCGACAGTATGGCGGTCGGAGGCGCTGTGAGATGGAGATGATGGAGATGATGGAGATGGAGATGATGGAGATGATGGAGATGTAGATGATGGAGATGATGGAGATGTAGATGATGGAGATGATGGAGATGATGGAGATGGAGATGATGGAGATGTGGGGATGTTTAAGCCGGAATGGATCAAATCATGCGCCGAGTCGGTCATTTGCATCTTCTGTTTTAAATGCACCAGCATCCGCGAATGAGCGCTGGCATTAACGCGTTACGCCGTGTCTCATTTTAGCATGTAAGGTTTAATTATGACTTAAAATGCCTGCAGAGTCATTGGACAGATACTTTAAATGTGGTTTCTTTAAGCAGAGGTTGCGTTGTAGATGCGCTCGCGTTTGGACGAAGGATTTTGTGTCATGAAGTGCGCATTGGTTCTTTGTGCGCCTCTGTTATTTATCTCCGTGGTGAGCGTTGCATTACAGCCAGCAGCCATGGCTCAGTCTCCCGTCGAGCTCTCTGTTATTCAGTGCAAGTTTCCCGTTGCATTTGTTTGGATCGGACGCTGTTAGCTGGTTCAGTCAAACGCGCGTTACGTCGGTTGCGGGTTGGTGCGCAATGCGCGAGTATAAGGTGGTGGTTCTCGGCAGCGGAGGGGTCGGGAAGTCCGCTCTCACCGTCCAGTTCGTGACCGGGACCTTCATCGAGAAGTACGACCCGACCATTGAAGACTTCTACCGCAAGGAGATCGAGGTGGATTCATCCCCGTCGGTGCTGGAGATCTTGGACACGGCTGGCACGGAGCAGTTCGCGTCCATGCGGGATCTTTACATCAAGAATGGCCAAGGTTTCATCCTGGTGTACAGTCTGGTCAACCAGCAGAGCTTCCAAGACATAAAGCCCATGCGAGACCAGATCATCAGAGTTAAAAGGTAAGAAGTGCCATGTGAATGCCGTGGTTTTGAGACACTCAGCAGTAACAGCAGGCCATTCCTTGAAGCACTGTGAAATAGAAACCCTGGGGAAACAATGGATTGTTAATAGGGTGATCATTGAACATTCATGGTGTATATATCAGATTTGACCCTGATACTGTTGTTTTACCATGGTGCTACTGTAATGTCTCTATGCATGTAATTTACACTGGTGTTTGGAAATGCTTTGATGGCAATATCATGGTTTTGTACTGTGGCTGTATTATATTAAAGTGGCATCAGATGATAGTACCATGGTATTACCCTCTGATGCCATCACTGAACCATACCTTTATTATAAGAGACAACTGACCTCTGTCGACTTCATTATAATATCTGTGATTAGAAGAAAACTGCAGTGTGTTTGACAGCTGTGATAGTGATTCCACTGAAACGTCTGACAGTGTCTCTGCCAGTGATATTTCAACAACAGGGTCATGTGTTTTTGTTGCTTGAACAGGTTCCCATAAACGTTTTATAGACAGTGTTCATTTCATAGTAAGAGAACCATACAAAACAGGAATTATATTCATTATAAATCTGCTTTTATTCTCTTTAGGCTAGAAGTGTGTTCTTGTACTCAAATAAACAGAGAATAAATGTTTGAAAATGCTGCAGCTTTGGAGTTTTGTTAATAATACCTCAAATGAGAAGCAGCTTCTGTTATAATCTTTCTATAATTGAACTTTAGTCTTAGAAACAGATGGTGTATTGTTTTTGCTTTTTTCTTAACAACTCTTTAAATGGGTTCAAACACATTGTTTTCATGAATACAACTCACAAAACCACTTTAAACTGACAAGTGAAGCAAACACAGACTGAGGATTCAACACACTGGTGTAAAAACTGAAGGGCTTGAATGATCATGTCAGAGCATTTCATGTCAAAAGATTATTGGCCTTTAAAAGGTCTTATTTGTTATTTTGCTTTGTTTTCTGTTCACATATAATCTGGTTCATTATGAATAGAGGTAAACGCGCAGTTACTCTGCATATATTTGTATTGATGTGTTGTTGTTGTCGGCGGTTTTGTCAGTCTTGATCTGATCACGTGATGTCACATTGTCAAATCACACTGATGAAAGGCGGGTCATTGTGGAGTGACATCATCAGTACACATTTTCCTGAAAATGTCTGCTTAAAGAGAGACCGTTTGGTTGTGCTGCATTTTCACATTTGTAGCTCGCAGTAAAATACTGAGCTACATTGTGATGCTCTGTGATGAGGTCATTGACCAATCAGCATCCAATAACAAAAACTCTCCCTTTTACATTTTGTGATGAAGACCAGGTGTCTGTATATTATCCAACTTGTTACTTGGCTACTTAATAAATAAACACAAATATATTTATGGACATGAAATGCTGATTTGAGAAGGTTTGAACTAGCTCAGTCATGTTAGAAACAAAGTTTAGTGTCCATTATACAAAAATATTTGAGCAAAGAAGGCTGTGATTGACCAATCACAATCAAGTATTCCAGGGAGTTGTTTAATAATGTAGTAAAGAATGACATTTCCTGAGAAAAGTCCCACATTTAAATCTGTTCGGGAAGATACTTTACGTCTTTATAATCTGATTCAGCAGATTCTTGTTGCTCCACTGAGCCAAAGTGCCCTATAAAATGAATTGACAACTTGCAAAAACATTTTGTAAACCTCTGGCAGAGCCTGTTCATCTGCAGGAGGCTGTTTAAAGACGGAAACAAAAACCCGCTGAGACAGCAGCACTAACAATGGTAACAATGTCGAGTTTTGCACACTCACCAAAATATAAATGAGACTGTGATGTTGTTAGCCAAGTTAACATCAGATCTGCATTAGCTCACAGTGACCCAGAGGCACATTTGACTTTTGGCAGTGAGACTCTGAGAGGAACTGCGTGTGTCCAAGAGTTCCTCAGCTGCTCCGTGTCTAATGCTGAAGACCAGCAATTCATTTAGAACTGAAAACACATGGTAGATGTGGCAAGATATGGTGTATATCATATTCAAAATGGCAAATGGTTTAAAAAAGTTGTGAAATAGGTTTAATCTTGTTTTTGTGTCTGAAAACAGTTTAGTATTAGAAGTGCTACATCATTTGCTGAGTCACACAAACACAGCATCTATTTTACAGACTCACTGTGTTTACACTGTTTATTTATAATGTTAGTCATTCTTATTCTTACAAATTAAACACTTATATTCTAATTTATTTAATGGTATTCAAGTTTTTCCTTGTACTAATTACACATAGTTTTTACAGACCAGTGAATATACGCACATTTTATGTGACACGTCTGCTCACAAAGCCTGCAAATCAGATGTTGCTTACATAGTGACCTCAGGGACGGGGTGGTGGTCTGAGAACTTATCCCTGTGGGACGTCACTTCTCAAAACTGGAGGCGAGACTATGTTTGATCCAATTCTTTAGGGTAAACCACAGGAAACCTGTCTGTGTTGCTAGAAATAGACATTACGCTTGTCTGATATCAGTGCTGATGCTGTGGGGATTTGTGAGGGACTTTCTGAGGATGTATGGAATAGATTCTGGATCTCAGAGCCGAGCTCTGGGCATGTAAATATTGAATCTTTGAGTGGAATCGGGAGGGTGGCTGCCAATTGCATTTTAATCTGGTCCAGTTTGGTGTGTGTCACTGCATTGCTGCGGCCGGCGTCTTATTAACATGAAGTCATGTGACTTCATTTTGAAGTGATGGTTTCTCTGTACATAGAGGGGGATTATTGTTTGCATAAAGCCCTAATTTCCTTTTTTGCTTTTGACCTTCAACTTCACATTCAGTCCACATATGTCATATTGTTGAGTGTTTGTAGTGTCATTTATTTGTTGTAGTTTCATTTGTTTTTAATAAAGGATAAAGATAAAGAATGTGCTATTGATCTTTATGCAGATCCTTTGAGTTGTTGTAATATGACATTTTTTAATGTAGTTTGTAGACTGTTGTAACTTTAGTTGAATGATTTTTGAACTTCATTAGGGCCTTTTCTGCTTTCAGTATTGAACAGACCTTTTAGTTAGGAACGTTTGGAAAACGTTCCCCCTGTTTTGTTTTCACTAACAACTAGATTTCTTTGTTCCAGTCTGGTCAGCGTGTGGTCCCTACCAGCATTTACAGCCAAATACATCCCAGCATGCTTTGCTTCCTGCAGTGTCTCTGGAGACAACACATCTGTTTTTGTGTTTCTAAACTCTGGGGGTTGAACTGTTACTGGGCAACTGTGTCGACATTGAGGCCTTTCAATGCGCTGGATGGGGCTGCAGAACCATCACTTCTTAACAGACAAACAGTAAACTCAAGTACTGCAGATCCTGCAGTAACACATCACAAAGACAGGAATTGTTGCATTTCTTGCCAATTACACATTGGGTTAAATTCACTAAAAACCCCACTTTCAGCACAAAACCCTCCATCTTATTTGCATGTATTCCGAAGAATGTGTGTATTTGATTCAGCACAAACATGCTTCTTTCCTTTGCAAATTATAGGATTTGCCTAATTCAGAAATTTAGCGCTAACTAGCAAATAGCTTCTCAGCCTTTCAGCCCTGGTCATTTCAGTCGTTTCAGTTAGAAAAGCAGCAGTCCTTTCATGAGTTTTTGGGTAGATCTGTAGTTAGAGATACTGTATCAGATGGATTGAGTTTGTCTGTGGTGATTTGTTAAGTGCTCGTGTCGTGGTTCAGGGCTGTAGATGCACAAATGCATAGGAGACAATAAATCTCCATCCAGCTGTTGTCAGATCCCACACACAAGTTCAATGAGTAACTGCACCCATCATGTACACCGCATGTCTGTCAATGTTCATCTCATCTGTTACATCAGAATTAAACATACATAAGAAATAAACGTTTGCTCAGTAAATGAAGAGCACGCCTTTGTACTTGAATGATTTTCTAATAGATGTTTGGGTTCATTAGGTCTGAGCTTCAGTTGACTGGAGGGGAATTACAAGCACTTAGCAGAACTGCCACGTCTGGTATCTCCTCATGAGACATGAATATGATGAGACACGATGTGAGAGAGTTATTTTGTTTGGAAATTCAACGAAACATTCTTTATATATTATATACAAACTGTGTTCAAATTTCTGTTTTTGACAATCCAGTGAGTAATTAATAAATAAAAGGTAACTCCCATATTTTCCATCTTTATTTGTAACTTGACTGAGGTTTCTCAATACATTATGCTGTCTCTGCCTAGTACATACACATCAGCATGTTATTTATCCTGAGTACATATCCACACTCACTCACACTGAACACACTCACCTACACTGACACACACACACAAACACACAGAATCAGCTGTCTGTAAGTCTTTGTTTGGTCTTAGGTTGTGTTTGTATAATTGGAAACTAATAAACATAAAAATAAACTGTAACACAATGAAACCTTATTTTAAAGTGTTACCTTACCAGTTTCAGGAGAAATGAGACAAGAAACGTAACTGAAAACTCTCAATTAAAAGATTACATGGCTTTTAATTGGATTTTAATTACATGGCATTATTAAGGATTACATAGAAATCGATTTTCTCCTGCAGTCATTAAGATCTGCTGAACATTCTGTAGTTTCTGTTAAAGCTGCTTCAAACACTAAACATCCTCCCATGTTCTTCATTAAAGCTGATACCAAACTAATACTCTCCTGTTTTTTAATACTTCTGTATCTGCTGGTGGGTTTCCATGACTCTGCTGCTCTGGAATAGAGAAGTCTGGACTGTCGGGACAGAGACAAATACATTTGCTTCAGCTTTACTGATTGTAACTCTGAATATCAGATGTTGGTTCAGTAGCTCTAGACTAGAGCTCTCTTGTTTCAGCTGTCTTGATCTTAATGAAGGAAACACTAAACAGTTTCATTGGGTTGTGTATTCAGTGGTTCATTGTTTAATTCAATTCACATGTATTTTCTTTTCACAGTACATATCATTTTAAAGCAGCTTTACAGAAGATTCTATGTTACAGTTAAGAGTATCTGTTATTAGAGTAATATACAGTTCTAAGAAAAAACAAATCATACAGTGAGCTAACATTCATTTAAGCAGAAATTATGAACATATGATTATACACTGATCATAACAATTACAATATATGGAAAATGTGTTTTGTAAGTTGATTCAGAGGTAAGTCACCTCTTCTAAAGTTTTATAAAACATGACTTCTGACTTTCAGTTCTGACTGGATGAGCAGCGTTCAAAGCTATTGTAAAATAGCCAGTATATGTGAGTTTGAGTTTAAAAACAAGTTATTTTTGTTCATACTGAAGAGTTGATCTGATCCCTCAGCTGTTAGACTTTGAGAAGTAATAATTTGCAATAATTTTCATTAGAAATTTCCAGTAGAATCTGCCGCTGAGTTTCTCCTGATGTTTCCTCAGATATGAGCGTGTCCCCGTGATACTGGTGGGGAATAAAGTGGATCTGGAGAACGAGCGTGAGGTTTCGTCCAGTGAGGGCCAGGCTCTGGCTGAGGAGTGGGGCTGTCCCTTCATGGAGACCTCAGCCAAGAGTAAGAGCATGGTGGACGAACTCTTCTCTGAAATTGTGAGGCAGATGGACTACGCTTCTCAGCCTGATAAAGAAGATCCCTGCTGCTCGTCCTGCAATATACAGTGAAGGACTGACTGACTTATGGCCTTTAGAACACGGAGTAGATTTCATCATAAGAGATTGTCTCACATACTGTTTCTATGGAGGAACAGGCATCCGCTCACACACACACACACACTGAGGGCATAAACACACCAGAGCTCACTGATTCTCAGCTGGTTTCTCCAAATTTTACTCTGGGCATAAAGTGGTAATCCAACACAGAAACAATTGTTTATAGTACGGAAGTAAATGAAAATGTAAGTAAATCAAACATTCAAAATAATAATATTACCATGAACTGCATAGACCCAAAAACAGGCGAAATTTTTTTTTGTAATTTTTCTTCAGTTTCTTCAGTCAGTAACTCATGTTATGTTGACATCTGTCTAATATATGTCTGTAACAAAGTAACACGTGAATATGTGCCAAAAAACTGTAAAAATTGTGTCTAATAAAACTCTGTGTGAGTTTGATTAGACACAACCCTTGACGTCAACAGATTTCCTCCCTGAAAAGTTTTAAGTGAAGAGCTGTATGATTTGATTTAGGTTTAATTTAATTACTTTTATTAAGCATATTTTTCTCTGCAGAAGAGTCTCAAGCCAATTGAGAACCAGTCTTTTGTCTTTCTCTATTGTGTATGTGCCCGAATTCAACACAATTCTGATAACAGTGTGATTCACACTGAAGGGTTTGACACTTTTCAGACTTGATTGCTTTTGTTTTGTTTGCACATATAGAACCAGATGTCTTAAACTGCCATTCATTTAGACTCTAAAATAGTTAGTTTTCTTCTTCCAAATGGCTTACTGTTGTTTAACCCTGTGAGGGTAACGTTTCATCAGACACGGGTTAAAAGGATCATCAGAGACGGGGTTTAAACGATCCTCAGACGCAGGGTTTAAGCAACCATCAGAGACGGGTTTAAATGATCATCAGACGCTCGGTTTAAATGATCATCAGAGATGGGGTTTAAATGATCATCAGAGACGGGGTTTAAATGATAATCAGAGATAGGGTTTAAATGATCATCAGAGATGGGGTTTAAATGATCATCAGAGATGGGGTTTAAATGATCATCAGAGATGGGGTTTAAATGATCATCAGAGATGGGGTTTAAACAATCATCAGAGATGGGGTTTAAATGATAATCAGAGATGGGGTTTAAATGATCATCAGAGATGGGGTTTAAATATAGAGATGGGTTTTAAATGTCATCAGAGATAAGGTTTAAATGATCATCAGAGATGGGGTTTAAATGATCATCAGAGATGGGATGGGTTTAAATGATAATCAGAGATGGGGTTTAAATGATCATCAGAGATGGGGTTTAAACAATCATCAGAGATGGGGTTTAAAAAAAGAAAGGTTTTGATCATCAGAGATGGGGTTTAAACAATCATCAGAGATGGGGTTTAAATGATCATCAGAGACGGTTTAAATGATCGTCAGACGGGTTTAAATGCGATTACATAAGAGATGGGGTTTAAATGATCATCAGAGATGGGGTTTAAATGATCATCAGAGATGGGGTTTAAACGATCATCAGAGATGGGGTTTAAATGATCATCAGACGCTCGGTTTAAACGATCATCAGAGATGGGGTTTAAATGATCATCAGAGATGGGGTTTAAATGATCATCAGAGATGGGGTTTAAATGATCATCAGAGATGGGGTTTAAATGATCATCAGAGATGGGGTTTAAACAATCATCAGAGATGGGGATTAAATGATCATCAGAGATGGGGTTTAAATGATCATGACGGGGATTTAAACATCTTTAAGCACTTTGTGTCTGTTTTGATTTCTCACATTTCTGAATTAGCAGATGTGATTTTCTTATGTTGTGATTTAGCAGTTTAGCACAGAATGACTGAAATCTAATTCTGTATTTTGATAATGTTGTAAAATAATCATGAAATTTGTTTTATGACGGCGTGTAAAGCAGCAGAATTTGTTTTGAAATGCTAGTTGGCACTTTCCACAGACACAGGAACAGAAATCTACATCACTGAATCATGTCACTGCATAGCAATAAATGCACAAATCCCTGTATGTTCTTTCGAGTGACAACTGTATGATGTGTTAGAAAACTATTAATTAACATAAAATTAAACCGAAAATTAAACAAATATTTTTAAACAAATATCAGAACCATATGATTATGTTGGCCTGTTCCACCTTAGACTTTCACCAAATAAAGTCACAGAGTAGTGTCTAAATTAATTGTAAAAAGAGATTCCCAGATGTTATGTAATATTTATCCAGTTGTTGTGTGATAAAAAACCCAAAGTTTTTTCACTCCTAGCTCTGTTTTACACACTGTTGGTGGAAAGTGCCTATTAACAGAGATTTTCTTGCATTGATCTAGCTATGAATGTTGTACAGAAAAAACACACATCATCAATAGGAGAACCTTATTATCAGTTCAAGGTCCCCTTGATGCATCTGTTTTTATAAAGAAAACAACACAAGTGAACTCACTGTATCACACCTTTCTCAGGACAGTCACAGGCTACCAAATCTGTTGTTACACTTAATAATCATGTTTGATTAGTTTTTGCTTTAGTTAGTTTGATTATTCTGTTTCTTTAAGCATTAGCGCATACAATAATAATGTTTCTTAATCTATATCAGTGTTGGTGTTTTGGTGTTACAGATTAGTTATTCAATCCACCATGTTTTTGATTCATGCGGTTCTGCTTCACAATATCGAATCCAAAAATGTAAAAATGTACAAACAAAACTGTATAGGAAAAGACAGGTCAAAACAGTGTGTGTAGTTACTACAAAAGATGCCAAACAACAGCAAGTTCATTTAGCAGTCATTTGCATGACTAAAACATTATTGTTTGTTATTACAGCAGTTCAGATACAGTAACGAAATAGACACATTAAATACACAGACATTTTCAGGAGGACAATTTCTGGGTAAATCTGTGAGGTTTGCCTTTTTAACTGTCATCATTGATTCTATTTTTGTAATGAACATTTACCCTCTTTCACATGGTAAATGTACAGTGAATATGGTTTCATTCAACATGACAATAAATCATTTTATTCACAGCTGAACATGTCAGTGTGGATTAATCTAATAGCTCCTAATAAAGATGAGTACAGTCCTGTGTGATTTGGAGAAACTGATGAAAATTAACATTTTGTTAATTTACTTTGTCAAGCATACAGCATACATACAGCACTGACATTTCAGTTCAGACACTGTGTAATGTTGTGATGTGGTTGAATGTGAAGTGAATTCTGTGTGAATGTTTGACAGGAGATGTTAGACACACTACAGTGAGGGTTCAGCTCTTCTGAGTCTCTGGACTGCATGTGAAGAGCAGGTTTATAGCGAACAGGATCTGCAGGAGGCAACTTCCCTGGATGTCATGGCAACAGGATGATGACATGCTGTCGGTATGTCTGTTTATGGGAAATTGGGTTTTGTGGATGATGGAGGCATGTTGAAGTCCCTCCGTCTCCAAATGATCTATGATGTTAAACAGTAGATCTGTTCTCTTACTGTATGTTCCCAATTCATTTTAGAACAAACATCTCAAATTCAGCATAGCTGAGAACTCCACTGAAGTAAGGAAAATGTATTTACTGTATGTTTGTAATGAGATAAAATATTAAATATTAATTCTCTGCAAAGAACCTCAAGAGTTCAGTGTGCCTCAAGATGTAGAGAAGTAAACCAGTCCTAAACAGTGTCATCAAATCAACCAAAAAATGAAGTGATGTCATTTTAACAGGAAAACAGCATGAGTATTGACAGTTTTGTGGTATACCATTTGTACTGTAATTACTGTTGCAAACTGTTACCGTTACTGCATCATTAAAAATATCAGATCACTTGTGCCTAATGAAAGAGAAAACAATGAAAAAAGACTTGTTAACTTGCGTTATTTGAGATATTTAAAGTATCCACCATAAAATAACTTCAGAGTTGTGTGGACTGTGTGGAGTTTTGCAGCTAATGAGTGTCAGCATTTCCTGCTGAGGGTGCCGTTGTGATTTACATGAAAATCCATCCATCAGTTCACGTATATGGACTGCTTTTTACTGATTTAATGTAGGCAAAATCAGCCCAGAGCAGAACAAAGCTTTTGGTACACACAAGGTACTTATGTACTATATATCTTAAGATTTGTGTTGAAGATTCTTTTGCTTTTGAATAAGCAGTTCAGAAACCTGCAGTTCTCAAAAAAACATGAGCTCATAGATGCTTTTAGAGATAATCTTTTCTGATAAGATTGTGTTCTGGAGGGATTACAGGACCAGATTTGAACCTCTGAAGAGGATATCAGAAGGATTGTAGGAACCTTTCACTCTGAGATCTGTCACTTTAATATCTCATATTGATAAAAGCTTGCATGGAGATCCAGTGCTGCAGTGTTTTGTGGTTCAGTTGGAGGCTCTTCTACAGTAAGCTGAGGTCATTAGAAGTGTTAAAGAGAGACAGGTAATGTTACAGGCCTTCTGCACCTCTTACTCTTACACACACCTGTGCACATCTGTGTGCAGCGTCTGCTGAGTCAAAGTCAAGTTATTATCAAGAACTAAAGACATATTTTGCATTTTGTCTCATGTATAGTGAACAGTGCTTGTATTCCATTCCAAGCAGACTTTATTTTACATGAAACCTTTGGCCTTCATGTAAAGGCTGAGATTCATGTATTTATATATTGTTAGATCTCAGTGTGCTATATGTTCAGTGTGCTATATGTTATGTTCTGTTGTATGATTGCTATGATGTTCTGGGTAATGCTAGGGTGGGGCTTCACCAACATTTTCTTCAAACAAGACGATTATGAAAAGAAGGCATTGTTAAGCACTTCATGTTTATTTGTTTTTAGGGCTAAGATGGAGAATACTGAAAGCACAAGTTCTGTTTGCACAAGACTTGTTAAAGTGCTTAACACATGTAAATCAGAAGTGGTCAACAACAGATGTCTGTCTGTGTAGCTCTATAAACTGATTTCCTTCACTAACCTATATTCTATAGCTGCAGAGACATAATGGGTAGTTCTAATCTACAGCATGTCTCTCTTTTTCAGTGCTTCTATTTTCACTCCTCTCTGGTCTCTCCAGAGCACCCCAGAGGGATTGGACTATACTGCCAAAATACTAAGTGCTATTTCCACATCTCATTTCTCACTGCACAAGGTCGTGGGAGAGCCTCGCTTTCCCTCGTCTTTCAGTGGAGGTGGCCTGGTCCCAAATCACATACAGATAAATGACAAAATCTGTATTTGATTTAAAATATTTTCATATAGGCACATATATACACTAAGATAAAAAAGCATTACTTTTCACTCTAAAAATGCTTTAGCGTCATAACATTATCTTTGTTTCGCCCTTTTTGTATAATGTCTATTTAATTTTATGCAGTTTCAGGATTTTATTTTGACCTGCTAGCTTTGACCTGTTAACTTTTTAGTTGTGAATGTTAGTAGATTGAAATGATTTACAGTGTAGCATTGCTCATATACAGAATAAAGGATTTGATCAAACATTAATGCTATACACAATTTTGCCATACAGAACAATGCCCTAGCAACCATGTGGCAACACTTATAACTCCCTAGCAATGCATCAGCAACCCGACAGTACTGGGTAATCTAGTTTGTCTCTGTTTGGGCTCTACTCCAGTCAACCTGACAGAGGTTGATCTGAGCGCTGTCATCAGTCATTAGGGTGTTTCAAACAGCGGTGTGTAAAATAACTCAGTTCACAATTTTAACACGAGAGCCACATGAGACCTTCAAACATTGTGAGCTTGATCACAACAGCTGTTAACTGAATAATGAAGCCATAAACATATATATGAACAATAATACAACACAAACATATATATAGCCATTTCTGAAGACATTCCAAAGTCACACAGGATGTTTTTGATGGGAGAAACATGACAAGCCATGTAGTTTCTAACAGCAGTGCTCACCCTTCTGCATGAACGTTTGTGTAGTGTCTAACTAGTGACGCTTTCTTCCTGGGATTGTTTTGCTGCATCAGAACATCTCAGTGTGGATTGTGTCTTAATTCTGCACAAGGTTCACCAGATGTAACGTACAGACAAAAGCATTTTTTATAACAAACAGAATAACAAAACATCTAAACGTTTCTCAAAAAAGTGATAATATATGGTAAAACCTTGTTTGTTCGCAGATGCCACCTGCATTGAAATATTTTATAATTTAATGCAATGAAATGATGAAACTTTTTAACCGTGACCAAACACATCTGGTCCATGTCTCAACATTATTAGTTTTAAGAAGGCGTCCTCTAGTGGTGAACGGGAGGTAATATGTAGATCACATTTTTCGTTTGATAATGTCACTCAAATAAATAAACCAAAAATAGTTATAATGCATTAATCATTTCAAAGACTTCATTACAAATGGTGATTACATTATGATTACACAATGTGTCTAATCAAACGAGATAAAGGGTCTGTAGTTCAGTGTGTATGAAGCTGAGCAGTGTACCGTCACTGTATAGTGACTGAAGTGACGTCGCCACGCTTTAAAGTGTGTGAGACCTGCAGTCACTGCGTGTTAATGTATGACTGCGGTTCATCTATATAAAACTGCACATGATACTTCAGCCTCAGCAAATAAAAGTTAAAACATAATCAACGAGTATCTCAACATCACGCGGGTATCATCTCAACATCACACGAGTATCATCTCAACATCACACGAGTATCTCAACATCACACGAGTATCATCCCAACATCACACGAGTATCTCAACATCACACGAGTATCATCTCAACATCACACGAGTATCATCCCAACATCACACGAGTATCTCAACATCACACGAGTATCATCTCAACATCACACGAGTATCATCTCAACATCACACGAGTATCAT
Organism: Chromobotia macracanthus; assembly: GCA_036877525.1. Lineage (NCBI taxonomy): Eukaryota > Metazoa > Chordata > Actinopteri > Cypriniformes > Botiidae > Chromobotia > Chromobotia macracanthus. The sequence continues at coordinate 7,291,196 of JAZGTH010000023.1, read as the reverse complement.
CTCAACATCACACGAGTATCTTCTCAACATCACACGAGTATCTCAACATCACACGAGTATCTCAACATCACACGAGTATCATCTCAACATCACACGAGTATCTCAACATCACACGAGTATCTTCTCAACATCACACGAGTATCTTCTCAACATCACACGAGTATCATCTCAACATCACACGAGTATCTCAACATCACACGAGTATCTTCTCAACATCACACGAGTATCATCTCAACATCACACGAGTATCTTCTCAACATCACACGAGTATCTCAACATCACACGAGTATCATCTCAACATCACACGAGTATCATCTCAACATCACACGAGTATCATCTCAACATCACACGAGTATCATCTCAACATCACACGAGTATCTCAACATCACACGAGTATCATCTCAACATCACACGAGTATCTTCTCAACATCACACGAGTATCTTCTCAACATCACACAAGTATCTTCTCAACATCACACGAGTATCTCAACATCACACGAGTATCTCAACATCACACGAGTATCTTCTCAACATCACGCGAGTATCATCTCAACATCACACGAGTATCTTCTCAACATCACACGAGTATCATCTCAACATCACACGAGTATCTCAACATCACACGAATATCATCTCAACATCACACGAGTATCTCAACATCACACGAGTATCTCAACATCACACGAGTATCTTCTCAACATCACGCGAGTATCATCTCAACATCACACGAGTATCATCTCAACATCACACGAGTATCTTCTCAACATCACGCGGGTATCTTCTCAACATCACGCGGGTATCTCAACATCACGCGAGTATCATCTCAACATCACACGAGTATCTTCTCAACATCACACGAGTATCTCAACATCACACGAGTATCATCTCAACATCACACGAGTATCATCTCAACATCACACGAGTATCTCAACATCACACGAGTATCTCAACATCACACGAGTATCATCTCAACATCACACGAGTATCTTCTCAACATCACACGAGTATCATCTCAACATCACACGAGTATCTCAACATCACACGAGTATCTCAACATCACACGAGTATCTCAACATCACACAAGTATCATCTCAACATCACACGAGTATCTTCTCAACATCACGCGGGTATCTTCTCAACATCACGCGGGTATCTCAACATCATTTGATAATGTCACTCAAATAAATAAACCAAAAATAGTTATAATGCATTAATCATTTCAAAGACTTCATTACAAATGGTGATTACATTATGATTACACAATGTGTCTAATCAAACGAGATAAAGGGTCTGTAGTTCAGTGTGTATGAAGCTGAGCAGTGTACCGTCACTGTATAGTGACTGAAGTGACGTCGCCACGCTTTAAAGTGTATGAGACCTGCAGTCACTGCGTGTTAATGTATGACTGCGGTTCATCTATATAAAACTGCACATGATACTTCAGCCTCAGCAAATAAAAGTTAAAACATAATCAACGAGTATCTCAACATCACGCGAGTATCTTCTCAACATCACACGAGTATCATCTCAACATCACACGAGTATCTTCTCAACATCACACGAGTATCATCTCAACATCACACGAGTATCTCAACATCACACGAGTATCATCTCAACATCACACGAGTATCATCTCAACATCACACGAGTATCTTCAACATCACGCGAGTATCTCTACATCACACGAGTATCATCTCAACATCACGCGGGTATCTCAACATCACACGAGTATCTCAACATCACGCGGTATCTCTCAACATCACACGAGTATCTCAACATCACACGAGTATCTCTCAACATCACACCAGAATATCATCTCGTAAACGGGGGTAGGGGGAAGAAAAAAAAAAGAGGGGGGGGGGAAAAAAAAAAGTTTGTTTTTTTTAATATTTTTTTTTTTTTGGATAAAAATCCCCCCAAAAAAACCAAAAAAAAAAAAAAAGTTTGAAAAAGATGGATGGGAGTTTGTGAATCTTAGACCAAGAGTTTTGATCAATGCAGGACTGGAGGAAAAGGCCACAGCTGCAGTATCATCTCAACATCACTAACTGTAAAGGGTATCATCTCAGCATCACAAAGCTGAAGTTTTTGAGTACACAGAGCAGGTGGTCAAGCGATGGGTTCCCGCAGTTCTACTTATGATGTATCCTAAAGCAAACATTAACAACAGCACAGCAGGGTGAATCTGAAGCGTCACATTAGCCCCTTTGTGTGTTTTAAAACATGATGGGGTTTATTTTGTATCAAAATTTGTAAGAGTTTACATTCATGCATCATCAAAATTTAAATTTATCTAAATTTATCGTTATTGTTCTTGGCATGAACAGGCCTTTATTCTGTCTTGGATTCTGTCTTGTGACTCTCAGAAGATTTTGGGACCGATTGTTATTGGTTTTGGAGTGGATGGAGGTTGTCTCCATCACAGATATTCAGGCTTGTGCTAAATGTGGTTTGTCAGACTTTGTCCTGCTGGTTCTTTAATGGATCTTCAGGTGTGCGTGTGGCAGCTGCAGAGTCCATGCCCCTACTGCTGGAGTGTGCTCGGGTCAGAGGTCCGGAATACCTCACTCAAATGTGGCATTTCATGTGTGATGCGCTGATCAAAGCCATTGGAACGGAACCCGACTCTGATGTGCTGTCAGAAATCATGCATTCATTTGCCAAGGTAACTCAAGTGCATGGCACAAACTACATGTTCTGTTTAAAATGTATATGGCAGTGCTATACTGCATGTCCGTCATTCAGTTTTATGGTGTTCATGTAAAATTTGCCTGCTATTGCTATCTGCCGTCAATAAAAGTGTCTAAAATACTATTTTAGAAGAAGCAAATGCAAACTGAAAGTTGATTAAATCTGTCTTAGTGTATTGAGCTGATGGGAGACGGTTGCCTGAGCATTTTGAAGAGCTGGGAGGCATTTTAAGGAGGAACACTAGAGGAACACTTTAAAAACCAGGAGCTGAGACAAGGTGAGTGACACCTGAAGTTATACTAATGTCTATGGCTGAGAAAGTGTCCAGTGTGTGATCCAATTAAATTTGATTCTTGACTTATTGATTGTTTGATTCTTTGACTTGTCTATTAGCTTTAAATGCTATGTTATAATTTACTTGAATCTCATTTCTTTTGGTTATAATGGACCCCTGCAGATTTTCACAGCTGATTGTTTCTTGTTCTTCAGCGAAGCGACAGGATGAAGATTATGATGAGCAGGTGGAGGAAACATTACAGGACGAGGTGAGGCACTCTGTTCAGTGACATTGTTTGATTGTCAGGTTCGAGTGCTTGTTTCACTGCTCTCATGGTCTTGTTTCAAGTCTCATGTTTCTCATTTGCGTCTCAGGATGAGAATGACGTCTACATCCTGACCAAAGTTTCTGACATCCTGCACTCCATCTTCAGCAGCTACAGAGAGAAAGTTCTGCCGTGGTTCGAGCAGTTTCTGCAGCTGATCGTCAGTCTGATTGTAAGTGTAAGGCTGCAGCAGTGTTGAGTCTGTATTTTGATCCTCAATGCTGTTATAAACAGACTTTGTGTTTCTGTCAGGGTCCACACAGACCCTGGGCTGACAGACAGTGGGGTTTGTGTATATTTGATGATGTCATTGAGCACTGCAGCCCCTCTTCCTTTAAATATGCTGAGTACTTCCTGCGACCCATGATGCAGTCTCTCTGTGACTCCAGTCCTGAGGTCAGGCAGGCAGCTGCATATGGCGTCGGTGTAATGGCCCAGTATGGAGGAGAAAACTACAGGCCTGCCTTCACAGGTGACACTCAAAGCCATTTCTGACCTCAACACCCCTTAGCAACCATTCCTTAGCAACACCCCTGTAACTACATGAAAACTTCAGTAGTAGTTCAACATTGTTCTGACTGTAAACATGTTTAATAGGGGAATGTCATGTGTGCTCTTGCAGAGGCCGTCCCTCTCCTGGTAGGTGTGATTCAAGCTTCAGACTCCAGAGCAAAAGAAAACGTCAACGCCACAGAGAACTGCATCTCTGCTGTGGGCAAAGTCATGAAGTACTGCCCCGAGTGTGTCAGCGTCAATGAAGTGCTTCCTCATTGGCTATCTTGGCTGCCAGTCAATGAGGATAAAGAGGAGGCAGTCCACACCTTTAGCTATCTGTGTGACCTCATTGAAAGGTGAGAGTTAATTGGCTGATAGAAACTATGTAGCTGTGGAGGCTGGTGTCAATTGAGTTGTTGGAAAAACGTGTTTTTTTTTCTCTCTCCTGACAGCAATAATCTGATCGTTCTTGGGCCTGACAACACAAACCTTCCCAAGATTTTCACCATCATTGCTGACGGTGTTGTGAACGAATCAATCAAAGGTGAAGATGACTGCAGTAAACGATTAGCCAACGTTATTCGTCAAGTACAGGTAAGTTTTCTTGGCATTTGTCCATATGTTTGTGTTTGGACATGCCTGTCTTTCATTTGATTTTGTTTGCATTACAAGTAATGTCATTGTAACCTGATCTCGTGAAAATGAAGTGTATTTTGAGATGGCGGTTTTAAATCTTTACAATGTTAATCACATAAATGTGGGATTATTAGAAATAAGCAGGAAGATCAACCGCAAAGTTAAGCAGCACTGGGGAGTAAGCATATCGTATGAACAAGTGCGACCAAGAACGTGTGTATTAGGCGCCAATTTGCTAGAACAAAATGGTTACAAATTGCCATGAGACTGTTGGTCATTGTTACATTTCCAAGTTTTACCTCAGCTCAAAGACTGTGGTTGTTTGGTCAGTGATGTTTTTTTTTTAAGATCATGTATTGTTTTAGACTGGCTGACTCTTGTATTGTTTTCAGGTATCTGGAGGTCTGTGGACACAGTGTGTATCAGCTCTGAACGAGACCCAACAGAAGGCCATCCAGGACCTTCTGAACACAGCCTGAGTGGATGAGTGATGCCTTAACCCTGTAAAACAGCCCATCTACTGAGGAAAAACTTGAATTTCTGCATCTAGATTTTGTCCCTTTTCCCTGTGTTTGAGCAAAGGACAGTCATGGGACTCGTTTGTGTCTGGCCTCCTGACAGAATCTCAAGTTTACTCCACCCCACATGTCAAAAGAACTGAGCATCTGACATGTTGCCTCAAGAAGAGCCAGCCAGCAACTTCACTATCCCCATCTTGAGTGAATGCGGATGGGGGCGAATTAAATGAGCAGTCATCTGTCTTGGATCTAAGACATACTGGTGTAGAAATTAAGCTTTTTTTTTTCCCTTGTGAGGTCAATTAACCCTAAAGACTGAAATAGACTTGTCCAATGAGTTACAGTGGACCAGCAAGCTTTAGTGCGGCGGCCTCATCCTCAGCTTTTTCTTGACTTTCCAGGTTTTGTTTAGTGCTGGTCTTAGTGGCTGGTTATGATATTTCGGAGAGGAGGGCTGATGTTTGCTTCAGTTCTGCTGGTTATGGCTAACAGTGGCTTGTTCGAACCATACAATGAAATAAAAATGGGAAAACTGGGCTTCTGATGTAAAGGCTTTGTGAAGTCTTAAGCCAGTTGTTTTTTTTTGGATCATTACCTATTCTTTATACATTTGTATGATATGCAATCATGATAATTTTACACCTTCAGTATTAAAGCCACAAGACACAATAAACCTCATTTCAGAATGTTCCATTAAAGTTTCATATGCAGAGAAACTTTGCTGTGTGCTTTTAAATTTGAGTGGTACGCTTTTCTCAATTCAGACTCTCTACTGTTAATGTAAACTTCATTCAACGGGGTTTCAGGTTTGTTGTTACTGAAAGAATGGTGATGGTTCTAGAAGATCAAAGTGCTTGTTGCAATAAAATGTTACTCTTATTGCCACGACTCTCAGCAATAGGACATTTTCTGAAAGTAAACGTTTTACTGAAGGACAACACAATTTAACAGTTGTGGTATCTGTAGCGTTTTGGTGTTCAAGTTTAAGAGTACAGGAGAATGTAAGTATCTTCAGATCAGTGAAATGTGATCTGGGTTTCAAATAGGAAGTTTAGTATTGATGACGGGTCATTTGGAAGCCATTTTAAACTCTGTGCTGGTTAAAATTGCACACAGCATTTTGCTGAAGTGGCTGAACAAACTAGTTTAGTGCTGGTAAATGTTAACTAACCGCCTGTTGATCTCATTGTGTCCAAAAGATTGTAACATTTATCTTTGTCCTGAGGTGCTGTGTTGCTAATGCCACATTGGTTCTCTGTGATGGCAGGTCACTGGTTTTGAGATCATCGAGTCATTATTCGCAATGCACAATCGTTCAGAATCCTGCAGGAATGTGAAGTGAATTCATAAAAGCATTTCTATAATAACTGAGATGATGATATAGAGATCTGCTAAATAAAAGTTACAAAGAAGTAATGTTTGATTTCTTTTGTCTCCTGGTAATTGTTTGATCTTTAGCTCAATGCTGGTGTTGTAGAATAATGAAATGGTGTTTTAAAGAAATTACAGGATGTGCTGCAGGAGTTCAATCCAGAGTAATGTCATGATACCTGTGTTATATCATACCAGCTGTTTTAAAACTGTTCAGTTGTCTAGGACAAGTTTGCATTGGGAACAAACGTATTCAGTAGGACCATTTCTATGAAGGTCTTTCAGAACTGGTTTCATGTGTTATTACAGAAATGAGAGGTACACTGGTGCTGCTCAGCGCTTCACATGCATCATCTGATTTCTCTGCAGTTTGATGTTATTGTGAATGATTAAACGTGCTGTAGCTCTGGTTTGTGGTGGTTTGGTGGCCGGTGCAGCAGTAATACGCCGCTGGGTGGCGCTATCGCGCTCCGCACTCGATGGGCTGCAGTGCGGGTGGAGGCGGGAGGCGGTTTCACACTCAAACGGTCTGTTGTCAGTCCGGATCGGCGGTCTGTGGAGGAGATATGTGAGATATATGTGAGATATATGTGAGATATATGTGAGATTATGTGAGATATATGTGACATAACGCGTTCACGGACGTGCACGGAGATCAAGTTCAGCAGTGAAGGTACGTGCGCCGCTTCACTGTCGCTTCACTGTCGCTTCACTGTCGCTTCACTGCCGGTTTATTGTCGCTTCACTGTCGCTTCACTGCCGGTTTATTGTCGCTTCACTGTCGCTTCACTGCCGGTTTATTGTCGCTTCACTGTCGCTTCACTGCCGGTTTACTGTCGCTTCACTGTCGCTTCACTGCCGGTTTATTGCCGGTTTATTGTCGCTTCACTGCCGGTTTATTGTCGCTTCACTGTCGCTTCACTGCCGGTTTACTGTCGCTTCACTGTCGCTTCGCTGTTGTCATGGAGTGTATAAGAGGATGATCATTTTAGTCAATTTTCTACACTGATTGTTGTGGAGGTTTTGCTGACGTTTGAAACTTATGGACTTTTCTTTTGGGATGATTATTGTTCTCGTAACTGACGCATTTCACTGCGCTCAACTACCGGCATTACTGACGCTTCGACTACCGGTCTTTCATTGACACCGGTTTATTGAACGCTTCACACCGGTTTATTGCCGGTTTATTTGTTAGTTTTTTTCGTTTATCACAGAAGCACTGACAGTCAGCGTGTGGTTTCTGGGATTGATCCTGGGACATTTACATGTTGTTTCTAGTGTGTTGTTAGGGTGTTTCTATGTGGTTGCTACTGGTTTGATTAAGGGCACTCTCAAGCTTTTCTGATATTCTGGTGTCTGAATAAGACCCGGATTTTCCTCTTGCTCTCACTGTCACTCTCTACTGCATGCACACTCTCTACTGCATGCACACTCACTCTCTACTGCTCACTCACTCTCTATGCTTCACTGCTGTTTATGCTGCACACGCTTACTCATGATCGCTCTCTACTGCATGCACATCGCTTTACTGTCGCATCCACTTCTATGCATTCACTCGCTTCTACTGCATGCTCACTCGCTGGCTGTGATGCCACTCGCTCTCACTGCATGCAATCACTGTCGCATGCACTGTCGCTTCTACTGCTGCTTCACTGTCGCTCTACTGCACTGCACTGTCGCTCTCACTGCATGCATACTGCCTGTCTACTGCATGCACACTCACTCTCTACTGCATGCTCACTCGCTCTCTACTGCATGCTCACTCGCTCTCTACTGCATGCACACTCGCTCTCTACTGCATGCTCACTCACTCTCTACTGTGCGCTTCACTCTCTGCTGCATGCACTCACTTTTACTGCATGCTCACTGTCTCTACTGCACTGCCACTCTATTGTACTGCATGCACTGTCGCTCTCTACTGCATGCTCACTCAGTTTTACTGCAGCTCACTCCTTCTACTGCATGCTCACTCCTGTTTACTGTCGCATCACTCTCTACTGCATGCACGTTTATTCTACTGCATTCACTACGTTTACTGATGCTCACTGCCTCTACTATGTCGCTTCTACTGCATGCTTACTGATCTCTACTGCATGCTCACTGCTCTCTCACTGCATGCTTTACTGTGCGCTCCTCTTACTGCAGCTCACTCACTCTCTACTGCAGCCACTTCACTGCAGCACACTCACTCTCTACTGCATGCACACTCACTCTCTACTGCATGCACACTCTCTACTGCATGCTCACTCACTCTCTACTGCATGCTCACTCTCTACTGCATGCACACTCTCTACTGCATGCACAGTTGTGTAGAAGTCTTCATCAGTTGTGTAGAAGTCTTCATCAGTTGTGTAGAGGTCTTCATCAGTTGTTTGTGTTTCTTTGTTGGGATCATCATTGTGTGTTGTGCTGTACAGTTACAGAGCTGAGGCAGTTAACACAGATTAAAGATCTGAACACTCATGGTTTGCACGGGTAATGACACTGCCCACAGGGGGACTGAAGGTCCCTGAAGGGTCCCTTCTCAATCCCTCATTCACTTAAAATGTGTGTAACCAGTAAGTTCAGCCCTGGACAGGAGAGGACTGGCCCCTTTATTGATGTGTTTGTGATGGGAGACAAACTCCTGAGGACAGACAGAGACTGTTGGCAAGTCTCTGTATTCGACCTCTCTGCTGTACTCTATGGACAGTCTCATTCATCTGAAATCATCAATGTAATATTATATAAAGCTAGACAGTTATCACATTTAAAAATGTTTTTCAATAACCAACATGTTTTGGGTTGTTTTCACAGACAGTCTCACCTGTCACACAAAATGCCAAACAGCAGATAAAAATCAATATCAAAATGACATTTCATCATCTGCCATCAAAAGAAAGCTCAAATCACTGTTCCTATCTTTCTGTCTGCTGCAAGAAGCTCATGTTTACCCCCGTTCTCCTGATCAGAGGCTTACTGATAGATGATAAGATCTATTGATCAGCTCTAATTATTACTGCATATACTGTCAATATCCCACAACGCAACAGGACAGACCACCAGATGCAGCAGCTCTAACTGTATGTAGGGGATTATTTAACCTGTTCCCTGTGACTGGAGATCTCCTGCAGGAGGTTAAACAGGTCTCTGATCAGTTATGTCTGATACTGCTGCTCCTGCTCGACTCTGACACAGAGTTTAGAGTTGAATTGGTGAAGCTGACAGAATTCCCACTGTGTGTCTGAGGGCCGGGATGAAGGGAATGTTTGGGAATGTTCAGTGTCTGGCTGAGGTTCATGTGTTAGAGGTTTAACACTCGTTTCACACCTTTTGTGCTACAGATATGAGTGATGCCTCAGATCATGTGACTCTGTTGGGGAGACATGCACTGTTGCTTTAACTTACACAGACAGCTGATGAAATGATGCTGAAATGAGTGAATTAAACCTCACAGACAGATCTAAGGTGTGTCTAGAGTTACTTGTAAGTAACCAATAAATAACCACCTACAGTTACTACCAGTCAGAGCTACCTGTGGTCCAGGATCTGACTTTATAACAGGATTAAACTCTTCCATTTCTCTGCTTCTGAATCCCTGCAGACATGTTTGTTTTGAACTGAATGGCTACTGTCAGCCTTCATGTTTTTTTTGTATATTTATGTGTTATTTTTGTATATGTTATTTTTGTATATATATGTATATTCTGTGCATCTGGGTTCTGTTAAAGAACGCTCATCTCCACGGCCACCACTTTATGTTGTTACTAGCAGTATCTACTACACTAAGATTGTTTTGAAGATCTGAGACCTTTCTTGCTTTGTCTCTTTTTCTCTGTCTCTCTCTCTCTTTCTGTCTCTTTCTCATTCTTTCTCTCTCTGTCTCTATTTCACTCTCTCTCTGTGTATCTTTCTCTTGCTGTCTCTCTGTCTTTCTCTTTTTCTCTCTCTTTCTCTCTCATGAAAGGGTATGTGGTTCAGATGTGTAATTTCTCTCAGGTTGTGATGGGCTGGTGGTTATATAGTGTTGTATTAAATAGTGACGTTATGACAGTTTAATTATTGCAAATGAGTCATTAACATTACATAACAATTATCGGGGTTAAACCATTGTGCACAATATTAAGTCCAAATGCACTAAAATACTGGAACCACTGCCACTGAAGTGTTAGTTTTGTGTTAATAGACTGCTGAACAGATTAAATATATTCTTGAGATTAAATATATTCTTATTCTGATACACACAGAAAAGGTATGGGGTTTTTAAAACTATAAAGCACATTGTTTCAGTGTAATTGCAGAGTTATGTATAATTTAAGAACCCTCACAGATGTACGTGTTGCAGGTCACGTCATTACACATTTCTGATTGACTTCATGTGAACAGTGTGCAGAAGAGGTTTCTGAAGGAGGTTTAGATGCACGTTTGCTAAATGACTTTAATGATCAGCTTCTCTTTTACCTTCATGTGTTTGGCAGAGGGTTTTATCCAAAGCAACATACAGAGCAGTTGTGTTTGTGTGTCTGGAAATCAAACCTGTGACCTTAAACGTGGAATGAATGGATCTACCTGTTTTAAAGACTGTTTTATCACTTGCTCTTGAACATGAACAGACTTTCTCATAGATTCAAAATGTTTGTATCTTTATAACATAGGTTCAGTACTAGATTAAGGGATAGACATTCTCAGATTTAATGTTTTCTAAACCTTCTTAAAGATTTTCTAAAGCCTCCATGATTTCACACTGCATAACTCAGTGAGTTTGAAGGCCCAATGTTGTTCAAGTCTTCACAGCAGAATGACCTGCTGTGAGTTTATAAGATTGTTGTTGTTGTGTTTCTGTCAGTATTGTATGACTATCAGAACAATTGTTGTTTTCAGCAAATATACAGTCCTGCCCCCCAAAAGGACATGGGTGGCCATTTATAATGCTTGATCAAAAATCACCCATTATAGCTGTAGTGTACAAAAGCTTGTCTGATATGACATAGAATAACTATCTAAGCTGTGATACTTAAAATACCCTTATAAACCTTGACAGCTGACCATCAGGGTCTGTAGAGAACATTTCTCAATATGTTACAGTCACTTTCTGATGGATTGCAACTCTCCTCTGTGTTCAGGTGGGTTTGTGTCAGTATGTGGGAGCCAGAGGAGCAGCCATCAGGGGCAGGCCAGAAGCTCGGGGCCCCTGAAACCGTGGGAATCAGCATTCTGGAGCCTGGCCAGCGGCCCCCCATCATGCCCCTCAGCAGACAGATGTCCATCCATGTACAGATGCTGGACGACACGCAAGAAGTCTTCAAGGTTTCGGTACGTCACTGTTTGCTTTAGTTTTTACTCTTAAGTATCACAGGTCACAGAACACTGCACACATATTACTCATTCTGCAGTGGACGTACACGCGGCTTTCTGTTACCTTCATGCTTGTTATGTGAAATCCATCTGAGCATTGAAGACATACCCAGCACTGCTGTGATGCCCTGAGGGCTGATTGTTGACAGTCAGGTGACACCTGAGGCAGGGTTAGTGTTTTGAACAGAAAGATAAGATTTGTTAAAAGGTTTGTGTTGTGAAAGGCTGCAGGTAGTGCGGCAGTCTGTCTCTCCTAAAGTGATTTCTGGGTTTCCTGAGGTCATCTGCTTCATCCAGGCGTGACACCTGAGTGGAAAATCAGCCTGCAGTGTTTTATGTGTTTCTGGGCCGTTGGACACTTCTGCTGCTGTGCTCTGTGCTTTACCTGCTGTCCAGTGTTAGAGTAATTCACTCATCCACAGCTTCACTGCTTATGTAAGATTCATGTTGGTTAACACATCTGCTCAGATGATCACCAGAATCATCACCTTCACAAGTTACACAGACAGCAATGGATGGACAGTTTTATAAAATGTTTTGTGTCAGATTTTCTGTAATGTAATTTTCATTCTTTATATGGACTAAATCGCTCTCTAGATACCAGCATCGATCATTAATAAACCAATATCACTCTAACTCACTTTATTTCTACAGATGACACGTAGCATATTGTAGCATATGTAGCAAATTCATGAAGCAGTGGATTGATCACTAAGAGTAATGTATCTGGCATTGATTGATCCTTATGAGTTTTCATTGGATGATACAGTATTTATTTACAGTATTACAGTATTTTATCGTGTGATGTGAAATGAACACTCTTGCCTTAATGTATTATTTATGTTCCGTGATATTTACTCAACAAAACTTCAATAAAAATTGTCAGATGCTGAAACATCTCTTGTCTCATGCATTTATCAGAATGGCTCTAAACATGCTAAACTGCATGTGTGTGTTGGTTAAAGCTGTGAGACACAGATTGTGGCTTGTGTGTGTATTCATAGCTGACGAACGAGCCTCTTTTCTTGATATTCTCAGTGAATGGCTCTGACAGAAGCTGTAGAATGTCCACATCTCTCCAAACTCAGTCTGACAGTCTGTGACCTCTGTCACCTGCTGTAGCACACATCCTCTTTTAGCAAGAATAAGTCATGAAATTGATAAAAAATGGATGAAGGATCTTATCTCCCGATAACTGCTCCAAGAGCATGAGGTATGAACTCATAAATATGTGGCAGATGTTTGTGCCTTTGTTGAATTTATTAGGATTTGTGTGTGTGTGTGTGTGTGTAGACGTGATGGGGGAAGTTATTTTATTTTTGTCATTTACAATATTTCATTTAAACTCTACATAGGATGTCCTGCAATTTTACCTCCATAATGTGATGTATTATAAATACAGCAAAAATGAGTTTTTGCTGTAAATGTCATAATCTTTATTGCATTAATGTATTCTTTGCATGCATTTTCTTTGGAATTATCTGCTGGAGTAAATCATTTGCAATAAATTGGACTGATTTCATATTGACTTTAAAGATCTGCATACATGTAATAACTCTTTGGACTGACAGTTCCTGTAAAAATATCTTTATACACTTTTGTTTCGTTTTGCATCAGAATTTTGATGGTAACATGACGTGACATGTTGAATGAAAGAGTTTCATGTAATGTTGTGTGCTGGTGCTTTACACATTTTTTTTGTACAGTTTACAGTGTGATATATAACAGGTCATGACATTACCATATGAAAAATAACTGTACCATGGTACTGCCCTAGAACATCATTTTTGTAGGAGCTGTTTCGCTTTATCCAAATATCCAGTAAAGTGGAAAACTGCCTCGTTAACAATTTATTCTCATCTCAGTATGTACTCAACCTTTTTATAATATATTTAAACATCTGGTTTCGGAGTTACTCTTGTTTAATTCTCTATTTATGTGCTCGTCTGCAGTTATGAGCCCACAGAAGAGTAACTGCTTATTCTCTAAACTGGCTTAATGAGGGTGTTTGAAAAACTGCAGCTTTTGCAGCAAATGTTTATTCAAACACACAAGCACACAGTCTGCCCTCACCGCTGCTTTTATAGAGAGTCCTAGTGGATTTCAGCTGATTTAAGCCTGACTTTGTTTGAGTTTCTCTCAAAATTCATTATCTTAGATATAGACGTTTCTATTGTAAGTGCACATGAGGTGCATGCAGTCAAGCTAAAGCTTGGGTTTGTTGTGAAGGACAGAAAATGTTAAGTATTCATATAACAAAGGGTGTGTGTGTCATTATGTTTGAGGATGTTACCGGATGCCTGGAGTCTGTGGTTTCCCTCTCAATGCAACACTGTCATTTAGAAATGGAAGTAAAAGAACATTTGGGTGTTTATTTTAAACAACATACAAGACAACACTTCTTATATTTCTGCAAATCTCAGAGAAATTATCCAGGGTGATTTTCATAACTGTATAACTATGATAATAATAACCATTTTTGTTTACATTAAAATACTAATAATCAGAATTTTAATGTATAAGTATAATCCAGCCCTGATATTCACTCAGGCATTAAAGAAACTTGTGTTTCTCACAGTTTGTGGCGGTCTCACAGGAAGTGATGTGGCCCTTACAGGGAACGGACCTGGGCTCATATTGTTTGTTCCTAATGAATTCTAAGCTGGCCTATCCAGATTGTCCTGCTGTGTGCACATACACACAGTCCATTCCCTTTCTAGTTATGGCATCTGTTCAGGGCTGTTAGCTGATCATGTGTGTGGTTCAGGCACTCAGAGAGGAAACCTCTGTACCAGCACTGTTTTAATAATTCACACAGGCAAAGGTACATCTGATGTTACACGGTCCTGGGTCACCTCCTGTCAGACAAGAGCACTTACTGAAGTGCACAGTACACACAAAACATGTAGAGAGAGAACGCTTTAGCTTGCACAGCCTGCTAGCTAAAAAGAAAAGTCTACTTACCTTTTGTACATAGTCGATGCATGTTTTACTGGTAAAGTTTTTACAATAACCTCTTTACAGTAAGACCAGAAATGTGTGACAGTAAATAGATCATATTTGATTTAACATTTGTAAATAGATTCCTGGTAACTATTAAAAAATGACATTATAAATGTGCTCAGAGGTTTTGTAGTGCATTTTTTATTGCAATTAATGTTAAGATTTTGTTTCTGTGTTGCTGACTAGCTGTAAGATTTTTATCCCTAACTGTACGTTTGTAACCCTGAAGATCTTTCATGGATCTGTTAACTTTTATGCCCAGTGTGGGGTAGTTATTCATGAATTAGTCCGATTAGTCCCCCGCCGTAACTCCCTGAGGAGTGAGCCAGCCGTGTTTGGCATCCTCGGCATTGAGCCCTTGAGAAATAGATGAGGGACGTGACCATATGACCATGTCTTGAAATAGCTCCTCATCTGAGATGTTGTTGGCATGAGCCGGGCTAGCTGTGACAGCGTAAAACATCACTCTCTGCAGATGAATAATATCTCATCTGTTTGGCATCTGTTTGTGTTTTTTTCTCTGTCTTGCTGAGGTTTTGAAAGATGTATTTTACTGAATGGGTGATAGATGCTTGTGTTGTTAATTCATCAACAGTTAGAACCTCATTGCAGAACTGTAACATTTTACAATAAGAGTTTTTGTCTCACAGTCATTAACTGAATGTTGCAAATGCAAAAGATTCTAAAATCTGTTCTGCTTGTGTTGGATGAATGAGGTTCTCAGAAGGAAACTACTGTCTACTGTACTGTGTACTGCACTATACTGTACTGCAATGTACTGTACTGCACTGTACTGTGTATATTGCATACCATATTCTAGTAGAAAACTAGTAGAAATGTTATGCAATGATACAGATTTATCATTACGGCAAAGTAGAACACAACATTTTTTAATGACACCAACTGTGTTACATTTTAATTGCAGTTTATGAGTGTTTTATAAATGTATGCAACACAAGAATAGTTTTATACATTTTTTATGATGTTCAGAATGCATACTTTTTACTGCATACTGCACACTTTGTTGTAGACAAAGTCTGCTGTTTTGCTATATTTGAAACAGTATTTGTAGTTTTAATATATATTGCAATATTTGTAGTTTTTGTAGTGCAGTAAACCACTCAGAACATTCTGAATCATTTTGATTGATGTGTTTTGATCGATCGAATGCTTTTTCTGCAGGGTTGTGTAGTATAGAGAAAAAAGCAGAAACTTTTGGCTACAGCTCAGGTGATCTGTTTTAGATTATGTAAAATGGTTTTGTTTAAATAGCTATTACAATCATCCACAAGAGGTTAAAAATAAGTACTATTATCATGGCACACATGTCCAGCTTAACTTGAATAATTTCATCTTTTTCCATCAAAGTCTCAGCTGTGCCAAATTCACCATCTCCTTATGCTAAAGCTGGCACAATGTATGCTTTTCAATGCGGTTATTGATGGAAAAGCATATTTTGAGGTGAATCTTTGATGCATAATGCAGCAGTGGTCTCATGAATTTACTGATCATTTCTGCTGGAGAGGTGACGCCTGAGGCATCTAAGTCTCTGAACAATCCCACAATCCCTCCTGAACCTCCAGTGCACCAGTATTTCCTGTGACAGGATCACTGGAGGCAGGTCACTGTTGACACTGGATGTGCTTAAATAGTGCTCATACAAATACGATTAATCCCTGTGAAGGGTTGGGATTGTTTGAGTGTTTTCAGTAGCATACCTGCAAATAGGAAAACTGAGACTGGCAAACATTTATTGTAGCAGAGTATTTGTTAATGAACGCAAATTTTCAGCTGCGGCTGTGCAAGGACGTGTCTGTTGTTCATACTTACTGATAAAAACTTAAGAGCGTGATACTTTAACTAACTTTAACTAACCTTAACTAACTGGCTCAGCAGGATTCTCTTCCAACGGTTGCTCAATGGTGATCCTGTAAGAGAAAACAGCTAATTTTATTGTAATTCCAACAGCTGAGGTGTGGAAACCACCTGTGGTTACGATGGTAAATTAGAGATCTTACTGACGGACAGGAATACTTATCACACACGTGTCCACACTGCATCCGTCCAGAGAAGAACAATGTAGGTGTTTGGTGCCAGTGTTTTTTTAACTCATATTAACAGTTTCCTCTGTTGCTATTTCAGATTACCGTCTGTCTGGCAGCTTCACTCTGCGTTTCCTGACTGTTTTAGTACTTTATAAGATGCACAGATGCTTTACTTTCGTAAAATCATTCCCCAACATTCATGTGCCAGTCTCTCTGCTGTCTGCATGAACCTAAAACTTTGACCATACATAACTTTATGAAGTATTAAAGGCAATTAGTTATTGCAAACATTGTGAATTGCACATTTGTGATATATTTGGATATATTGTGCAGCTCCGCATCAGAACACGTGCAGTAAAGCAGCAGTGTAAGAAGGTTGTTGGTGAGCAGGTCTGATTTTGGTGTCTTCACCACATGCTGTTAAACTGTGCTGCTGGTAATTGGTGTTTTCCTGCAGAAATCACAGCAGACTGACCACAGTGCCCCCAACCAACCCCCCCACTCCTCCTAAATCTTTCATCTCTCCACAGGAAACATCAACCAACCTATTAAAGGCTGTTTCCAGACCAGCCCAGTTCCTGAACTCTCTTTTTTTTGCTGAAACTAGACTTTGATAGGTGGTTGATTAATGGTGTGAGTCAGAACATACAGCCATAACGTGTGCTGAAAATACTGACCACAGGAATGAATCTTGCCACAGAAATCTCTTTCAACCCATTGAAGAATCTGTATAACTGATCACGACTGCTCGTCTTCTGCCCCAGCGGATGAGTATATTAGTTTCATTCAGCTCATCTAAATGAGAACTCCTCTGCTGACAAACCTCAGCCTTTTATTTATGTGCAGGCACAAATGACACTGTCTGGATGTGTGTTATCTCCTCCATTAGAATGCATGAATGTGTTTGGGTGGGTCTGTGGCTGCATGTCTTTGTCATTCTTGTCTAAAGCATTAAGAATGAAGAGGACACAGCATGCTAGTTTAGTCTGAAACACAGCTGAAGTCAACAGGCTACATTTGACATTTTCTGTTGACATTCACATTTCTGGACTCATTGTGAATGATTCAATGGTGTGTGTTATTCCAAAGAAAAATGTTGATAAATGTAATTATTCCTCAAAATCACTCACTCTGACATCATTAAACCTTCTTATTTTACCCGTCCTCTTCCAGGCACTTGTGACAGCTGATGATTAGCCTTTGTTGACATATTAGCCATTTATTCCACTGCCTGGTTAAACCATAACTGACTCTACTATTGCTGTTCAGTTGCAGGTGGTATTGTGGGAGATATTTTCATTCTAGAAAGCATATTATTGGATGAAATTGTGTACACACCTCTGTGTGAAATTAGTCATGCACATTTTTGTCAGTTTTGCAGGACACTAGCAGAGAGAAGATGCTGTTAAAGCTAGCAGACATGAAGATGTTTTCCAAAGGGCTGAACTTTAATAAAGTTTGGGTTTATTTTTTGCTTGGGTTTTCTCCTTCTTTAATAGATTATGTTTTCCTGTCCTCAGGCTGAGACTTTGTGTTCCTGTTGTGAACCAAATGTTCATTATTTTGTTATTTTCTCTCACTTTTGTCATGCATCATTATACTGAAGCAGTTTATGTGGAGTTTCTGTTTTGTCACAGCATTTGATTAATGGCAGCTCCTTTCTGAGTCTGTAAATTCTCCACATGGCTTTAAACTGACCCAAGGGACATACAGGCAGTGTATGTGTGGGAGAAGCTGGCTATAAAGCTCCATTGACAGCATGTTACAGGGTCACATGGAAGTCCATAAAGACATGCCCCTCATTAAGTGGCAGATTATTAAGGTGGCTGGACAGCATCAGTACACTGTAGAGTTCACTGTTTGCTTGTTCATAAAAAGTCCTGCATGAATGTAAAATATGGATTGAGCACTGTAAAGCAGTTGTTAATGGGTCAGATCTGTCTGCATTGGATTGTGTGGGATTTACAGCCTATCTGAAATCAGCTGGAACTATCAGCATGATCTTTGATTGGAACTGTAGGCTAAAACAATGACTAATTAACTGTTTGGGGTATTGGCTAAAATTACCCACAAGCCCACAAGGGGTTCTAGGTGATGTCAGTCCAGATGGAAAGTTGTTTCAGAGGCGGAGCAAGTGATTATATTTTGATACAATCATATTCATATTCTGATGTTGACTGTCATGTTATTACTCAGTTCACTCCCAAAGTGAACAAACGTTTGAATTGGCCAAGCCTCACTGTAGTACAGCTGCACTCAGTAACCTGGCAGACACCCAGTTTAGCTGTTCCTATGGAAACTGAGGAGATTTTTTTTTTGTGGAGTCAGTGGTCATCAGTTTCTTTGGGAAGAATCACAAATGTATGCAGCTGCCGTCTACCTGTGTGTACATGAGCCAGCTGGAGGTTTATTAATATTCACAAGTCTTGAAGACAGTGTCTGGATGTTTCAAAGATTATTACTCTCAGAGGAGTTTGGTTCTTTCAGGTAGACTCTTTGTGTCTTTAAAGTCATGTGCACTAATGAGAAAAGCAAATCACTGCCGTATGTCAGACTGCTTGATGTTCAGCATAGTGCCCTGTTAGCAGGTTGGTTTGACTTCCAACCTACCTGTTTAACATTGGTAAACTAGCTATCTGTAATGAATCAGCACAAAGCATTTTTGATGCTTTAGCTATTATCTTGCAAAGTACCAATAGCTGTTTATTGCAACTAACTATAATTCAACATTTTATTTTAACCCTGTAACAGTAAGTTTTAAATACTCCTAATCTGAATTTACTAATGACTCCACCCTGTTACATTCAGAATGTTTGGGATGAATCATTACAGAGTTGAACATCAGTTTATCAGAATATCTAAGCTTGCAAATAGGTAATTTGGTAATTGATGCATCTGGAACAGAAGGACACTTCATCTTCTGAAGAGCCTCTACAACACAATCCATCTAATCCCAGTGTCCATGATCAGTGTTGGAGCTCCACCACCCAGTGTACTTCATAATAAAGAGCTCTTTATAAAGCACAACAGATGAGAAGAGAAGCCTGTGTGTTCTCCACAGAGATATTGAGTAAAAGAAAGAGTTCTCAGGAACACAAAAGAATGTATATGGGGAAAAGCACTTTTAAAAGTTACCTCAGAAAAACCTTTTTTAAAAACCTCAGAAACAAAGTCCAGTGAAAAGGTTATATTATACATACTATATATATATATGTATATGTATATGGATTTTGTTTCTGAGGTTTTTAAAAAGGTTTTTCTGAGGTAACTTTTATATACACATTCTTATATATACATTTCCCATATACATTCTTTTGTGATTTTATATATATATATATATAATTACTTTATTATACATAATTTTTTTGACTCGGGCCCTATATCCTGTACAGTATACAACTGTAGTTTCTTTCAGGGTCACTGACACTTTAAAAGTGGACAGGAAGTGGCAGTATAACAGAAGTGAAATGGTTAATTGTGTTTCGGTGGCCGTGCCAGATTCTGGCATTTTCTTCACTGAAAGACCCTCTGACAGAACGTTTGTTTGGGGTGGAGAGAACGTTCATCCTGTTTAACACAACAGTCAGTGTGATTCAGACCTTCAGAACGGAGGACGGTGTTATGTAACAGCTTCATGAATGGTTGCTATGACACCTTAAAGAGGAATTTAACCTCAACTCATGCTTTGTTAATTTGTGCTTTTGGAAGTAAATGAGAAACTGTTCTAAATTAATCTAATAATCCTAATGAGTTACAGACCCCTGATCAGAAGTGATGTCTGTCACATGACCCCTAGAGACAAAATCGTTTCGTTGAACGTTTTTGATTCATATTTAAACATTGTAATATTGTACTATAGAGCTCAATGTATAAACGTTTTCATGACATAATGAACCAGCCATGTGAATAATGTCACTGGTAATGTTTCGTGGGATGAGTTTAAAATGCTGGTTGGTTGTTGGTTCAGAAGTCTTGTACTGGTTGAAGGGCCAGTCATTGAAGTTCACTTGTTTCTCTTCATCTCTAACTGAGACTGTTATAGCTGTGTTCTGTGCTGTTCTTTGAGAAGGATCTCATGATCTCTTCATGGATCTAGTTTTTGTTTCTGTCTCAGTGTAACAGACTTCACACAGATGATGATGCTGACGTATGTTTCTGTTAGATCTCCTGTTCTGGTTCTCAAATCTTCACAGGCCTCATTTGACTCAAAAGTATTTCAGGCCTGAAGAAGTGAGCCAGGTTGTGATAGGATGACAAGCTCTGATTTCTTTGTGTAGTATGGCAGAGATTCAGAACTTCAGTGCTGGTCTGAGTTTAAAAATGACTGAAGGAAAATGAGTTTTTCTCCCTCTAAGCTTCTTTAATCTTCCATTTCTGTGTTTATATGGGTCATATAAAAATATTTGGGAGAATAAAAGATCAGTTTTATTTCATTGTGCCACAAGTATGTGTTTATTCTATTTATAAACTGTGACTATATACAGTTTATATATAAAACTATATAATAAACTGAAAATGATGCTCCTTTCCTTAGATGTTTTGCACTGAAGAATTCCAGTTACTCCTGGAATGTGTTGTTAAACATCTCCACTGCACCCCCCTCTTCTTCCCTACGTCCTCTCCCCCGCACATCATCTGCCCCACGCACCTCCTCTCCCGCGCGCACCTCCTCTCCCGCGCGCACCTCCTCTCCCGCGCACATCATCTGCACCCCACACCTCCTCACACCAAAACAAACCATTGTTTAGTGTATTCTCATGAAATGTTTGTTTAGAAAATAGTACAGAGAGAAGAGACGCCAGAGGTTCAGCTGAGAGCACAGATGAGTTTCTCTACAGCTGTGTCAATAGAAGCAGATATGACTGTGTGAGGGAAAGCCACTGCTGGGTGTTTTCAGTGCATGTGTATGTGGGTGATGAACGTCTGCTTTACAAACTGTCTGCACTTCATGTGGATCTTCATGTTGAACTTAAACTAGATTAAAAGACAGAACATCACAATGTGACTACATGAAAAGACAAATCTGGCTAAAACTGACATTGGTACAAAAACTTTTTGAGAGACAGCAGCTAGCTTTGATTGCATCTCTACTTGATGGTGCTCTATACATCATCTTATCTGATAATGAGGAGGCAGTAATGTGTTAACTACAAGACTTTTCCTTGTCTAATCCTTTAACTCCCTTTCATTAAGTGACTCCTCTGACATGTGGTTTTCATTAGTGTACATGTGTAACAGCCTTAGCTGATGCCTTCTGTATTTTAATCATCTTACCGGGCTGTTCAAAACACCCGAGCTCAAGATCTGATCAAGCACTGTTCAGCTGTATGTTCAGCTGTATGTTCAGCTGTATGTTCAGCTGTATGTTCAGCTGTATGTTCAGCTGTATGTTCAGCTGTATGTTCAGCTGTATGTTCAGCTGTATGTTCAGCTGTGGTTCAGCTGTGGGTTCATCAGTTTTGTCAGGAGGTGCTGGTGTTTGTGTCACTGGCAATGTGTTGATGAACGGTGATCGGTTGTGTTGAACTGGGTGGGATTCATTTGATACAATTTCACATTCTAAAACATGACAAATTCCAATTTTAGAGACTGATAACTCGTTCTGCCCCTTGAGGTTTAAATCAGTGTGTATTCACAAAGACTTTTTTCAGCATTTAGTATTAACATATCATCCAGTCCTGCTTTATTCTTTGTCTGTCTGGATCTTATCTAAGCTGATGTCAGGTTTTATACACTGGCTGGTGAAGGGTCCATCTGACAGCTTCTGTTTCACCCTGGCTGATTGTGATCTGACCTCAAATCCAGCAGCTGGTGTTAAATAAGGTGCTGTTGTACTGTGAGATATTTGATCTGTTGTGATCTGGAGTGCTTCTCTTCAAGAAGACTAGCCTGTATCTAGCAGTTCTTGAGTGACTCAGTCAGCATTTTTTATTTCCTTGTTTCTCTTTGTAAGCTTGTATAGTTGTTTTATATAAGTGTATAGTGTGTGATTCCAAAACATTTCCCTCATCTGTCATTGTTCAGAATTAGGTAGCCAACTTAGTATGGCGTTTCCCAAAACATTTAGTTACTTTATTTAAAATAAGACACAGTGATCTTTGTTTTCTTATAAATAAATTCCTACTTTCAGTAAAGTTTCCTTATTTTCAGTCCTCTGGATCACTGGATTGAGCGGGCAGGGGTTGTCAGATCCTCTGCATCCCTTCAGATATGAAAAATGATGGAATAACAAGAGCTCAGCAGGAGAGGAGCTCTTTCAGAGTGCTGGGTCTTTAAGCTGAGCACAGTGTGTGCAGCATACAGCCAGTCCATCCACTGCTGCAGAGACGTGCTGTTTCCAAGAGCAGCTTTTAAACAAGGCCTCAGAGAAGCAGAGGTTATCCACAGACTGGCGTTTGTCTGATGTTCATCTGAGGAGGTGGCACGTGTCTGAGTGATATCTGAGGACTGATGAATGTGAGTCATCAACAGCCAAGAAGAAGAGATGTCTTAAGATTCAGTATATGTGTGTATAATAACAGACACTGGTAACTGTTCTGTATGCAGCCAGGAGAGTTTAGACATCATGTGTAGTGAACAGATAGTCAAAAGAACTGTCAAATGATGTCACATGCACTAAAAGAAGTTTGTTGTAAATGAGCTGCTGTTCAGTTTTGACTTGTGACCTCTGATGTTATTTTAGGAACTTAACAACTATGATGAATTATGATGAACTTAATTATAATGACTGTGATCAGTTCTTATTATTGACTGTTATCAGTTCTTATATGTCTAATGATTAACAGATCTCTGCAGGCAAAGCTTTGTGGAACTATGTGTTATTTTCTTTCACACAGTTTTCACTTTGAATGTGAATCTCTGGTTTGGCTGCTACTGTAGTCAAATCTTTCCTGTTCCAGCTGAGTGGAATTTCAATGAGAGCGTGTCTAACTCCTGCTGGCTGGAATTCTGTGCGGTCCACATTAATTGCTGAATTGTGTTTTACATTTGTTTCGGGTCCTCTGCCCATGATTTGATGGTGTGGGATCTGTTCTGGATGAAGGTCACAGTAATGTACAGCTGTTATAATGACAGAGGCTTTTCCTGTGCACAGTGTGGCTCTGAGGCCATCAGCACACAGCAGCTGAGAATCTGGCCAGTCTGATAACATTTTAAAGGTTTAATCACATTGCTGACGCATTAAATAATGAGGTGGAGCTCTGAATGCAGTGTTTGACTGCTGGATCTGAACATCTGGTTCCAGTAAAAGCAGCACATGGAGGAAAAGAGGGACGCAGCTACTGCAGCTACTGCTTGGGCCCAATGGAGTCTCACTTCTGGACTGAGAAGATGATAATAAATTCATAGATCCCATCGTGCCTTCGTTCTCCTCTTACACCTCCACTAGCGATGATCAGTATCCAGTTACTGCCGCACTATAGAGAGCCAATCACAGTGCTTTTTGCCCCTTTTGGAAGATTTTGGTCCCTGCAAGCAGGAAAACTCCTAGCCTTTCTTAAAATTAATTCTACTTTAAATCCTTATTGTCATTTTTTTTATTGTAACTGTCTAACTGACTGCAGCTGTTGTCAAGACAAACCTTAGCTTTGTCTGGATTTATTTACAGCCTGCTGCTAGTTCCCACATTTTACAATAGACAAGATTTAGGAAAACATCCTGAGTGTTTGAATGTGAGCTGCAGGTGTCTGGCTCTGATTTTGGATTTGTCGCCTAGTGTTTATTTATATCGTTGAGGAAGATTTGCGGCTTCTATGTTTTTGTGTTTTGTATGAAAGTTTTTTTGTCTTTAATGTAAACATGAAGAGAATCTGGAAAGTAACGTATTTCCGAATAAACCAATGAGAGAAAAATGTAGCTGGGACTTTGTTTTCCATCAGGAATTGAGTGGATTGAAAAAAGTTGGCATTCCAGACCAGAGCGGAGTGTGACTTTGCTGAAGTTATGACTAAATTGATCTGTGGCTGTTGGTTAAAACGTAAAATTCCTCAGTCATTCACAAACATAAATTCCTCAATCATTCACGGTAAGATCAAGAATGTGTAACTGGCAAGCTGAATCAGTTTTGATTTTGTGTTGATTTTAGTTTAAGCAGTAAGTCAGTGGAAGGTTTCTTCAGTCTAACAGTTCTTATCTGAGCTTATATTTCAAAGCAAACGTCGTGCTGGGGAGAGATTTCTTGCCTCTCATGAGCTCAGCTGTTTATGCTACAGGTCAGATTTCTGTTGACCCCTGCATGACCTTTTCAACTCTTCATCCAACATCCAAACATCCTCTAGCTGCAACAGCGAGCTGTTCACTGGGCAGCTCAGAATTTTATCGCATGCTAGCAGGTGCAGTCGCAGCATCCAGCAGACTTTGCCAGCTGTGGGTATTGGCAGCAGACGGAGGTGTGAGATTTGGCAGCTCTCCTGGTTCTTCTGTGGCTCCACGGCTCTCCTACCCTTCTGCCTCCAGCACATGAAAACAGCTGGTACCCAGCAGGTCTGGAGACTGCAGCATGGTGGTGGGCCTCAACTGCTGGAGAAACAAGAGATGCTCTTAAGAGGTTCTTGAAAAATATTTCAGAGGACTTAAATATTTTTGGATATTCTGATGCTGACGTAGCTAATGTGACTTGCTGTATCTTGACTTAGTTTGCGAAGAAACCATCCATGTTTTATTTAGTTAATTTTGTGGGTCACTCTCTCTTTTGATGCTGTTTTATTATTCTTTTATTGTGGCTTTTGCAATGAAGCAGATCAGCTGAACTGCCAAAACTTTCCAGCATATCAGATGTTATTTGTATTTTCCACAATGCATAGACAGTTTCCATGGCAACATGCTGTATTAATGCTGCCTCCAGGTTCTCCAGGGAAGTTCCTACTAATGTGTTCAGAAGTTCAGGGGCGATTGTGATGTTCATAATAGTGACATTGGATGGGTGAGCAAATATTTCCAGCTCTCTGTTTTGTTTTGCCAGCAGATATGCTGAGTTTATGTAGCTAGTGTATTTTCACATTTCCACATTTTGAGTACAGCATAAACTCTGGTCCACAATGCAGCGTTTTCCACACAAGAATCACTCACTGAGACTGTCATGCTGTTTAGGACTGCAAACGGCAACCAGAAAAACAGTTGCAAATGCAATAATGCCATCTATTCTTTGTATTCTGTCTATTTTATAATTTTCCTGTTGAATAATTTTTGAATAAATAAAATTGTACACTTCTGCTTGTGGGTGTCTCATTTGCATGCTTTTTTAAGCTCTGTGATCACGCATACAGTTTGCAGTGTAACATACAGTAAATATGACATGTAAACATGCTTTCATGACGTCCTGTTATTCATTGGAAGTGTCCAGACTTCCATCACTGTGCACACAGCTTCTCAGAGGAGAACATCAGTGGGTGATGTTCCGTCATGATGTTTTTCATATATCATTCTTCTTAAAATCAACTACTGTGCTGGAAATTTTTTTGTTGGTGAATGTGAGCTGGCAGGCGTTGGATGTTTCTTTTGGCAGGCGTGTGAGGTGATGAGGTTGAGATTAGTTTTAAGGAGCTTTGGAGAGGTTAACAGTGTGTTTTTCTCAGGTTAGATTTAACCTTTGCCTGTATTTGTATTTGCTCATTGACCTTCACTGTTTCCTGCAATTTGAAATCATCTGCTTGTTCCATTAAATTATGCATGTGCGTGTTTTGTGAATATGATTACATGTGTAGTCAAGGAGTTCCTCAAGTTGTTTGTTATTTTTGTTTCAACATAATTTCTTGTTTAGCAGTGTTTATTTGCATATGAGGTGACATCAGTGACAAACTCTTTCTGCTTCTAGTTGCTTTTGATGTTCACCTACACAGTTTACTGTAATGATCCATGTCAAGTCTTTCATCTGCTGTAATGTTAAAAGAAAGGTGCATGACTGCGTCATCACATACTGAAGTAACCTTGTTCATGGAGGTGCTACTAACAGTACGTGAGTAATTATGAGACAAAAGATGGCAAAGTGTGTTTAACGATGATTTCTTCTGTTTCAACAGCATCGAGCGCCAGGGAAGGCTCTGCTTGATCTGGTTTGCAACCATCTGAACCTCATTGAGGGAGATTACTTCAGCTTAGAGTTCCAGGACCAGCACAAAATGACTGTGAGCAGCTCTGTGTTTATATTCTGGTGTCAGTGGACCTCACTGAAGGTAGACGTCATGTTTAATTGGACGTGGAGTGTGTGAGGAACAGACACTGAGTTGTCCTAAGTCCATTTCTCACAAACCGTATTTCTCAGATTTGTTTTGCAGATTTGTTGAACAAAATGTTTGAGCTGAGTCAGCGACACACACGCAGCAGTGAGGAGTATATTAACAGACTGTGTAATGTGTAATTGAATGTTGCATCTATACTGAACAAGATCCATATGTAAATTATTATAATATTACGTCACAGTGTTCAGCTGCTATTGTTTTTATCCACAATAATGTTAAATACCATATTAGAATAAATACCATGCACAATATATGAATGTGCTAATCATTTAACACCAGGTAACTGAAATGTTATGGTATTACCATCTGATGTCATCACTGTATTGTTTTATCACCTCTGTAATTTTTTGACATTTTCTCTTTGTTAGGAGTAATTATGTGTAATACAGTAGTAGTGCTCATAAATATTTGTCTGCTTTGTTTTGCTTCACTCAGGTTTGGCTGGACCTCCTCAAGCCAATTCTAAAGCAGATAAGACGTATGTGTCTAAATATCATAGATGCATGAGTTGATGTACATCTGATGTACATCTGTATTTGAGCTCAGACAGGGTGTCAGTTTGTGTCTCATTTCTCTGTCTGCAGAACCCAAGAACACCATCCTGAGATTTGCGGTGAAGTTCTTTCCTCCAGACCACACACTGCTGTTAGAAGAACTCACCAGGTGACATTTGTGCTGTCGATTTAAAGCCGTTTAGCTAATGTTTCCTGTGACCTCTGTATATACTGTATTAAGAAGGTATGATGCCTTGAAATTTATAATCTGTCTGTGAAATATATTTTTGCCAGTCCCAAAGTGTTTCAGCCAAAGAAACATTTTTTCTTGCCTTGACAAAACACTCCAGCCTGGAAAACTGAGTTTGATGAATTATATGAGGATGGATGACAATTTCTCTGGTAAAACACAATTAAACTGTTGAGAGAGGGTTTTGGTTAGTTGTTTTACAGATTTAAGTAAAACAACATTTTAAATGTGGAGAATAGTAGGTGATAGATAACACTAGAGAAAGTAACCCCAAACTTCATTAAATATAAAGTCTTGTTTTTATAAAGAAAGAAGTGTGAAGGATGAGCAGAGGTGAGCAATGTTTGTTTTGCTTGTGTAAATGTGTATAGCGCGGATGCAGATAACAGATGACAGAAACACTGCCAAACTCAGTCAGAAGATCCATGTATCTGGTCTGTGTCTGAAGTGTGAGCTGGTTTTGGTCTGCATTCTTCTCTGTGCAGTGACTGTCAGATATTCTGTTTCAAGTCTGTTGAGTCGCCTACCTAGACAACATTGAGTCATAGGGATATTCATGCTGCAGAAGGTGGGCAGCATTGTATGTGTGCTTCATGGAGAAAATGTCTCATCTGAGGATGAGCGACTGGGAAAAAACATCTTAACATTTATCCTCAGAGCCTAAATCAATTACCTGTAAACGTGTGCATGACATTAAGGGTTTTATAGTTCATAAACACAAGATCATATCCACATTTATGACCGTTGAAAAATATTCAGTTGCTTTCTTTCATGTGCTAATCAGCTGACCTCAGTGATCAGATCTGACCCGATTTATGATGCACCTGTGGCTCTCTTCAGATGCATCTGTAGGTTTAATTCATTCTTCAGCAGGAACCAGCTGCTCTCTGAAACCAAGATGAAAACGAGGGTGTGTGTCTAAAATGATGCTTGTAGGACATTATAATCTTTTAATTGTGTTTTTATGACTTTAAAATCAAACACTGCCACATACCCTAGTAACATTCTTCTTCTGTATATAAAAATGAATCTACATAAATTAAAACTCCTTTGTGAATTTTGTTGGGTTGGTGTTATTAAAACAGAGTATAAATTTCGTGACTTTCTGTGTAGTAACAGTCTGTGGTTTTAGAGACTAGGTTAGGGTTTAAAGAGTAAATGTATAGAGTAAATGTCCATCACTTTACTG
The DNA here is from genome assembly GCA_036877525.1 of Chromobotia macracanthus. Classification (NCBI taxonomy): domain Eukaryota; kingdom Metazoa; phylum Chordata; class Actinopteri; order Cypriniformes; family Botiidae; genus Chromobotia; species Chromobotia macracanthus. The sequence goes on along the minus strand of JAZGTH010000023.1, from coordinate 7,262,333 downwards.
TGAACTTTACAGTGATTTGCTGGCTGTTAATTTTATTGTGATGCCATCATTATTCTCCTCTCTCTGGTAACAGGTACCTTTTTGCCCTGCAGATTAAACATGATCTGACTTGTGGACGATTGACCTACAATGACAGTAGCGCCGCCCTGCTGGTGTCACATATAGTGCAGTGTAAGAACTGCAGATTTCTTAAAACTCTGGTCACAGTGATTCTGATTTTTTACAGATACTCCATTATTATTGATTTACATCACAATAGCCATATGTTTTCAGTATGTAAATCTTGTCCCTTTTCTTTGTCACTCTGGTTTCAGGAATTTAACTGTATGATGCATCAAACAGATGCAGTGGATAAATGCGATCATACTTGCTGTTTTCACTTATGCAAAACCGTGTTCAGATCATGTCAAATGCTTCCCTTCTGCATCATAAAATCACATGCTGTTTAGTTGCTATGGAAACCACTCTGAGGACCAGTGCAGCATCAGTAATAGATTTGTTTGCTGACCACTGGTACAAATCAAACCAGTTACAGTTACACAGAGAATATGTGATGAAATGACATTAATCCATTTAATACACAAGTACCATATTAATAAATGAACACGACATATTAATCATAGCCAAAGCCCTGTAATAAATCTGTTGTGTGTTGCTTATTATATTGGGTTGTTAATAAACCAACATAAATCTCATTATTTTGATAAATCAGATTTTGATACATTCAGCTCCATTATTTACTGATAAATGAAAGTCTGAATAGTCTGAGTCTGAATTGTGTGTGTGTGTATTAAACATGAGCGCATTGTATGTGGCATGTAAAACTGTTTGTGTTCATGGTTTCAGCTGAGATTGGAGATTTTGATGAGGTCCAGTGTAAACAACATCTGCTCAACAACAAGTACATACCTGAGCAGGACACGCTGCTGGACAGAATCATGGAGTATCACCAGAAGCACCTGTGAGTGAGGCACTTTTGGTCATGTGATTTTTAAGAGAATGTGTTCAGACTGAAAGCTGACTTCATATCAGTGTTTTCTCAGCTTGAAATGCCCAGTGTATTGTGGAAATTCCTTATATATTTATTCAAATGAATTTTAAACCTTTTCACAGTGGGCAGACGCCAGCTGAATCTGACTGTCAGCTTTTAGAGATCGCCAGAAGACTAGAGACGTACGGAGTACGTCTTCATCCAGCGAAAGATTGTGAGGGTACGAAGCTGAACCTTGCTGTGGCTCATTCTGGTGTTCTGCTTTTTCAGGTAATGTTTACCTCAGTGACAAACATGTTATTTATAGTGACTCTCTTTCTGGACAGATAAAATGGCAAACAGTGGTTTTAAATGTAGTTTAATGTCTTTCTGTAAAGGGCCACACCAAAATAAATTCTTTCAACTGGTCTAAAGTTCGCAAGCTGAGCTTCAAAAGGAAACGCTTTCTCATTAAACTGCGGCCTGACTTAAACGTAAGTGCTTGCTTTGTAAAGTTTGATTGTTTTATAGCAATAGGACAGTGTTTTAACTCACAGCTGTTTATTCGTCTGAGGTCAGAGTCCACAATTAAATATTTGCTGTACCTGACAGCAAGTAGATGGAAAACATAGATGGTCATGAAAATGTAGTTTGCTTAAATTGAAAAATATATATTTTTCTTGCACTTGTATTCTTCACTGCAGTTCAAGGAGTCTGTGTACCCATTTTCAATGAAAAAAGCTCCGTTTTCTAACACAGAACTAAATTGTTAAATCTTGTGTGTCCAGCAGAGTAACGGTCAGGACATTCTGGAGTTTCTGATGGGCAGCAGAGATTGTTGTAAAGTCTTCTGGAAGATCTGTGTGGAATATCACGCTTTCTTCCGTCTCTCTGAAGAACCCAAACCCAAACCTAAACCGGTTCTCTTCACCAGGGGATCCTCCTTCAGATTCAGGTATCAGATGAACTTTTTGTGCAGTGTGTGCAGTGTAGGTTTCTGTTAAGGAACATGGTGTTGAATTTCAGGTGTTTGTGAAATTTGTTTTTCTGGCTGTAAATATAAACATTGTGTTCTTTTAAGCAAAAGTGTGTAAAGTTACACTCAGAATACTAATTTGTGACCAGCATGTACAACTGAATGTAATGAATAGTCTAATAAGTCATTTCTGGCTTAGTGATTTTAATAAACAAATACATTTGTCTGTTGTCATCTGTTATTTGTTATTAGTGGTCGCACACAGCGGCAGGTGATTGATTATGTAAAGGACTCTGAATTTAAGAAGGTTCCATTTGAAAGGTGATTCTCCTGTTGACCTTTTTTGTCTAAATGTCATTGTATTTTTTATGTAAAACTCTGCATGACACCTCCTGATTATACGTTCTCCTCATAGTTGATAATAGTCATAATTTAGTTTAGTTAAAATAATTGAACTTAAACTTGGCCTTTTTATTATGGGACTGTAATCTGATTAGCTAAGATGTCTGATGTGGCTTTGTGGAAATGGGCCACTGAACTGATTCTGCTGGGAGGGTCATCTTGAGTAAACTGACTCAAGATGAGTTAAATTGATGCTGTCTGTTCTCGATCTTCTGTCTTCAGAAAACACAGCAGGATCCAGTCCAACAGTGGAGGTCTTTTTCCATTTCCACTCACGCTGTGTGCTGAAGATCAGGGTGAGGTGAGTATCATCGTTGTTGTGCACCAACACAGTCTGAGTGTTGACAGCGAGGAACATTTCCATATTGCAGCTTTAACACACATTGTTATTGTATAGAATTAAAAGTTGTTGACTTGTGTCAATGTTTAAAGTGGTGTGATCATCTCTTTTCCTCTTATGTTCTTCTCTGTCCTCTTCATGTTGCAGAAGAACAATAGTGCTTCAGCAGTTCAGGTGGACTCACCTCACCACACCCAAGTGACTGTTGAAAACGCGGCTCTCCAGCGTCACACGGGGAGACTAACTTCACAGACCAATGGGTGCCAAAACGGGACCCATGACGAGATGGATGCTCAATTAAAGCTGTCCCCATCCAGACAGCAGGCCGAGCATCTGAACACAGGTCTAGCATCACATGCTGTTGAGGGCAGCTGCTCTTCCATACCTTACATCGACTCCAGCGATGTTGACAGTGAATATGATTTGATCAATGGTTCTGTCATCAGATATTGTTCCCGCACACATGAAAATAAGGAGGTGCAGCCAGTCAGCTGTAGAGCGACTGCTAGTTACACAAACAGTCAGCAACAGTCAAACAACTTGTTTTGTGGTAGAGCAACAGTAGTTGATCAAGTTGCCTGTGTTGCATGTTTGACGGACATGCAGTGAAGATGTTCTTGCGTGTGAGTGTGTCACCAGCTCTTCTCTGTAATGGCTCCATTGTGGATCTTCAGTTCATTTGAAATGTCCCAGTTCACACATGGCATCATAATCGTTCCGAGACCTGGGATGTTTGTTGGGCAGATATGTGAATGTGCTTGTGTAGTGACTGCTGCAGCTGTTGTCATCTTCTGATGATGAAATGTTCCTCTAGCATGAATGTATCAGATGTGAATTGTCTTCAGGATGAGATGCTAGACTAGGTTGGAGTGATTTACACACGTCTGGATTTCAGTCTCAGCAGTAGATTTGACCCAAAAGTCTCTTAAGTGCAGCAGAGTGTTAATTCCTCCCTGCTGAAGAGTCAAGCTCAGATCACCATGAGTTTTCACAACTAGCTGGTTTGATGCTGGTCCACACTAGCATCCAAAATGTCTATTAGCAATATCAGTCTGTAAAAGAGAACAGCATGAACCAGCTGTGTTGGTCTGTGCAGCAGGGGACAACAAACTCAGCAAACTACAAGTACGAACACATTCAGTGCCATTGAATAATCTGTTACTGCAGGGCATTAGCATAACCTGCTTGTTCTCCTTCAGGTCCTGTTACTAGCAGCCAAAAAAACAGTGAGTCTCCGTCAGCTGCTCAGGTGATGGTGAATGGCCAAAAACAGAGTCTCAGTCTGAGCCAAAGTTCTGATGAACGACAGCCATCTCCTCTCACCAGCCCCTTACTGACCGACGCCGGCTTCATCCGCATGGACGACGAGGACGAGGTTCGGAGCAAGGTTTGTCTTTTGGGGAGGGTGGGAAGGAAGCAGAATTATATGAGTATGGGACACTCTGCTTTTAATTATGCTAATCTCCTTTTGAAGATACAAAGATGGTAAATGAACAGTTGATGGCAGCATTTATCATTTATCTATTATCAGAAGTAACACTACATTTTGGTCAAATGTCTTTGTTGACTTCTCAGAAAAGGAGACCTTGATAAACTTAACCTAAATTCCAGTCTGTTTGGGGGAGATTATAGTGTGTGGTTCAGTGAAAATCTGATTTACATTTACTACATCTCAGAGTTTCACCTGTTTATGGGCAACGGTCAGGTTTTGTTTTGATTCTGTGGGGTATTTATGAAGATGAAAATCTCAATCTTCATGCTTTGCTGTGTTCTCTGATTTTACTTTTATTTAATTGTGTTTTTTCTGCCCTCGTCTCTCTGTCTCCAGCGGTTCCCGGCCGATAAAGCTTACTTCATTGCCAAAGAGCTTCTGACCACAGAGAAAACGTATCTGAAGGATCTTGAGGTTATCACTGTGGTAAGGCTTTAAATCCTCTCTAAGGTAATCAGTGTGTCGGGTCTGTGTTTACAGTGTGTTTGCGGTCTTTAGTGGTCTCAACAGTAGCTTTACAGTAAATACCTGTAAAAATCAACATGGATTATCTGGGACTTAAGCTGCTATTAATGTTACGAGTTTAAAGATGAGATGTCATTTTTCAGCTAGATTTTACAAATCAGGTTTTCAGGTTTGTTGATAAGGCTTGCTAGGACATCCGGAGAATTGTGGGATTTTGGTCAAATGCTTAATTATTATTAAAAAGTCACAGGTTTTTTTAAATATTGAAACTTTAAAGGTAAAACAGACAAATCTATTGATGAGAGAGAGTGGAAAATAGCCATGAAGCACTAAATTATGAAGCTTTGAATAATGAGAAAATACGTGAAAAAATGGTCACTGTTCTGAACCCTGTTTTTATTTTCTGATTGATGTCAGCACTTTCAGAAGTCTGTGGGGAAAGATGAAGCCATGCCTCCTTCATTGCGGAATCTCATATTTGCCAATTTTGAGCCGGTGTACAAATTCCACGAGAGTTTCCTGAAAGACATGGAGCAGCGATTAGCTCAGTGGTGTGTACTTCAGATAAATGTGTTGAGATGAATATGAGACTTATTCAAATTTTCCAAAAGATTGTGTTGAGTAAAATGTAAATGCTCAGCAAAAATAACCACATTGCTGATACGAATGTGTGGTTTGACTGTTTTAACCTGTTAAAACCAGGGGTGGTGAGGTTAATATGCAGCACACACCTGTCGTGTGAAACGTCCGTGCCTGCTTAAACACAGGAAGATAAAGTGAGCTTTGGTGACTGCTGTGATAGCTCTGTGTGACAGCCCAGGGTTCAAATGCCTGATGATGATCAGGAGATGTTGAGAGGTTCTACAGAGACATCTAGTGGATGACCTGAGAACCTCACCTACTCTAACATATAGTTCATATGCAGATTGTCACCCTCTTTTCATTCCAAACCATGTGACTCGTGTGGCATATTTAAAGATTCCTGAAGCCTTTGTGTGAGGAACAGTGTGAAATCATGTCATTATGTCAGTAAATCTGTTCTGGTCTTTGTTTCAGGGAAGGCAGATCTAACGCTCACATCAAAGGAGACTATCAGCGTGCTGGAGACGTGATGCTGAAGAACATCCAGGGGTTGAAGGTCAGAACATCATTAGATGTTTTGAATGTTCTGTTTTATCTGTATTGTGGATGTGTTGTACTGTGTGTTATATATTGTTTGGTATTTTGGTATTTGTTGGTATTTGTGGTTTTCATGGTTCTGCCATGGTTACATATGGATATGTACCAGGGTAGTATCACAGTATTTTTTTTAAAAGTACGATGAAGCACCACATGGAGTAAATTAATATCTTTACTTTAATGATGTAGAAGTTTGGTGAAGTGAATGAACTCATTGTGTCCTGTTCAGCTGCTGACAGCTCATCTTCAGAAGCATTCGGAGGGTCTTCTGGAGCTGGAGAGAACGTGTTGCTTTTCACGAAAGCTGGAAGCTCTCTGTCGAGACTTTGAACTGCAGAAGGTCTGTTACCTGCCGCTCAACATCTTCTTCTTGCAGCCGCTGCATCGCCTCCTGTATTACAAACAGATTCTGGAGCGCCTGTGTAAACATTACCCGCCAACACACAACGACTTTAGAGACTCGCGAGGTACAAGAGTCGCACTGTTGAATTTCAGTGATGTGATTGACTTTTCTGTGACTCGTGTGTTTTCACGTCTGTCTCCAGCTGCTCTCGCTGATGTCTCTGAGATGGTCGTTCAGCTTCACAAGCACTCTCATAAAGATGGAGAACTTCCAGAAACTTCTGGAGCTGAGAAAAGACCTTACTGGTGTTGAGAATCTCGCTGTGCCTGGACGGGTTAGTTTTATGGGTTATGAGTATGGATTTTTATTAATTATACCACTCATTTATTTGTCTGTATGTATTTTTCATTAAACATGTTTATTTAACTTAAAAACATGACTGAATTAATATGAGATGTTAGATGAGTGAGATGAGTGAGATGAGTGAAACACTGAAAATCTCTGGAAAATCAAATGCTTGAGTTTCCGCTGAAGGCTGGTTTGTGTGCTGTTGTGTTGGCAGGAGTTTATCAGGCTTGGTTGTCTTAGTAAACTTTCTGGTAAAGGTCTTCAGCAGAGGATGTTCTTTCTGGTAAGACACATCTGCTCTCAGATCAATCAGTTATCAGTTATGATCTTTACAGCCTCTTCTCTGAAAGTACTGTGGCAGCAACACTGTTATATCATGGTACTTGCATGGTATTCTTTAAAGTACAGTAAAAATGTAGCATATTTAAGCAGAGAAAAGATCTACTAATGATTTTTCTCCTGGTTGTGTATGTAGTTTAATGATGTTCTGATGTACACAAGTCGAGGAATGACGGCAGCCAATAAGTTTAAAGTTCACAGGCAGCTTCCTCTCAATGGCATGACTGTGAGTACATCAGTCTCATATAACAAAACTGTAATGTTTCTGTAAAGTCTGTATCCTGTAAATGTAACACATTTCATTTGCATATATTATCATGTATAATGACCTTCCACACAAGCTTAACAGAAGTTTCAGTAAGCAGATACAGGCAGAACAATCCCTGTGTTTATAGACACACAATGTTTCTGGATAGTTTTTCATCTATAGTTACTAATTTTACATTCACTGTTCAGTCTCTGTGCATGAATGTTTACCAACTGACTGATTTTTATTTCCACATGTAAAGCAAATGCAGTCATTGAAAACACAGTCACTGAAAACACAGTCGCTGGAAACACAGTCGCTGGAAACACAGCCGCTGGAAACAGCCGCTGGAAACAGTCACTGAAAACACAGTCGCTGGAAACACAGCCGCTGGAAACAGCCGCTGGAAACACAGCCGCTGAAAACACAGTCACTGAAAACAGCTGCTGAAGCTCTTCATTAGTGTTTATGCTGCAGATTGTTGTAATCATGATGTACAGTTTTTGGTTATTCATCATCTGTATGTGTGTGTGTAGATTCGTGAGAGTGAAGACGAGTGGGGTGTTCCTCATTCCTTCAGTCTGTTTGGACAGAGACAGTCTGTTGTTGTAGCTGCCAGGTAAACTGACCCTCACTGTAATTACCACGATCAGAGTTTAATTAGTCACGTTAAATCTAGTCTAAATCTAAAGTCTAAAAATGTATAGCTGGACATATATTCATGTAAGCTACAGTAATGATTATATAGTCCAGATTATGGACTATATCATTACTTTATTACAGATATTTATTTACAGATGTGCAGTGTAGTTCAATGATTTAGAGCAGTTGTATTTCAGTACTAAGAAATACTAATAAACTAGTGCTGGAGCTAAATGGCTGTTTCATCCACAGTTCAGGGTCAGAGATGGAGAAGTGGATGGAGGACATGAAGATGGCCATTGAACTGGCTGACAGCTGCAGCGGTTCTTCAGCTGAGATTCTGTCCAGCAGTTTCACTGACAGCAGTAAGACAGACTGCTCTACTCTACTCAGACCCAAGCTGCTTTCATAAACTAATACCAATCAGCTTGTGAAACTATGCTGCAGATAAATAATACTTCAGTGCACATTTATCTATAGCATTTTAAACAAATGTTTTTTATAACATTTTCTTCCTGTGTTTTATCTTTATTCTGCGTTAATGTTTGGACACTTTATGTAAGACAGTTATGTATGAAGTGTGCAGCAGACTGCTATACTGTATACTGATATGAATTTACAGAATGGACCGAATTTACAGGATGTGTGTGTGATGTTTCTCACAGTGGTACAGTAAACTGTCTCTCTCACACACTTTAACACCCCCTTTACAGGTAGAGACACACACATCTTACATCAACTCAGTTCTGCTTCTCTTGTCAGTCCAGACGTACAGTAATGTACAGTAAAGTCATTGTGCTTGTGATGGGCTGTTCTGATATTGTTTCATGACCAGTTTTCAGAGCGTTTGGTGATGTTCACTGTCACTGTTTCTCATTTCTGATCACATGAAGAAACTCTTGTCTTTCAGTGTCCTACCTTAATAATTAATGTCCTAATGTCTGTGAAAACGGACTTAAATTTATTTCTATAGCACTTCTCACAATTGTTGACCATAAATGGACATGTGCTAGTAATATGGTAATGGAATGAGATGGTAATACTGTGGTACTTTGGTTTATACCATGGTACTGAAATTCATGTATTGTGGTACCTCAAGGAACTACAGTGACACATCATGAAGAGACAAAGCACCTTTCAGTGTTTTCTTGTTAAATGAATATTCTTGATACATTTCCCAGAATGCCCTGAGGAGTCCAGTGTAGAGCAGGAGTCAGAGGACGACCTGAGTGCCTCGCGGTCCGCCCTGGAGCGACAGACACCTCACCGTGGAAACACCACGGTTCACGTGTGCTGGCATCGCAACACCAGCGTGTCCATGGTGGATTTTAGTGTAGCCTTAGAGGTACAGAGTGTAGCTGTGTGTGTTTAATCTTCTTCCTCTGAAAACTCCTTTCAGCTTAACCCACACAGAATCGGTGCCCCCACAATTTCTAGATTTTATACTTGGATATAAACATCCAGATTTACACACACACTACCATTCAAAAGTTTAGGGTCTTCATTCTTTATTAATATTTTTCCACATTTTATTATAATAGTAACTGATCAAAACTATGTAATAACACAAATAAAACTATGAGAATTGTTTTGTGACAAAAACAAATAATAATAATAATTTTTTAAAAAAAGGTTTTGACAATTTTTTGTTTTCCAAACTAATCTCAAGTATTTACACAGACCTTCAGATCAAAAGGTTTTATAAGATCATGAAAAACATTTCAGCCAAGTGACTTTTGATGCTGTGTAAGATGTATTGTGTGTAAGATGTATTGTGTGTAAGATGTATTGTGTGTAAGATGTATTGTGTGTAAGATGTATATGTACTGCACTGTTATTAGCTGTTTATCAAATGGTTAACTGATGTCATTATGTTGGGGAGGGCAGTAGGTTGAGTGAGATGGACAGCACAGACTCTGTGCAGCTCTGGTCAGAATCACTCTCTTTCAGTGTTCATGGATGAATGTGTGAGTGCTGTCCTCGCTTCTCTTTGCCACCAGCTCTCTTTCAGTGTTTTCTCCTCTTCATATCATGTCTTCTGTGTTCTAAATCTGTTCATGTCCCCTTTAAAACCTCTCGTACATGTCTCCTCTGACTGTTTGTGTTTGTTCTTTTTTCTCATTTCTGTCTCTGTTATCTGCTGTGGTAGAAGACTCTAGTGTAGTCGGTGTCACTGCACAGGGGCCAGTGGCCCTCTCAGTGGTGTGTTGGTATCGGGCCCAAAGCCTGTCCTTTAGTGACACCTGCAGGAATAGAGAGGTAAAACCCGAACTGTACCTTTTCACTGTAGTGAACTTGATTATTGCCACATTTACTGCAGTACAAAGTTGAGAAATGGAGGTTGTTAAGAGTAAGTACATAATCAGGTGCTCACGGTTGTAACCAATCAAATAACAGCATCAAATATTTGCGATGTTCTTGAAAGTGTTTCCAGACTTTGATATTTCTCTGAATACTGACTGAGCTTTGGGTTGTGAACTGAATCTTCTACATATATAACAATGCAAAGTAAATGTCAACTTATGAATAAGTTGAAACCTCTGAAAGCCGATTGATTTGGGCTGTCTTTGTGTTCAGTGGAGGGGGGCATGAGACACAAGACCTCATCTTGTGTAAACAGCCTCAGGAAGTTTTGTCTGGATCTGCACTTTACAGTAGTCTTTCATGAACATGCTGTCAGTTATAGCCACAAATATACCCTGACTCTGTTTATTGGCCTGTAACTATTTTAGAAATAGCTTTAAAAAGAGAGAAAGTGAAATTATGGACATTTTGGGGGGATTTATGCATGATTTTAAAACAATTTAGAGTGTTAGTCTGAACCTCACTGTTGTAAGAGCTGTGAGAGAATCAGAGAAATAATCTTCAAAAATCTACTAAAGAACAACTCTGCCGAGGTTAATCATTTATCAGATGTTTACTGAGTGAGTTTTGGACGCTGGTTGATTGGTGCACGTGTAGTTTCAGTCTTCCTCAGCTGCTTATTTTATTTAGAATCAGCTGTCTGGAAATCTGCTGAGAAAGTTCAAAAATAGCAATGGCTGGCAGAAGCTTTGGGTGGTCTTCACCAACTTCAACCTGTTCTTCTACAAAACACACCAGGTGAGAAGAATGTACTGTAATGTTTAACTGATTCTTTGACTTCAGTGACGTGTTGGCTCACGGCTGTACTGCCTCTCTGCAGGATGAATTTCCTCTGGCCAGTCTTCCACTGCTGGGATACTCCATCACCATTCCCTCAGAGTCTGAGAACATCCAGAAAGACTACGTCTTCAAACTTCACTTCAAATCACACGTGTACTACTTCAGATCTGAGAGCGAGTACACGTTTGAGAGGTATGAGACCTTCACTCTGGAAACAACACAGGTCAGACCAGCTCTGAATGAAAACTTTATTCTATAGTGACTTTTTCCTAGTTAACAATGTATTGTTTAACTGGCTGGAAATTGCTTTTTGCTGAAGTTGAACCTTTTTACAGTGATTTTATTTATCCAGTAATCATGAATGAAAGAAGTGGGAGCGCTAATGTGCTGTTTTTTTAAACAGCGTGTGTAGTACACTACTCTAAACATATACAGTGTGATGTTTTTTGAAACGTCTGTCTTCTCAGGTGGGTGGAGGTGATCCGCAGCGCCTGCTCATCCAGTCACACACGTACGCTGAGCCGCAAAGAGCCACACGTCTACTGACCAGAGAGAGAGAGAGCAATCAACACACAGACACATGCTGCCCAAAACAGCCTCTTAATGGGCATCAGCATCAGGTTCTCTATCAGGTTCTAACAATATTTTTGAAGATCTTATTGCAGTTTTTATGAACAGAAAATATTTTGTGTGCTGTTTATTAGATCCAGACAACTTTTAATGAGTTCAGGTGTAATAACGCATCAAGGGTAATATCAACTCCAGGGTCCAAAATTTATAAAAGGCAACAGGCATGTTATCAACTGTGTGAATCATGAACTAGTTTTGAATCAGGTCAAAACACAAGTTTTGTTTTAATGTACAGAAGATACAATATTCTTGCCCATTACACTAAACTAATTTGTGTAAATTGTTCATAAAACCATTTTTAAGTAAACTTTTAAGTTGAATACAGCAATTTATGTTGTTTTTATTGAATGTGACAATGTTTGTAAGAATAGTTTTTTGAATTATGAAGGTTTTATTAAGTGGAATGCAATTTAACATAAGAATGGTTTTACAAATTATTTACTCAAAAGAATCAGACATATGCTGTGAGAAATTTGCTCAAATTCATGTGTAAGTGACTCCAGGGCTGATATTTAGGTCTGAGTTTTAAGGTTGAAACTCTTAACTTTTGGATGAATCGCATAAAAACTGTCATCAAATGTCTGGGTTGTTTTTCCACTTTAAAACACTCTCTGCATAAAGAAAATGAAGCATTTTAACCAATTATACTCTGTGAATTGACATTTTTGTGACAATCACTTTTCCCCTCTAATGGAAAAAAAACAGCACAGTATTGCAAAATGTTTCTAAAATAATATTAGGTTGTTAATAGTAAGGTTCTTTTGTAAGTACACGCACATAGCAGCTGTATTGTTCTGCAGCTTTAAAAACGCAAAGGTGAAGTTTGAAATGAGGTTTCTTTGCATTACAATGATGAGAATAGTGAGGAAATGTGTTTACATTATTTTCATGACAAGAAGCTTTAATGATGTTCCGTTTCTTTATGCAAAGTATTACATGTCATTTCCTCCTGCTATTGTGGTGAAATATGACCTGTGAGAACTCAACAGCTGACTGATGTCCATGCACAACCTGCATATATAACATTATAAAAACGTTACAATAACATTCACCTCTGCTGGTCTGAGACTAAAAGAAGCTGCCTGACCTTCTGAACATTTGTACTCAAAATCACTCAGAACTTTTCTTTTGTACGATCATTTTTATACAGCTTTTGATACTAACTGTGAACCGTTCTACACTCGTTTCCTGTGATGGATTTTGACAGTTTCTCGCAGCTTACCGCAACTTACTGCAGATACTCAAATAAAAAAAAAAACGTTTGACGGTATGTTCAGAATAAACAAATCCTGTGTGTGTGTGTGTGTGTGTGTGATACTGTTATGCAACAAATGCAGAGCTAAAACCATCAGTCTGAATTACTTTTACTGAAAAAATTTTGATAACTTGCATACATGTACCAAATTCAAATCTGCAGATATTAAAGTGTTTAACAAATATTGCAATGCTTTAAAGGTTGTTTTGTCTTGCATACTAAAATCACAAAAAATGTGTTCCAATTTCCTTTGTGATTTAAATACATTTAAAATGTGATTTAATTAAATCAAATTTTCAGTACATTTCCTAATTCACTTAAAAAGTACAGTACTATGGTAATCTTTGAAGTACATTGGACTGCCATGTAATTATCATTTAGAGAAAAAGTGCATTTTGCTAATTTTATGTGAATCTGGTAATATTTCAGCACTGTGATTTTTACTCTGAGAACACAGTATTTTTGTAAGGGCCCTTAATCAGGTCCTCTGTCTTCACGCAACACATGTTTTAGGCCGTGGTCCCCATAAGCATCATAGTTCTCATATGTTGGGTGTTGAAGCCATTCAGGTTTGTATGTGGTGGTGTTGTACACAAAGGCCTCAACGATGCTTCCAGCCTTCGGAGGATCTTCACCACCACTGAGCCATTCTTCCACCTTCAGCTGAATCAGGGTACGCTGGTACATGTGTGGGCAGCTTTCAAACCAGTCCAAGAATTTCAGCATCTTCTCATCCACTTCATAGATTTCCCCTAGGACACGCTGGCCCTTCCCCGGGACGTTCAGCAGGAAGGGGATGTTGTTTTTGGTGGTGATGACCAGAGGATACTGGTCCACGGTTCGAGCCCGGGCGAGGAGCTTTGCTGTGCCATTTGCAGCATCCATCATCCTGTAGTTGTTGGGCTGACCGAACTTTAGTGTGCCATACACAAACACACGAGTCATTTCAACTGTGGGAAATGAAAACAGACAAGAAAACTCTTAATTCTGAATCATAAACTCATAAATCATAATTCTGAATCATTCCACTGCCAGCTAGGGCCTGTAAACAATGAAAACCATGTCATAATGCTCAGTGAACTGGAACTAGAGGTACGTTATAAATCATTTCTGTTGGATTTAAGTAGTTTGTAACTTCAACTGGTAACAAAAATACTGTATAAAACAAACATTGTCTTTATACCAAATAGTTTTCCTTAAGTAGGACACTTCCTTCATTGTAAGTATTCTTAAGCAAAGTTCACGTATATTGTAAAATATATGATATAATTGTAATTCTAGTAACTTGTAAGTGCACTATTTCAATACTACGTGGTACTAAATTTCCTACTTTTTAGTTTAGTAAGTGTATCAGTAGTAAACGCAGCTGAAAAACTGGCAATGGGCTGACATTGATCAATTTCTCATCTGTTACATGCAAACGCGCTTGTTTTCATGTATATGTTGCTTTCCTGACAAATAAAATAAGATGCGTGTACAGTGACCAAAACACGCCATTTAAAACATTACAGTGTACATGAATTAACACATTATATCGCAACAGAATGTGTACAAACTCCACCATCATTACTAGCAGGTTTTAGGTCACTCACACATTAAAACAGCGACGTGAAAGCTTTTCAGAGCGAGATTTGGGACGTCAGACCTGATCTTCTGTAAAGATCTTTCACCAACACTCGCGCTTTGATGGTCGGACGTGCGGAAGTTCCGGGTGATGACGTCACCGCGGTGACGTGCGGTCGTGTAGTTCTCCAGCTGCGGCTCATTTCTGAGACGTCTTGTTACGAACTTCACACTTTATCACGAATTCTTCATGCCTCCTCAGACAAAAATGCAACAGGTAAACTGCTCTGGTGTAATGTATCATAAGAAGGTAATTTAACATTACCAAAACGTTTTTACATGTTACTGCTTTTTCTTGTGTTTAAGGTAGTTTGGGGAGTCAAAACTATTAAATTATTAAAAACAACTAAATCATTTTGCCTGTAAGTGAATCTCACATTCAGCATTAAAAAATGTTCTTCAAATGAATATATGCATAAATATTTTTTGCATTCATAAAGTAAAGCCCAGTTACATTGTGAAGCACAATTTTGCATTGCAATATTTTCCTGACAGTTAAATACACTTTCTCTCAGTGTCTTATTACTGTAATACATACTGATGTTCACATTTTGTGTGTCACATCTTAGCCTGAATCATCTTAGCCTCTTTGTGTATAAGATACAGTATGTACAGTGAATTTACATTAGTAAAAGCACGAAAAAGTGTGAACAGATAGAGAGCACATATTGTAATGTGTAATGACATTATAAACATGATATGCCAAACATCTTCAGAGTAGGAAGAAATTCATACAAGAGTGAAAAAAAAAGATAGCGTTCACCATCTGGTGAATTTGTCTTTCAGTGGGTATTTTGAGGTGGGGGGATATGCATGACTGGATGATTCAGAGTCAAACCAGCATGGACATGATTGTACCATCAGATGCATTGACCATCAGCTAATCTCTCATTTACCTTGCCCATGCAAAACTTGTGTTATAATTCATGTTCATATAATTCAGAAACACAGCAATGATATTTATTGAATAAAATGCCTCCAACTTACATAGAAGGAGAGACCCAAACCCCTTCTGGAGACCAGATATCATAAAGACTTTGTGGTGGAGCTCTTTTAACCTGAGTCTGTGAGAAGCACCCTAGCAATGCCCTGGAAACTAATCAGAATACACTAACAACCACCCACAACACCTTGGCAAGTGCACAGCAATGCCTCAGGTGTCTTCAGGAAATGTCAAAATCAACTACCTCTGGTTTGTCTTTACAGCTTAATTCCAAGAACTAAAACTCGAAATCTTCAATTATGGTAATTTTGTTTTGTTGCATTAATGACTGTGGAAAAACAAATCTTACATCTCCATCTATTTTATCTCTCAGTTTGTAAGATGATGAGTTCATGTTCAGAGGATCAGAAGCTTTCACCTTCACACAAATAAAAGGCTTCAATCAGTCCCCAAACATCTTTAATGCATGCAAGATTATTTCAATCAGTCCTCAGGAAACCCAGAATAATAGATTCAGAGAAAACTGAATCTAGTTTTTCTGCCCTTCTTAAAACGATAGGAAATTAGAACTCATTTATCAGATGATTTTCTCTATGAAAGCACTTAATCTGTCTCTGTGAGCTCATCTCGACTCTTTAGTGTTTGTGCATAAAGAGGAAAAACAGATAAGACGACATACAATATTACAGGTGTAATACGGTTTCAAAGAATCTGGATGATAGAAGTAAGATTTTAAAGTATTGACAAAAGTACCAGTTCCCCTAAAATGCACACATGCTTTAATGAACATTAGAATGTCTTATTGATACTGTATCAAATTCTCTCTTATACTGTCTCAAAACACAACTACAGGAAACTGACATACAGGCAGCACAGCAGAGTCATTGTGTTTAATTAATGACAGCAACATCAGTCTCTGCTGGAAAAATCAGCTTAAACTACCAGGAGTTTTAATGCTGGTCTAGTTTTATGCTTGTTAGTGCTGGTTAGTTTTGGCCTGGTGCTGGTGTAGCGGATGGTTGCAATCCCAGAGAAACCCTTTCAATATCTGCAATATCTGTTTAAGGTATTCAAATCATCAGCTTATCACAGAACCTCTCCAGGTCCTGAAAACTGGACAATCAACTAAAAGAACCACACGTAAAATCCACAAACCTCAGACAGGAAGTCGAGCAGAACATGATGTTTCCTTAGAGGCAGAGCGCAGGCAGAGCGTATGCAGAGCGCAGGCAGAGCGCAGGCAGAGCGCAGGCAGAGCGCAGGCAGCCGTGAGCACTGAAGACTACACCTCACATCTGTCAATAAACAGTTATGAGCACATGCTAAGTGATCATATTATAAGTGATCGTATGTTCTCCTGTAGCTCAGTGGTAGAGCATTACGTTACGGTTGTGGGTTTGATTCCCAGGGAGTACATGCACTAAGAAAATGTATAACTTCAATGCACTGTAGGTTGCTTTGGATAAAAGCGTCTGCCAAATGCGTAAATGTATTAATGAAGTGCAGTACAGATGAACTGTATCTTTACACAGTGGAGATGATCTGAGATGAGGTTTGGGATGAATCTATTGTGATGAGGACTGTATGGTGTGAGAGAACTGATGGTGATGTCAGAATCTAGATGCCACACAAACCTTTCCTTTGGCTTCACTTATTTATCCGAGTCCTTGTTGGAGCTTGATGGACCGTGAGCAAATTCTAAAAGCTCAGTCTGCATTGTAATTACATTTGATATGATTTGAAAGAAAAGATTAATAACAATACATAGCATGGTGAGCAGCAAAACTACTTCACACTTTGTGGATCTGTTGTGTTTAGAAACATCACTTTGTATTGATGTGGCGGTCCTGAAGGCTCACATCAGCCGCTGTAATGCTGTTTGTTTCTCATGTTTGAGTTGCTGGTTGTGAATTTCTGCACATTCACAGACACGCACCGCAGCAGCCGCGAGATGGCGCTGCAGCGCCGGCGAGCTGTTAGTGCGACCTCCGGGAGCTGAGAGGGTCCAGATCTGACCAGCTTCATTCAGGTTTAAGAGCCCACTAACAAGCAGACCCAGCAGTCAGATTGTGAAGAGCATCTGAGCTCAAAGCATCATCAACAGCAGTCAGAACAGCATTTGTCCAGTGACACTGATTCACGTTCTCCAGCATGAACTGAATAGATGTGAATAGCCAAACTGCAGAGGTCATAATTAATACATTAAAAGCTGTAAAAATCAATACCAATTGAGCAAAGGCTTTCTAATAAGAAGGGCTCGCTCTGTAGACACTTCTCATTACTTGAGCACTTACGGCCCTCATAACAGATTAAACTTATTAATGCATATTATGAAACAGTATTGTTATTTACACGATTTGTTCTAACTATCTGGCATTTGGTCCAACTTGTTTTAAAATGTGTTACATAAATAAATGACTTCTCTTATTAAATTAAGTTTTAAAACAGAGCTGAAACATTCTGTTGCGTCAGCCCATCCGTCAGGGTCAAGTGCCGGACAGCCTTCCTGTCACTATAAGGTCAGATCTGACAGCCCAGCCCCTAATTCTGTTTAAACGTCAGGGGATTTGACACTCGCGCTGGTTCTGAGGGTCCACAGACACCCTACAATCCCCCGGGACGAGATGCATGTGAGGTCTCACTAACTGATGTAAACATTGTAAAGCTGAGTCAGGCATTTACAGTACAGGGCGTGTGATGGCGTGATGTAATGAGGGGTGTTTCCTGAATCCCATGGGTAGATTTCTGGAATTAATGTCAGCTTTTCCTCCCCTCTATTTTTACATTTGCTAATTAGATAGGAGACTGGAGAAACATAATTAGAATATCCAAATCAATTAGACTGTGTTATTTCCATCACATCAAAGCCCTGTACAGTTCTTTAAAGTTATTACACATGTTGTACATAAACATTGATCCTCGTGATATTTTCTAATTTCATTTCCCTTCATGTTTGGAGTCATTGAAATGTTATGATCACCCACATTATCTTTACTGTTGTTATATCTTTTAACGTGAACTAAAACAAAATGCTTGAAAGGTCTCTATTTTATTTGCTAGTTGTTTGTCAACACAGTAAATAGTTTTAGAGCTGCTGAACGCAGAATAGTTTTGTATGGTCTATAGTCTATAATGGGGTAATGGCAACCGGCATTATTTTCCTGTCAAAGTTTGTCTAGGTGTGGGGTTCTTGGCCAGCGTAAAGCTGGACCAGTCTTTGTCTTCAATACTCCCAGAAGACTTCACAAATATCAATGCTGATTACCTCAAATCTAAACGAGAGACTCTTGGTCTGAGAATAACAGGACAACAGACAGACATCTCAATACAATGAGACTAGACAGTGATTTTAACTGCTAAATCTGCTGAAGAAACAGCTTAAACTAGTTGGTCGCATTAATTTTGGAAACTGCACATCATGTGAGGAGAAAAATGAGTATGCTAACCAGTTAAACACCAGCTAGAGCAGCTTAAACCAGATGAAACTGGAAAATCAGAAAATCAAACATGTTCGGAATGAAAACTACTCATGAAACGGCCTGTAACTGGTGTCAACATCTAACATTCCCATCAACACTCAAGCGGTGTATGAAAAGGGTCTGAAGGATCTTACTGTACTGCATGAACAAAAAGACGACCTTCAGGTCTGCAGGCCAGGAGGAACTGAAGAGATGCTAAGAGGATCTGACATCTCCAGGAAAGAAAGATGTGTTACAGGGACAAACTGAATTACAAACTAAAGCTGAACCAAATGAAGGACAAGTGACTTGAGAACTTTATCAGCTACACACAGACTGGAGGCCGTGATGTGACAGTGTAATAAATTTAAATTCATCTGCAGTTTCTTCAGTTAGTGCAAATATCATACAGTAACTAAATGACACATAAGCTTAAAAAGCTCTTTTACAGCTTAAGACACGTGAGAACTGCACTAAGCATGAGCTGTCTCAGATGTTTTCTTATTTCCTTTGAAGGAAAAAAGACACATTTAGTTGAGAACTTCTGACATGCAGCATGCAGAGTTATAAAGTTACTGAGGATGATAATATCTTGGAAGAATTTAATGAAAAAAAGGCATTAATATTGAGATCTGTATCTGAATTGCAGATTGTGGTATCTAGTTAAATCTAAATGTGTGCTGATCTAACAAATAACCAGCACAAGACAGCGAACACATAGGCATTAAATAAGACAGAAAACAAGGGCGGTAACAAGGGCAGACAGGTGGGAGGAATAAACTGATGACAGGAGGATAAACGAGGAAACAAGGGGGCGGGGTCATGACATGCAACAGGAGAGCACAAAATAAACTAACAATGGCCATGTGCTTCCACAGATAACAAGACAGAGCATGAGTCTAGATCCTGACTCCAAGAAACAAGAACCAAGACTAGGATTGAGTCAGGATCCAGACATGCTCTGACACAAAACACAGGGCCTGACACTGTTATTATATTCACTGACGTCTGTAGTGAAGTTAAATAAGAGACTAACAGACTCATTTCTGCTCTATTGTCCAAACGCTTCATTCTGACAATGAGTCTACACAGGATAATCTGTTGTTCATCTCCAGACTGCTGTGCACAAATATTGCTCTAATGTTAATATCATCACTCAGAAATAAAAGACTGCAGAACAAGCAAGTCATAAGTCACTTTCTCCTCACTGCTCATCAGCCAAAATATTCAACATTTGTATTTAATGCACTGCACATTAAAATCACATCTTTACACAGAGGACAGGGAAGAAAACACATGAGAAATTCTTTCTGTTCTTCTAAAGCTGGTGGGAAGATTGGCAGAACAGCTATATTAGCTACAGTAACATTCTTGTGCAGTATTTTATTTGAAAACTAATGTATGACAGACAGCTCACAGGTCATGTCCATGGCGACAGACAGGCAGAATAACAATGAGGAAAGCACCACCTAGTGTCAGAAGGAAATTTGATCAGGGTAGTGGGGGTTTGGGGACATGTCACCAAGTCTGGGGTCTCTGTGATTCATGGTCTCTGGTGACTGAACTGTATTAGGGCAGAAAAATAAAACCGCAGGAAATCCGAACAAAGACATTCAAAAGCTTCACTAATTAGTGCCACATGATTTGAAGTAAAAAACAGGAATCAAAGAGAAGCTCAGTGAATTGTTTCATTAGTGTAATTATGAACAGCTCTGAGATAACAGACTCAACTGAAGTGTCTCATCAGAGCAAATGTTATTGCATTTAATGCTCTTCATTGGGTTCGAATTTGTGCTTTATTTCCCCTGGAGGCCTCAACAATGAGAATGTATTGCAGAGTAACATCAGTATATGACGTCTTACAAGGACCCCGGCTGTTGCACCATTGAGAAATAAACTTCTGCATCAATAAGCCTGCTTTGAAAATGACAATATAAAACATATAAACATAAAAATACATGTATCATTTATTATTTATTTACATATGGTGTGTAAGAAGGTAAAAATGACTGTGACTATGCAAGCAGAAAGCAGGAGAGAAACATATAAAAAATGAGAACCTGAAAGTCAGAAGGTTTTCTGTCCTGCAAATATCACCATCTTAATTCACACAACAGTGTAAGAAATTCACAGCACATGTCCGCAGTGAGAAAGCGCAGGAGAGACTTTAATCACTGTAAATCATTCAGAGGCTTTAACAGAGATGGTGCGTTTCCAAAGCTTAAATCAATCAATAAGTAAAGAACTGGGAATGAAAAAGAAGAACTGTGAGTCTCACAGAAGTTCTTTGGTTCACAGCAGATAGCTGAGTGAAGACCAGTGAAACACACAGGAGAAGTTGTGGGTAATTAGATGTAATTAGATGTAGCTTCACTACTTACAGATTAATTAATCAGAGAATGACAGTCAGTCCAGATTATTGTACAGCAATAATCTGCTCTGAATATCCACCTGTCAGTGTCTTAGCCTGAGAAAAGCTCATTTAGATCCATCTGAAGCAGTCACACACTTTACAAGAACAATAAGCTATTGATTACAAAGCCAAGATTTCTGCTTAATGACCCATCAGAAATACTGGGATAAATACTCAACATCTAAAGTAATGAGACAGCCTGAGGTAACACTTGCTTAATGAGAGTTTACTTCTGTTCAGTTGCATATGACATTTTGTTTATATTGGTTTTGAAGTGTTTTATTGTGTTGTTTTGTTTTCCAGTTTAATATTTACTTTCACATGAAGTTGCTACAGAGATTTAATTTATTTTAATAAGTTTTTGGAAGGACTATATTAAAACTATATATAAAATGAAATATAAAATCTTTTCAACATCCTCCTGACAAATATTAAGTGCCAAACTCCAAACCTAAGAAGACATTATTTGTTATTTAAGAAAGTGGCAGGACTTTGGAACCAGCGATATTTCTCAATGTTTCTTGAAGTTCTTGCCTCGATTCAGACCAACTGAGCTACTTTTATCACCCCTAAGAGCACTATCTATCTAGTTCACTACTGTTTAAAAGCAATGATATATAAAGCCACTGTAATACCAACAATTTTCTGCCAGCAGGAGGGGTTGGAGGTTATATTGGGGCGGCTTTACTGCAGTATCCCGCCTGCAGTGACAGTCTAAGACTCAGTTAGCACCACTGATCCCGCGGTGAGATCTTTGATTTCTCTAACACTAAACGACGCTACACTGAAGTCCTCCAGCAACCACGACCACCATACAACAGAGGAATGAACCTCTCACACTCACACTGAGTAGATAAATGACTGAACTGGCATACAACTTGAGTAGAGATTTGTAAAATGCAAAGAGTCTCATGGGTGCCCAGGTGCAGAAGGGTCTGTGTAAGCCTGAGAGTGAGAGAGAGAGAGATGCTAATGGTAAAGCATCCACTGACATTTCAACACTGTCATGACACAGTTCACCGAAGGGCTGCAGCTGAAGGCTCGTTTCCTGGTGCTCGAACCTGTGACCGTCCATCAGCCACCCTTGAGCTTTATCTGACAGGCCATATCATTCATCACACCTGTGATTGTGAGAAAGATTTTTAGAGAGCAAAGAACAAATCCAGCATCAGACATACATATGGTAAACCGTATAATTACCACGAAGACACTTCAGTCCTGCAGCTGCATCTTATGAGAGTTGCCCATCAGCCAAGATTATTGAAACTTTGCAAAGATTTGATGTCAATGTCCCTCAAACCAAACATATAAATAATTGAGAAAAAGTTGAGAGTATTTAAAGAGACAAGATAATGATGCGCTGTTTACCTGCATTTCACAACACTTCCATCAGCATCACACATTCACAGCTTTTAATATAAGCTGAGAAACTCACCTGCTGTCGCACTGTTCAGCTGCAGACAATTCAGTTCCCAATCCTTTATTTAAAGAAATAAGTTGCCGCCGTCATTCCGGATTTAATTCCTGGAGCTGCTCTGAACTTCAGGGAATTTCACCCAAACGTAATCATGTAGAAGCACATTTAGTTTCCCTCAACACAAGTAAATCAGAGCCGGACAGCATGTGCACAACAGAAGAATGTGATAATGACAGAACGTAAGAAAGGTTTTAATGAGATGATTGTGTGAATAATTCCTTTATTAAACTTTATCAGAACATGAGGTCTGACACCATAAAATTACAGGCGCAGACATACTCACAGACCTGGATCTTTGTAACGATTTAATAAACTTTCTCTCTTTACAAATGTATAAAGAAAGGGGAGCAAAGATGTAAAGACACTGGCTATTCTTCTAACAGCTCTTGAGTCTCTAAGATTCTGTTCATTTCTATGATCAGCTCATATTTTCTACTGTAGTGACGTTCTGAACTGTTTTCCTTTAAGACTGCTGCATAAACCATTGCATATATTGATATATTTTGATATATATTGATGTATATATTGATATATATTGATATATTTTGATGGTATATATTGATATATATTGATATATATTAATTGTATATATTGATATATATTAATGGTATATATTGATATATATTAATGGTATACATTGATATATATTGATACATATTGATGGTATATATTGATATATATTGATACATATTGATGGTATACATTGATCTATATTGATGGTATATATTGATATATATTGATGGTATAAATTGATATATATTGATATATTTTGATGGTATATTTTGATGGTATATTTTGATATATATTGATGGTATATATTGATACATATTGATGGTATATATTGATATATATTGATGGTATAAATTGATATATATTGATATATATTAATGGTATATATTGATATATATTGATGGTGTATATTGATATATTTTGATGGTATATTTTGATATATTTTGATGGTATATATTGATATATATTGATGGTATAAATTGATATATATTGATATATATTAATGGTATATATAGATATATTTTGATGGTATATTTTGATATATTTTGATGGTATATATTGATATATATTGATGGTATATATTGATATATTTTGATGGTATATATTGATATATATTGATGGTGCAGTGTTTGCAGCTGATTGCACTTTATGCATTTAAGAGCATGTTGTTGTGTGTGCAGGATCACTGCAGACTTCTGCATCCTCCGCAATCTCTGAACCAGCCTGCAGGATGAGGCTGCACTGATTTTTGCACTTATCATCAGCACTGATTTTTGGTAATGTTTGCCTGATATGCATAATTCCACATTTAGTGGGTCGGGTGTTAAAATAACACTGACAGCTACTGTACAACAACAGATTTTCAGTGAACACCTCCTACAACAGCAGAACGGTGACGGGGCTCAGATAAGCAGTTCCCTCAGTCAATGTACACACTGATGCATAACACATCTCAATCTGGAGCTCAATCTGTGTGGAGTCTCATCACAGAACTTTTCCATAAGCACCCCTAGCATCTCATGGAAGTGTCGCAGTGAAGCAAGAAAAAACACAAGACAGTAGACCACAGGGTTAAGACAAGATGAATGACAAAGGGTCCACATGGAGCATGTTTCATCACAGCCCAACATCCTTCCCAGAATCCTCAGAGGCAGAAGCCCAAGGGCCTCACTGAAACATGAGATGAGAGAAAAAGAGAGATTGTAGGTTTTGTAGGGTGGGCACAATATGTATGCATTAGAGAGGAAAGCAATATCTTTTATATTTGATGAATGACTCTGCTGTGATATCTAATCCTCTTTCTCTATCAGCTTAGCATGGGCTTATTTTAGAACTCAACTCCCTTAGTCAACATCTGTTTAACACATGCAAAGACTACAGGATTAATAGCACATTCTCTGCTATAGTGCAGTATTAAAATTGTAATGAAATAATATTCACTCATGTTACCACTGCTGTTTTCTGTTTTTAGTCTTTTAAAATTGCCTGTTTTTACTCTTTTAAAATTGCCTGTTTTTACTCTTTTAAAATTGAGGGGATTTCAGCCCCTCAACAGCCTTGAACATCCATCAGTCATGGTATTAACTGGTGATAACTGTGCCGTGTTGACGGAATATTGATAATTATGCTGAATCTTTCAGAATGTGACTCTAGTCCGGGCATCAGTGACAGGGCACTGTGAGGTTGAAGGCAGGGGAAGGACATGAGGCAGTTGGTTTCTCATATTAGATAAAACCGCCTGAAACAAATCAATACCAGCACAAATGCTTTTGTTAGATGTTTCTTTAAAACAATCTCGCATTAATTTGTACTCTAACAAAAGCAATTTTTATGGACTAGGCCGTAACTATAGATTCTGTGAGTGGTGGACAAATGCAATCAAATGCTGATAAAGCTCTTCCTCATATGTTGAAAAGATGTTTTACTGTAGACGACAAGAGAAATATATCCTCAACTGCTTCCTGTAAATCAGACAGACACATTTTAAACCACAATCTTTGGCTTAAAATTGAATTCTGGTCTCTGCTAAAATGTGAAGCCACAAAATGTATTTTGAGGAAAGCGATGCCACACAGATCTATTCTCATCATCAATCAGTCCAGAACCCTTTAAAA
The DNA here is from genome assembly GCA_036877525.1 of Chromobotia macracanthus. Lineage (NCBI taxonomy): Eukaryota > Metazoa > Chordata > Actinopteri > Cypriniformes > Botiidae > Chromobotia > Chromobotia macracanthus. Next base: position 7,237,023 of record JAZGTH010000023.1, on the reverse strand, counting down.
GTAAAACAAGATTTTTACATTTTCTAAAAAATGTGTCAATGCAAAACTTGATGCCATAGTGCTAGGGTGTGTTGCCAGGGCATTGCTCTTTAGTTGCTAAAACACTCTGAATGGCTTTACATGTTGCTAGGGAGGTTGCTATGGTGTTGCTTGGTGGTTACACAGAAATGTCATTCTTAGTGTTAAAGGTTTGTTCTAATGTATAAGTAATTGTAATATTGATGTCTGCATTAACACCCATATTAAGCATACAGGGAAAATGCTGACAAAAGAAGAAAAAGTATTGCACACACTGATGAGCAACAACACCACCAGTGAAGAAAAATGACCAGTTCCGCTCATGAGGTGGTCATTTTTCAAACACAGCATGAACACAGTTAAACACAACATGAACACAGTCAAACAGCACGAACACAGTCAAACACAGCACGAACACAGTCAAACACAGCACGAACACAGTCAAACACAGCACGAACACAGTCAAACACAGCACGAACACAGTTAAACAACATGAACACAGTCAAACACAGCACGAACACAGTCAAACACAGCATGAACACAGTCAAACACAGCACAAACACAGTCAAACACAGCATGAACACAGTCAAACACAGCACGAACACAGTCAAACACAGCATGAACACAGTTAAACACAACATGAACACAGTCAAACAGCACGAACACAGTCAAACACAGCATGAACACAGTCAAACACAGCACGAACACAGTCAAACACAGCACAAACACAGTCAAACACAGCATGAACACGGCCACTCCCTCACATTCACTCAAACTGAAGTAAAACAGAAGTCCTGCCCAGTACAACAGTTTAAACATGCAGAGAAAGACAGTCAGCTATGAAAGCATTACATTTGCAAACCGCACTGTGACATTTCAATGCACATGTTCTCAGTGAATGTCTTCAGTGCTCCGTTAAAATCCAGTTTTTTCATTTCTCACTTGTTTCTCTCAGGGACATGGAGAGCAAATGGAGAAATGCATTTAGTGTTGCTCTTTCCCTGCAGTTCATATTAGCCTCACACAGCCTCTCCAACACTAGACATTTGTAATGTGAACAACTGACAGAGAGATATTGAAACTCAGATTCCCCGTGCTGCTTGGCTAGATTTCCATCAGGAGCTGGCTAGAGGTCAGAGATGACCACTGATCTTGGGCCTGTGGAGCTGGCAGGACATTTACATTCTTCTGTCTGTGTGGTCACAGAATTCAGTATTGGCTGAAAAAATCTGATCCTGCTTTAGTCTACGGCTGCAGCTCATCTCAGAGCATTCAGGCTTTTATTTACATCAATGCTGTTTAATATCTGTGCTGCTTTTAATGTATAGCTTCTAAATATAATATTGATTATGATAACTGATCCTGGGTCAGAGCTAACACAGACCTCATCATAGTTCTGAAGGTCCCAGGACACCTTTACGATATGATACTTGAAATATCTAATACTAGGAAACAGAAAAAAGACTGCAGGGGAATAGCTATTCAAATTGTGCTGTATCAAAAATATCAACAAGACATATTTCGTGAATATTTAAGGTTTGTTAAAATCCCTAACCCCATTTTTTAGCAGTAGTGCTTGCTTTACAGAAACCAATAACTAATTCCCTAGTCTAAAGGCAATTTATGAAGAGGGATTTGCTTTAAATATGTGTTTGAGGGTGGAACTTGTTTAGATGAGGCAAAAATAAAGTCACTGTCACAGTATATGTATGTATTAAAAGCTTGTAAAATCAAAGAAGAGGTCTACTTGTCACAGAAACCTCGGCTCATAACCAGGATGAAACTTTATGCTTTGATGATAAAGCTTTCCAATACACGGAGCAAAATGTTTGTCGGGAAAAGTCATGACAGAGAGTCGTTACAGTGCGTCACCTGTTTTCCGGCTCATATTTGACTCAAAATCCCTTTGAGGATGATTCATGGAGACCCGACTGACATCCCTGTAAACTGAGACGAGACAGTTTCCAAAGGAACAGAGATTAACAAGCAGGAAACAGAAACTGAACCTGTGATTTATGCTGACTGTTTCACAAATGTGATGAAAACATTTAACAGAAGTAAAATAGGTGACATCATCAACAACTATTTGTCAGTTCAACCAAGAAATTAATTAACAGTAATTATTTTAAATTGCCATTAATATTAATATCACGAAAAAGGAGAAAAAAATACAGACTTTTGGATGGACCCTTTTGACTTGGATCATAACTCAGAACACCCTAGCAAATGCACAGCACTCCCCTAAAAACCTTCATCACTTTGAAAATGTAAAAAGCAAACTTAGCAGTGTTTTATACTTTAAAAACAACAACACTGAGTGACGCTGTAACCCAACAAGTAAACTTTGTAAGGTATTGTTTTAAGGTGCGTTTTGAAATGAATGTGAAATGGAATATAGAGCTACACTGAAAATGCAGGTGATTTCGGAGTTCTCATCACTAAACATCTCACACTTCCTGTTAAAAAGTCCTTTACCGTCACTGAGCTGGACGAATATTCAGCTGCAGAATGTTCTGCTTGGAAACCTTTGGCGCTGTATACATTCTTTGAAGTATTTCCTCTTTACTTTGTCTGGGTCCACATCCTGGTTATTTACCGCCACAGTTCACTGAATTAGCTGTAATGTGATTTTAGCCCTGATTTTCCTCAGGCTTGTGGCGTTATCTAGAGACAAACAGTGGAACGAATGCATAAGATCTACTTCTCACAAGACGCTTCACAAACAGATCCAGACTCACAGCAGGAACAAAAATCCTCCCTAATCTAAATGAACCCCTCTTAGTCAAATAAAGCAGCCTGCCACACTCACTTACCAGCTCAGAGTCTCTTTATGGTCATAACAGATGTCAGAAAGTTTGACCTAAAAACAAGACAAATCATTAACTTTGTATAGGTACAGGGCCACATAAAACTACAACATGATTTACACTGGAATCTGGATACACTAAATTATTTTAACTGTTAACATAAAACTTGGTAGCAAAGTAATTTTCTAAAACTAGTTTGGCCTCTGCTCTCTTACACTTGAATCACAATCTCACATCTCTCCTCCACTGACTGCATGATTTACAGTATCATATGTGCACCTTGAAAATGGCACGTTAAAACCCAAACCACTTTATCTCCAAAGAAAACATCCATTTCATTTGAGTGACTCAAGCTGCACCAACAACAGACAGTTTTCTGTCTCATTTTCATCTGATTCATTTGTACCAAAATAATCAGCGACTGAAGCATAACTCAGATAAAACGAATTTCAACAGCACATTCTTTATTCTCGTGGTCGGGCTGGGAAAATGGGTCAGGGGTAGAAAAAAATGCAAATTTAAAACTCCACAGTTTAACAACATGTCCCAAAAACACCCCACATTTGAACCATATTTCAGTTTTTTTTGCTCTACTGTGAAATAGTGTAATATCACATTTTGCAGTGAGACAGCAAGTTCTGGGGTGGGAGATTTGAGGAGCATGTTGTGAAAAGCACACACAGACTAGCTCTGCTGTCACTGGGAATTCCAGGCTGCCCTACATTCAGCATTTTTGACATGGCTGAAAATTTCAAGTCTGGTCTGACTCCAAGTGTGAATGGTTTTACGTCTGTTGTTTCCTCTGAATCAAACCCCATCAGAGATCTCACACAAGGCTCTGCTCAGAGCTCCCCTTGTCAGTTTCAATAAAGGCTTCAGTCTTCTACGTCTGTAAATGCAAGTTGAACACAGCGGAGAGCCGTGAGCAAGTCTTTATTATCTGCTGGATGATTTTTACTGGTTTATCTAGTGACTGCTGGAGTTACAGACATCCTGCAGGAAACCAAAACCCCAAATGAGGTATCTAGATGTTGACAGCAGAGAGATCAAATGCAGAGACACTTTGGAGTCACTTCTGAGATGTTTCTCATGACAATAGAACCACAGTATTCTTATGTGTGTCTCCTCTAAAGTTTCAAGAGGGATCTTAAAAACATCTTAATCTGTGCCAGTCAGTCCACAAAATATGAACATTTTGCACACATTTTTTAAAAAAGTTTAAGTGGTCTGATCTCTAAATATTATATATTTTTATTTCTTGTGTTGAGAAACATCTGAGATCAGGTTGGGACTTTAATAAAGGTAACTCAAAAGGTCCCTGAGCAATGCATTACAGTTACCTGCCCAGCATACACCATATATATGTTAACATACAACAATACAATTCAAACCCTCAAAATTCTGTATTTTCAGACTGAGCTCATGGAACTGAAGGCCAACAATCAGATTGATGGATGACTTTTAATTCAACACACAACACAGGACTCACAAATCAATGCCTATTTATTAGCTTAATTTGCTGTGAATGTTAAATGTCTTGAATCATTTCATGTGAAAGCTGCTCTCTAAAGGCACGTTTACACAGCAACCGGTAGTAACAGAGCAACCAGAAGACAGAGTTTTATAGACTTATCCGAATGGAAATTTATAGAACTATTTAATAAATAATATTACTTTCATGAATTTGTGTCTTCGTTTTTAACTCAGGTATTCTATAATGTGAAGCTGTTTTTTTCACTTGTACAGTATCTACTGATTTGTGTCCATTAAGTTCCAAGTAAATCAAATAAAATACTGTTTGCGTTTAACTTACTGGATTATCAAACATTTGGATTGATACAAACCTTTTTGCATTGACTTTCCTGTAAAAATAAGTTTATTGTGACATGATATACACTCACAGCCTGTGGTAACAGTAGCACACGTACAGATGAAATGTGGTGACAGAAAGTGAGATAAAAGACAGTAAAAATGTACACAGTGGCCTTCATGCTCACAGACATCCCACCCCGCAAAAATTCATTTCAGGGAGGTAACTGAATGACCCCCCCCAAAAGGTTCAAAAGGTCCTATGACATTTTTGATGAAGTAAACAAAATTTAATAAAACATTTTTAGCATGTATTTTTATTATTATTTAATTATTAATATTTACTATACACACATATACACATTCATTACTTCAGTACATTCTGTCTCAAATGGCTAAAATAAATAGTAATTAGTCTGGTGTCCTTCTTCTCAGGACACCAGACTCTGTCATTGCCAGTTCATTTACAAACTTTACTGTACTGAGACGTGGCTTGCTTTGCAGATTTGAGCATTTTACTGGATGGCTCAAAGTCATAGCAGTCTGTGTTAATGAATGTATTTGTAATGTAATGTGTAATTTAATGTAATTTTGAAGTCTGAACTGATAGGAGATCAATGAGAGAGTGAGAGGTTGACTGTATGCTTGCCCACAGAGACAACATATTGGTCTATTTAGTGCATATAAGACCAACCATCAGAGGATGCTCATTCTGTTGCAATTCAAAACTCACTATAGCTGCGTCTCATTGCGCAGCCTCCGAAATGACCCACGGCTTATACCACTACATGTGTCTCTCTCACTCGCTCGCATGATTTTCGAGATATTGTATCTCATTTGCGGGCATCAGGGAGCCACTATGAATATGCGTGAGACTCCCGGAAGAGAGTTGGGATGTCTGTGATCACATTCTAGAAACAGAGCAGAAACTCTATTAATGTAATCTGTGTAAACAGCCTTTAGGCCAGAAACACTTTAATTGTGCTGTAATACATTTCAAAATGCAACAACGCGTGAAATTAAGATCAGGTAGCTTGAACCTGAATGCGTACAATTCCAGCCTTATGGCTGTAGAATTTATTTGTTGTTGCCATAGTAACAATTCACCTTTCTGACCATAGATGATCTATTCCTAATGTTGATGTCAACCCGTTACAGGCGGTTACCCTACCTCTCCTCTCTCCTGTAAAAGATTACAAGACAAGACTATAAAGGAAAAACCAACAACAAAATAATCCCCAACAAACACAATGAAATACCTGGAAATGTAATTTCTCCCCAGGACAGGACTGGAAATGTGGGACAGAGTGCCTCAGAACAGGCAACACAAATGTCAAGTTTTGTTTGTTTGAGTCCACATCTGTACACAAAACAAGCACTGAACACCTTTGTTATGACTGTGGCTGGGAATTCTGACAGAATGAACAACCTTAGGAGAGAACACAATGTTGGTATAGACAGGACAAAAGAGAAACTGTACAGACAGATGTAAAAAAGTGAACTTTCCTCTGTCACACTGAAGAGCAAAGCTTTTTTGTGACCACAAACTCCTCCACTCCTCTTTGACTCTTTATCCTGGTTTTGTCCATTTCTTATGGAGACAGTGAGAGTAAGGCCACCCACTCCTGAAGATAAGTGTTCTCAACATCCTGCTGCCTGCGGGAAGAAATCAGACATGCTGCAGTTGGCAGCGTGTTTGTGAAGTGAACACGACTTTCAGAGAGTGACAAAACACAATCATTCTTGCCCGCAACATTTGACGGAGTGCAGCACTCTCTCACTCTCTCCACACCTCACCTGTCAACCTCTGTCACAACTATCACCAATGTCTTGAGTCCTCAGAGCTCAGAGATGGAGTTAAATAAAATGCACAGGAAGTGACAGGAATGAAGATGCTCTTGCTAGCACATGAGCTTGCTCTCTGTTGCACAATTTGACTTTCACACAAAGAACTTTGTTTTGGATGGTCCTATTCAGGGTGCAGAAAGTATGAAAATAATTCTGCTGTGGAAAGATTGATTCATAATGTAGGTGATAATAGTCTAACAATATATTCCCAGATGCCAACATGCTAAGTTGGAACAACATGTCAGGTCAGTCAGGCCCTGTTTTTAGCTATTTCAACAGCTGAATTTGAATAGCACTTTTCCATCCAGACACTGAAAGTGCAGCACGTTGCAGCTTCTCTCCGCAGCACCCAGAAGCATGATGTAATCGCAAACAATGCACCCATGTCTGCATCACACCTTTGACATCTAGTGGGAAGTTAGTTATGCAACCAACTGGACTTAAAAGAGACAGTCAGGAAACAGTGTGATTTGTGGGCTGTGATGCAATATCAGGACACTGTGTTTTTTTAGTGCTTGTTTAGTGATAGATACATTACTTTTAAAAATAAAAAAGTACATTCAACCAAAATATTTCATTTTACTGTCTATACAGTGACCGCAGTTTTCCACAGATATTCAACCCCAAATGTTCTGAATCTGTCACAGCTGCCAAACATGTTTTCAAAGAGAAATGAGTTTTTGTTTATGATATTTTTTTACAAGGCATACAAAAAGTTACTGATATTACCAGAATTTTATCTATTATGACAGGGTGGTATAATGCACCTCTTCAGGGTTATTCTTATGGTTAGTATTGATAAATAATAATTGCTATTTTGCAACGATATAAACAGGAGTCGTATTAAGGGTGAGCAGTTATGTAGTTGCCCTGGTGCATGTAATAATGTGCATACTGTATCAACACACTGTATTTACACACATACTGTATATTTATACACACATTCTCATTTAGTTTTGTGCCTGAACTAAACTGAATTGAGCTGAGCAGATAAAATGAATACAGATTGGTTACACTGCAGTGACAAAAGACGGCACACAGCTCCATCTTAATTAGTTGAAATAATGAGAACAACACAGAAAACAATCCAATTAAAGGAGAAACGTTCCTCAGAGGAACCATAAACACAATGGAGCAACATAACACTCCTATGAGAAAGAAAACTAACAAGGTACAAAGTCATTAATGTTGTTTTGTTGTTTACGGTTCACTTTTCTGTCCACAATCCTGATAATACCTTAAACACATCATCAGTTAAACGACAAAACACTTCCACCAAATAACTGAAATCTGTGTGAAAACTTTATGATGCTGCCAAAGCAGAAACGCATGTCCTTGATGAAGCACTTGTTTTTATAGCGTGTTGACTTCTTTGAAACTAATAACATATGTAAAAAAACAACACAGTGTATCTGTATCAGAGCTTGCTGTCAAAAAATCATCCATCAGTGCGCTGATAAACAATAATAATATCAGTCATATAACCACCGAGATCATTTATCATAAGAGCATGTGACTTCCATAGAACATGAACAGCCTCAAATGCTCTATATGCATTAGATAGAGTTATATCTCCTTCAGTGAACTTACACACGACACACCTTTGCTGCTCCATACTGTTTCTTATGATTTATATGATATGCATTGTTGGCAACATGTTAAAAATCATCTAGAATCTAGTCTTCAATGTGCTTCACCAGCAGAGATGCTCCCTATTAAGAGAACTTCAGTTCAGTCACTAGTAAGGTTCCATTTCATGTTTAAAATGCTGCTGAACTGAGTTTGAAAAACACTTATTTTCAAATGCCTGAAATACATTTGTAGCACATTTAGTTTGTATTAGAGTTTTCTGAAAAACAAAACGTTCTGTTTACACAAATGACTGTATACAGAGGCAGGAAGTAGAAAATGAAACGTGTGTGTATAAGTACAGAACAACTGCTAACAAAGATCAGTGTTAGTTCACTCTACATACATGTTCAGATTCACATGTTCAGGACTGAACATGTATGTAGAGTACTGGCAAAAGAATACAGTATTGGCAACATTTTGGAAAGGCTGGATTACCTACAAAAGCAATGAAAAACAAAAGTCTATTGCTCATGACATCAGCAAAAGTTTTCCCTTGGAATAATGAATCATTTATAATAAAAACAATATCATGCAGTAGAAAAGAGTAATACAGTAATCAGGGTGGATTTTCACATCATGTGGACATGTGGAAGAGTTGAAGTGCAGTTTATTCAGGTATCTGTACTGGAGAAAGACACTGTGAATGATCAGGAGATGTGTGTCCTTGTCCAGCTGAAGATCTTTCAGAACACTGAGCTGAAACTAACACTGCCCATAAAACCAATGGACTGTCCAATCACTGCCATGAATGAGGGACCAGCAGCTGCAGGGTTACAGCACTGTGTGGAACAGCTCTCTTCTCTTCTACCGGTAGACACACTGCCCAGCAGACTGAATTCAGTATAGTACACGAAACACTCATGCATTGTGCAGACACACTTTAAACAGCAGTTTGCTGCATGACACGACACACGTGTTGCTGTACATATGCTAAATAAGTGACATCCAGTAATATTTTGGCATTTAAAAGGTTTTGGGAATACAGAAGTCACAGCGTGATCTGTTGATTCTAAATATTTACTTAAATGTAGTCAATCATGTATACATTAACATACATACTGTACACAGTAAAGCAATTCTCAATTTTAAATATATATTTTTTTTTTTTGATGAAATATTTTAAGGTGTTGTACATCTAGTACAAAACTGCACAACAGCAGCTGTTTAAGCCATCTCCTGGCACAGATGTCACTCCATGTACCTCTGTCTCTCTTACAGTCAAGTGAATCTTCACCTTACATCTGCCACTGAAACTCAACGGGAGGTTATTTATGGAGGTTTTAAATAAAATAACAACAAAAGTAATATACAATTATTAGAAATAATTCACACTCAGAGGGCACAGAGGGCAGTCGGCACGTTTACAGCCCAGTTATGTGGTGAATATTGTTTTGATTTGCTATCAGGACTGAAACTAGAAGTTGTGAAAATAAACAGACTGTAAAAGCAACTGCTTCACAATGATTGTTTTGACAGTTTCCTGCATAATTCATAAACAGCAGTCAATTTTTCATACAGATTTAGTATGGAAGAAACCCAAAGCTTGCTCTTGTCTGTCTAATTGCTCCAAATCACAATTCATCTGGGTCAGTCAGTGATGCTGTTGAAAACAGAAGTCATAAGCTAAGAAGAGGAGACTTCTCTTTGACCACACTCCTGAAAGATACTGCGGTCTAATGGTGCTCATACAATTGCATGAAATGTGTGTTTGAGAGATGAAATCAGACTGCTTGTATCAAAGATTTACATAATGCTGAAAATTCTGAGGAACTGGAGAAAATGTGATGTGACCAACCACTACAGCAAAATGTTTTCACTGACAAAAGTTGCTTTCAAGGCTTACGAAATGTAGCTTCAGGTTCTGTTTTTGATTTTGGATTAGATTCAACTTCATTGTTAATAAAGTTTAATAACGGATACACTCATATTCAGAGTTAAAAATCCTTCAGAAAGGAAAGTGAAAAATGTGCTAATTTTGGTATCTTGGCAAATCTGAGCACAATCTGAGATATTAAGACCTTTTAACATCATTATCATTAACATCATTTTCATCATCATCATTAACATCATCTCACTGCCATAAAGGAGAAACATCTGAGATCTCATGAGGTGTGTTTTGAGTCATGAGTTAAACAGGCTTCAGGTGAGGCATCTAACAATGATTAGGTAGGCAAGACCACATGTTGGTTTACATCATTAACTTATCACTCAGCTCAAAAAGAAAATCTGAACGCTACACACTGATTTCTCTAAAGCTTCATCTGTATGTTCCTGCACTGACATGACACTGAGGGGCAGCACATTGAAGAGTCTGATGAAATGCTCCAGTGCCAGGCTGTCAGAAGTGAGAAACAGTTCAGTGAAATAACACCTCATGGGTTCAGCTTCACAGACGAGAGCCACCCATTTATTCACAGAAAGTCATGACACAGAGAGCAGCGGCTTCAACATGTTTGGAAAGGGCAAGATCAGTGTACAGGATTACATGAAATATCCTGATGATTCTGTGTCAGACCAAAAGTTTAAATGTCAACTGCATTGAATACAGTTAACAAATGTTAATTAATAGCACAAGGTATTCACTTTGGCAGCCTAATTCTATATTTACGGTATACTGTGATGAGGTACATGAAGATCAAACATAAATACACTGAAGAAACCAGCTTTTCCTAGGGCTGCCCCATTTTCAAAATTGTCCCAATGTACCGAAATGCTCTAGAATTCCCAGAATGCACCAGTGAGTGACCACACACTGTAAATATCGTCAGAAATGTCTTCTGTTATTAATATAATAAAATATAATATATATAATATAATATTTTCTGTTAGTTGTTATTTCATGAGTGTTTAAAAAGGTTCTTGATGTGACAGAGGTTGGCAGCATCTGCTTTAGGGCATCAGCATGCATGAGGTGACCTCTGACCCTGCAGGGAGATACACGAGCTGATTGGCTCAAACCCAACAACAGTCTGACTCTGAACTGGCCTGACCTTCATTTCAGCACCTGACCTTTCCCTTAGCCTTCCTGTGTCTCCCCTTCAACATCTGAACCCATGTAACTGTAATACAGCAGTTCCCAATCTGCCATGCCAGCCACATCCACTAAAAACAAAACAAATATACATAAACATACAGGTGTATGCGTAACAGTTTCAAATTAGTTGATATATGCATACATAATATACACACATTCATACATACCGCCTTACAAAATATTATGCAGTAAAACTAAACATTTCCAGGAGACAATCAATTGATATGTCAAACAAGAAATACACAAACAACTTAATCTGAATTATATGTCATGCAAAATGACTGTTTTCTTTCTAACGTGTCCCTCTTTCTCCTGTAGAGAAGCAGCTGATTCACCAGTTCTATCAGATCTCTCTACATGTAGTAATGAAGCTGTTGTGTGATGTGTTAGCCTGTGTGACTCTGTAACCAGCTTGTTAACTGTGACTTTGATAGGAATCAAAGAAGTCATCATACTGTTAATCTGTTAACTGAACAATCAGACATGCACTGCCTGCTGTAGATGGAAGGGTAAATGTGGTTATGAACTGATGGGATTTTCTGGTGTTAAACAGTGGCCCGGGGCAGAACACATGCTAGTGCAGATAAGAGGCTGTTTGCTCAGACTAGTTCTATGAAAGAACATCTTTGGCCAGTGACGTGTTTTTCTGGGACAGATAATAACTAACTGTTTCTTTCTTCAGTGATGTGATTACACATCAGCTGCATAAACACACTGTCAACACTGTTGTACAAAAATGTTGATGTTACAGTTAATAAAGTAAATATATATTTTTCTATCCTGTAAAGATGTTATTCGGTAGGTGATTACAGTGGAAACAATTTATTATTTTGATTACAATGAAAAACATCTAAATATTAGCAATGCATGACAAAATCTTTTAAGCTTTTCACAAGTTAAAAGAAACATTTCTACAATGTTGTTTCAGCTGTTGAGAATTTAACCACTGATCATATCAAATAAACTAGCAAACAACATAAATCTATAATAAAATCAGTTTTGCATCAGAGGTCAGTGATCAAACGCTGCCTGTTACTGTAGATATTAGATTATTGAATGTGCCTCACCACAGACTGTGCATGTTGTTGTGTTACGTGTGTGTACACATGCATGTATTAAAGTGACACAGAGAGCGTGTGTATGTTACTGCATCATAGCTGACTGCTGGAACAGAATTCTCCAGGAATTCTGAATGAAAGAAAACTCTGAACAATAGCTTTCAGGAGATGACAGACGCTGTTCTTACTCGCCTCTGTTGGCAAGCGCATCTTTCTCTCTGTCTGACCTTCTCTTAACGTGGTCCATCAGGCAGAGCAGAAAGAGTAGCAGATGGTTGTGCAAGGTCTCTCTGGGCATATTCATATACTGTATGTGTCACATTATTATTACCAGTGTGCTGAAGAGGACAGGACTGTTTCGAAACAATACAGCTCATTTATTTTGTTTGTGTAGCTCTCTGGCGGTATGCTAATAAGCAAGTGCTAACCAATACTGTAACCAATAGTAAACAACAACTGGAAGAGCTATTGATGTCATAGGCCTCCTTATTTCAATTTTGCTCCAGACTGGTTTATGTTACAACTATACTGTTTACTAGAAATAATTATCAGTTAGGAAACAGAGTGGAGGACTGGAGCAACACTGGTATTTTCACCATGGAAATACTTTAATAGCCCTCTGGAATCTGGTTAGCATTTAGGTTTGAATGAATCTGTCTACAGTTAAATTAGCACCGAAGGACCACTCTACATGAAAATATCTTTTTTGGTGACTTATTAACAAAAGAATAATGGTGAAGCCATTAAGGAAAAGTTGGAAGAGTTGTTTGAGCTGAGGGGAAAAAATGCCTCCAGCCAAAACAACCAGACAACGCAAAATAAAATAGAAATGCTCTGAGAAACGTTTACTTACGCCATCGTCTCAGATGCGTAATGGCCGTGAAGAAAGATATTACCCTAATAACCGTGGCAGGATGGCGAAGGACATTTATGTTTATTAGCGATGACAAAATGCAGTCAGAAGGCGTATGTTGAGGAATGCTGATTTTTTAAAGCTAATCACCTGATTCATTAACAGCACAGACACGTTCAGACGCCTGATCGAGTTTTCCGAGTCAGTCACAGTTTGTAGGAAATTCAGAGGGCATTAGCTCAAAGTGACTGCACCCAGAAAGCAAAACAAAAGGGGCAGTGTATTTATCCCTGTGGAATAGCGGGCTGTGTTGTCCCAGACACAGAGAAGTTTCCAGCTGTGAAGAAGCCATCTGTTTGCCTCTCCTTCATTTTAATTAGCAGCAGTTCTTTCTTTATCAGCTTGCGACTGCCTCTTCTCCAGAGCCGCAGGAACGCAGTATTATGACAAACAGGTCGTGCAAACAAACACACATTAATATTTCAACAGCTCTAACTGTGTCATCAATGGAAACTGAAAGGACACGCTCACCTTTCGTCCTCTTTGTTTTAATGTTTTTATGCCACAACTCAACAATCGATTTGAATGATTTGATATGTCGACAGTAATGAACAATCTCAGGTGTGTTAAGTTATGGTCTTGTGTCTTTATTAAGTGTGAATGGTCTTATGGTCTTATTACCTACTGTATTATGTTGTGTAGCTTGTTGCTAACTGGCTAAACACCTTGTGACCTGTCTGAAAGAGTCAACTGACCTGCACAGTTTATTCCAATGGATACCGATGTCTAATTAATATTAGTCTAGTAGCAGTTTTACCCTACAATACCATTTGGTACAAATTTCATTACAGGCTACTTATTGTATATTTTAAAGGATATCATCCAATCCATCAACTGTATATTGTGAGAAAAGAAAATGTAACTTTTCACAATGCAGGGTACACCTGTGAATAAGAATACATTTTTCTCTCTGTACACTGTCACTGTACATTACCAAAAGATCAGGGCGGTCTAATAATAACCAAAAACTCAACTCACAGTTTGTATTCTTTAATTGTGCTGCACAAGTTATTTAGCCTTAAGCATGGTGTCAAACTCTTATAATTAGCTTTTCACTGTTAAAACAGGTGTAAAGATAAAAACATCATTTGCAGGTAACTTTCAGGGCTTGTATAACATCAGGTGGTCTGTAGTGTGTGACTACACCACGCTGAGTTTAAAACAGACTGTCCAGAAGTCTGGGAGCAGTTTTGTTTCCAAGCTATTGAACAGTCAATCACACAGATTCAAATCTGAATGCAGGTAAAATCAGGTCAGGTGACGCTAGCAGATTCTGACAGAAAACTGAATGATACAACTGGAATTTAGAAAAAACACACTACAATAATAATTTCTGCAGCGTGTACAGTAGTATACAGTATGTACCTGGATGTCCTACTAAATTTACCAATAAGTGCAACACACACCATAGAATGTTACATCCCACAATTCCTTGCGCTCAATTTCACCTTAAATTTCAAATCTGATGAATGGACTTACTATAATATCACCTGCCTTTAATATCTTTACCTTAACTCATTGTAAAAAGTATTTTAACCTATGTAAATAAAATAATAACTTCTGAGGTCATAACTGTATACCACTTGCAGAAGTAAATATTTTAATTGCAATGAGGTCATGTGACAATGATGTAGCATGCTCCTACTTACACAGTGTTTCACTTACTGTATTAATACAAAGAATTCATTTCAAAGACAGTCAAGGTCTTGAGGATCTGCAGGATAATATAAAGAAACACGTCAGTCTTGCCTCAGCTAATGTCAAACAGCATGAGTCAACCATCCAGACACAAAAGATAACTTTGACTTTTTCCTTTCCGACCTTCTAACCGAGGCTAAGTTAGAGCTGTTTGGCTACGTGACACATTATGTTTGAATATGACAAAATTATGTCACATGTAAATCACAGGGCTGTAAATGGACCAAGATACCAAACACTCATAAATCGACAAGGGAACAGCTTGACAGTACTAAATGAAGAGTGATGGTCAGAGCCCAGATCTTAAGTGCTGTGAGGGGAAATTAAAGACTAAATTCTAAGATAAATTCAAATTAATTTTCAAGATTACCTCACGGTGCTTGCACAGGATATTACTAATGCTTATACGTGCCTGGTGGATGATAAAATAGGACTTAAGTAATTTCCAGGGACAAGGAGATCAGAGACAACCCTTAACAACACCTTAGCAACATCAGGGTGACAGCCTACACCCTAACAACACATTTGTCTGAGCCAGCATCATCTACATTTTTTCAGAAAACATAATCTATTTATTGTTGTTATATGATCTATCCATATGGCTCAAATAAAGATGAAATATACAGACACACATCTACATTCAATATTTCTTAACAGCACCATAAAAATACAGACGAGTATAAATATCTGCATTAAAAGAAGCTGCATTGAACAGCAAACACATGTAAAAAATGTCCTGCAGATTTATTGCTTTTGCATCTTGCTGTATATTTGACTAGAGGCATTTTCCTTGCTGTGCTTCACTTTCTGCCTGCATCTGACAATAAAGACTGAACCAGCGCATCCACAGACGTGCAGCTTATCAGAACTGCAGGCGCTGGTCCTTCAATGTTCTCAGCTGCTGTAAAGTCCCACAGAAACACAAACCCTCTGTCAGTTCTAAAAACTCTATCCAGAATCTCTGAGATGCACCCGGCTTGTGGACACAAGAAATTTGAACAAACACCTGTGAGGATGCAACATCAAATGAACGTTTTGAAGGCTGACCTTTTTGTTTCCCATAAATAATGCATCACAGAGCACCAACATTTTTTTCTGTCCTGCTTTCTTGATACAAAGTTTTCTTGCGGGGAAACATGACTGGGTAAATGTGTGAAGTTTCCTGGTGTAACATCATGTTCTACAGTACACCCGACTCTGTTATTCTACAAAAATGAAAAAAAGTGTTCCTCCATGAGGCAAATTCATGAGATGATTCCTAAAATGTGCATTTTAAGTAAATAATGTCAAATTAAAAAATTACTAAATAAAACATATTTTCTATGATTTTAAAAGAAGTAAATATAATATGTTAAAGTAGGTTTGTAAACTTGATTTCATTGTTTTTTAATTAAATGCGACAGATCACAACAGATAAAGCAACACAAGTGTTTCAAAATCACCACAAGAAGTGCTGCAACTGGTATTACAGTAGAAGATGAAAAATTTGTTCCAGTCAAGTACTGTCACGGGTGAACAACAGCTTGAAGAGGATCTGGCTGAGAAAGTCAGTTAAAGTGAACTGGAGACAAGGTCATTGTTAAAGTTACCTGAATAACACACCAGTTTATAGACATCTGAAGGTAATGCTTACCATTGATGCAATTACTTCACCACAGTAACTTCATGCCTATAAAAATAAACTAGTTTCTGGTCTCAAGAAAAACAAGAACCCAACAAATCAAACTGTTATGTGACAGCCTTTCTTCAAAAAAATTAAAAGTCCTGAGGTTAATGAACAGCTGCCATGATGAATCTGATATTAAAACGGATCATCTTGTTCAAAATGAAGACACATTTCCCAAAGAATGTCTTGCAGAAAATCTTGCATTTAGAAAACCAGGAGGAAGAAACTCTGTGAGCGCTTACAAAATGGCTGAGAGAGACAGAGAGAGACAAAGAGAGAGACAGAGAGAGAGACATCTAGCCAATATTCACAAAATTGTTTGTTTTGGTGTTGATTTCACTTTTCAATAGTGTTTCTCAAAAATTGCTTACAGCATCATAACCATATCAAGACTGGAATTTAAAATTAAAAGGGTTTATTGTCAGATGTGTAACTATGCACGATTTTTTGTTTCATTTTTTTTACAGTTTAATCAACTTTTTAATTGTACTTCTTCGTATCAGTAATTCTGCAGTGTGACATGAATATTTTTTAACTGTCTAAATATTCCACACAAACTCTCAATTAATATGAGGTTATGAAATCTGCAACCTCAACAGTTCTATTTAAACTTGATAAAGATGCAGTTCTGTACAGTATTTCACACTGCAGGACATTTCAGGGTATAAAGATAATAAGGTCACACAGTTTCCAGCAGTTCATGTCTCATAAGTGACATGGACACAAATCAGTGATGTTTTAACATATTCTACACTTCATATTAATAATCTGTTATCTGGAGGTGTCTGTATTGAAGAACACACAAACATTACACATTTAATTAAGGATGGGAGGTCAGAATCTTTCTCTTCCTAATTTACAAGCTGATAAGCATCTCATTTACTTACTGTGGGGCTTCTAATGAACATGTTCAAGCTTTCCAAAGAGAAGCCTAATTAAAACGCCACTTAAAACCTGTGAACAGAACAGTATGCTTCCTGTTATGTTTAAAAAAAACTAGACCCACACTCCTACTATATTTAAGTGATATTACTATACATACTGTAAGTATGATTTTGTTCTGTCTCGGTGTGAACAGATTTATATGAAGTTCAACAGATTTCTTTGTCTGTAAGCTGCACTGATTCATGATGTATTGTGGTTAAACCTGACTTTTGTTTAGGCCTGTAACACAAACACAGCATCTTCCTCCAGATCATGTGATGAGGCCTGTGAAAGGGCCTGCTTTAATGACATTTTATTGGCATTTGTGTGGCCTCTTCAACCTTTGCTGTAGTTTCAGTTTTCTGCTTTCATTAAATCTCACTAGAACCTAATCTTAATGCTCAATGGTAACATGCTACAGTACAGAATGCCCACCTGCACAGTATTGAACAGAATTGTTTGATTTCTGTAGAGCTTTTGCACTGGTGAAAAGCAGCTTAATGGAACACATTTGAATACAGAAAATGATGGACAAAAGTGTTGAGCAGCAAAACAGCTGTAAAAAATCTAATGTTGGTCACTTTTGAAACACTTGCAATGCAACCTTCCCATTAAAATCACAGGATGCACAAACACAGTGTACAGTTTAGAACACAGCCTGCATGTTCTTCATTATGAGTAATCAGTCTGTATACTGTTGTCCTGAAGTGAAATTAAATATACAGTAAGATGTGTCTGCCTCTGAATCCAGCAACTAAGTACAGAAAAAACTAAAACATGGCTAACTCTCAGACCAGAGTCCATTGAGAATGCTGTAATCCATTCTACAGTTCTGTGTTTTAGACCACAAGGATTCCAAACAGACTGTACAGTAAATTTCAAGATCCTAATTTACTGGTGCTGTAATTATAGTGTATAATTATGCATACACTACAATTTAAACACTAATATGTATTTGAAGCATGGCACTATTAAACTTAGTTGAAATGTTACTCCATGTATAAACCTTAAAATAATATATTTACAGTCAGAAAAAAATAGCAGACTCACTGAATTACGTCAGCATGCTTATAGTTAACCTACAGCTTAATCCTTTACATATATATATTAAATTTATAACATACATATAATTTACACATTTACATATTACATATTATAATATGTATATTACAAACACCATTTACGATAATGATAATTTTGTTAATTTAATAAACAACTAAATTAATGACAAACAAACACAAATAAATTGCTGAAGAATAAAGACAGAAGTACAACTGTAACACACGTTGATGGAATAATTATGTATAGAAACAAACCTCAAACTTAAAAACGAATGTAAAACTTTAAATGTATCTTAATCTCGACCTCACTGCTTGATTGATGTTATAAAATGCAGATCATACCTGACTGGCTGCAGTTCTGGTCTGTGTTGAACAAATATAATCTCTCAAAGGTTCCCCTGTGAATTAAAGCTAATTCAGAAAACTGACCAAAGCTCTTATAGTGCAAATAAGCTCTTCACAGCTGATAATAAGTCTTTTATTATTGCTCTTCATTGGACTGGACTGTGGTGACATGCATTCATATAGTGATAGTATCACCTCACCGCGGTTTAGAGTCTGAATGTGGATATTTTCTGAAACAAGTTCAAGGTTAAAAGTTCAGCAATTTTTCTTTACATTTTTATTAAAAAATAAAAATATCACTTATGAAAGTGTGGTTGATACAGATGATCACACCAGCTTTTTTGACAACATTGAGATGTTTGCGATAAAGCAGATTTCATTTATTCATTTCTCATCAGAGTCTGGCCCTGCATGATATGTTTCTCCCCAGCCTGAACACACCTGAACTCTTACACGCCATGCCACAGCTGAGCTATGAACACTGAAGTTCTTCATTTCTCATGTTTAGAAGAGGTCTTTGAGTGGCATCCACAGACAGCACAGCTGCTTTGTATTCTGGACCCAGATCTACTGTCCTACAAAAGCATGATGAGAAAGCACAGCACCTCTGACATTTTAAAGTATTAATGGCTGTAACACGGACCAGCACAGCGCAGTGGACGACCCAGTGGGGGAAAACAGGGCTGCTGCGACAATAATTAAAAAACGATAAGTCCACGAGAAAACGAAACTCCCTATGAAATACATCGACTTCTTCATGTTTCCCTGCTGTGGAATCATATGGCCTTCAGCAGCCACTGGTAAAACCAACACAGTGGCTTAGAGCTAATGGACACTCTCACTGTCTGCTGTTTACATAAGAAGCTTCCTTGTAAAGGAACAGCCTAACTCAGCCAACTGTTGATCACCTAAGTCACATCTATGAAGACTGTGAAGTGTGACCTTAGCAACCACACCGCAATGCCTTGGCAACCACTTTGACCTTCCCTTAGCAACTGCATAGCAACAATCTAAACTTTAACATGTTTTACACCACAGGAAAGAAAAAGTGTCTCAAGTAGAAAAAAAAGGTCTGTTTCAGTGTAAAATCAATTATTCACAGGCTTGTGTGTGTGTGGGGACTGCACGGCCTGCTTTCCTAATGAAAACATAACATTTACTTTCTCAACAAGCTCGCTCCAGTATGAGGGGTAATGGGATGTTTGTGTTGATAAACTGTACATACAGCTACAACAAGCCATGAATAATATGAATGGCAGTGAAATTTACTTTACACTAAATATCTAAATAATTTCCCTCCTCTTGTTTACACTACAGGGTGGGATGAATTTTACTCATTAGCCATCTAAAGGCTGTAATGTTTCTGAGTCTGTATCTATGAATTTATTTAGACCGTGTTGATGAGTGAGAGTGGATATTAATATTCATCACACATCTCAGAGATGCTGGAAAAACAAACTGTCAAATCATGAAACTTTCAGCAGTTTTCAGCTGTGGGCTTCAGAACAGAGACTGTCAGGGCTGGTTTACAGGTCAGGCCTGAGACAGTGATATGAGGCAGGCCTAAATGGCCTGTCTTGACTCTATATTTTACCTCTCATGTGAATTCAGATGTTTGAGAGTGTTAGTGCTTGTTTATATTTAACCAGCTTCATTTATATTACCCCAAAACATCAGTAAATCACAATCAAACACATACACCGTACTACACCAGTGCAGTTGCCTCCTGCTAAGTTAACTGTGAGGTACTACAATATACAAAACAAATACTGAGAAAAATTCATTCATTTAATTAGACTGAACTATGAGCTTGTGTTATGAGATACTTCTTGCTCAGGGCAATTAGTAAAATATACTAAAAGGAAACAAATGTAGCAAACAAATGTTTATTTTGGTTTAAGTCCCTCATCAAAATGCAAATAATTTAATTCCAGACCTGGCTAATTAGGAATCAAATCAAATTAAAGTCAAGCAAACATATGTTTTTGACCTCACTTTTGGGAAGTAAATACATTTATAGCACTAATTTTTCATCAAGTGAAACACAAAACTCTGTTTACTGCCAAATCTACCCTAATCAAAGCAATTACCAGTGAGAGACCGTCACAAACTGCAACAATCACCACGAAATGTCTTTAAATAACACGCTGGGCCTGTGAGAAAAGTGCTTGTAAACACGCAGCTCTTTCCAGGTTGCGTCGGACGCATTAGAAAGCGTCAACTGCATAATAAAGCCAGCTGGCAGGAGGCCTGGATTCACAGCCGTCCGCTCTAATTCAAAAGCCGACAGTCGAGTGAATTATGTGACAGTGGGGCGATGGGAGAAAAACAGGAGAACACTCCCGCCACGTTTGAGGACAAGCACAAGGGGAATTCTGGGAAGGAGGAAATGTTTGACACAAAGCTCTCCCAGGAGAATAAAGCAAGTTTTTTAATGCTGCTGAAACTGTGGTATACACACTGTGGTACACAGTCTGTTCTTTTAGAACATGGTCAGTGTAGAAGTTTCTGTTTTGCATTTAAAATAAAATGAAAATCAGGCCTGAGGAAGGCACAAAGGATACTGTTGACTTTAAAGCAAATTTTGCTTGCAAACTATTTCATACTACTTTTTGATATTTGCCAGTCTCAGCAGGTTATTTTTAATTCTATTAGCAATATTCAACAGCAGATATATTTTCCTCAGGGTTGAGTGATTTTTTTTAATTGTAAACTCATTATAAATCTTTTGAGATGAAAATATCTGACTCCTTTATCTTGCCATAACTAATTTCAGAGCTGGATGTTTTTAGATACAACTACACAATGTTTTCACTTGTTTTGCTTGTCATAACAATGCTTGATTGGACAATAAAAATACTTTAATAGGCGTTATTTACCTTCACTCAGGCTCAAACAATGTTGTATCCTTAGTAACTATTAAAACTAATAAAACTTTATTAGTGCTATATCATATTTTAAAAAATGTAATGTTTTTATGATTTAAATTCTGGGTCTGTGAGGAGGGCAAAACAAAATCTATTCATACTTAAGCTATACATAAAGTAGCAGCAAATAATATTAGTTAAAGAAACACCAATTTTCTCTCCAATCAGAGACAAACAGTTTTCAGATCTTCTGCTCTGTCTGTTGCCTTCGTATGTATTTTTCTGCTCTGAGTTCTCACCTGTCTGTAAACTCCTCACCTGTATTCACATCATCTTCCTCTGATACCAGCTAATATAATGTGTTGTCACTGGTGCATTCTGGGATGCGTTACAGCCTGACACACTGAGAATCTGGGACACTTTAATATAATGTATGGAGGAAACACCAGTCAGATGACCTCAGAGGTGATAGCTTATTCACTGTTAGTGGACATGAAAGTGATGAAAGCCCTGGCAGATGTGACAACGTACATACGTACATACATATATTATACACATTTTATAATAAATACTTATATATTATTATATACCCCCCAGCTCTGTGTGGAGAGTCAGCTCAGGTAATTGGGGAACAGAATCTGGCTTGTTGTAAAACATCAGTAAAGTTGGATAAGTTGAGATGTCTTGTGAAACTCTACAGGAAACACATGTAAGAATTCTGGGTCTTTTTCTCTGGAGAAACATAAAAGAGCAGGAAGAGTTCAACCAAACAGAGACTTCTGTCTTCATTTCCTTATGTGCCCTCATGTCATTACTGCATTACTGTTCTCTGTAGAACACAAGAGGTGACGGTGAGAATATCCAGGGTCAGTCTTTTCCAAACAATGAAAGTGAATGAGGACCAGGGCTGCCAGAATCCAAAATGACGAAGAAACCTATTAAAGTATCACGGAAGAATTGTGTGCTATATTCAAATTATTATAAAGCCAAAACAGACCCAAACTTTAAAGGTCATTTTCCTTAACAACTAATGACACCAAACAAAATAATCACAAACTCCTACAGGACAATACAGGTAATATTTGTTCTGTCTTACACACACAAGACTAATGTTTGCAAATATGAGAAGATTAATCACATTAACACCAAATAAAACCAAGTCGATTGTTTCAATACAATTACCTGACCACAGTATGAGAACAAACCTGCCGTAAATAAGTGTTAAAATGATGTTAACTGCTGGAACGATCCTTTCACGTACCATCCAGACATTTCTCTCAGAGAGGCACAGTTACAGTAGGCAGAATAACTGAAGATGAAGCTGCTGGTCAGTAGGATTTCACATTGCAGTGAGCACAGATGTTTGTAATCAGACAGCACTGGCTCGTGAAACACAGACTATCAGACAGTTTCTCTGTCAGAGATGAAACATCAGTGGGATAATGATATTGTTTATTGTTGTCTTTCAGGTGTGATTGAGGTACAGGATATTATCAGACAGAAGTGTGAAGCTGCCCACGACTGTTACACACTTATTTCATTTTACCTCAGGTTAGTGCGGGTTTATAGGCACAACGCATATGATTAAAGACGCCAATGACCAACAAACATATATGTATCATAGCAGCTACTTAATAGTTTAATAGTAAAGGTTAGACGTTCAGAAAGAAGCTTAAGCAGATCGTTTGAAGAATATTAATAGTGCTGCAAGAACTGCAGCTCTTCATTTTAATAGATGGAGCAGCAGCTCTGTCTCCTCACAATGTTGTCAGTATAAAACCATGAGATCTGGCCAATCTCCCAGAACGGTCCTGCTGTGACACACTGCATAATAGATGCTGAACTTATGGCCATATTTTAAATATTCCTATCTAAACTTCACATTGTGACACAATTAAAAAAAGCCATCAGCATGCAGTGCATATTGTGCAGTATGCAGGCAGTAAGTATTACAATCCAAACACAGCCATTAAGCCATTACCTCTGACACATCTGGCAGCACTGAACCGCTCAACAGTTTTGACATCAGCTGATCCAGGGTCAGTCCATGACTCACAGAAGAGTGGACTGTCTCCTGATCAGCTGCAAGAGCTCAGAGGAGTTCAGTGAGAAGTCGCTGAAGCTCTGTCTGGAAAAGAGTGAATCTCTTACCACAGCAGGATGAGAAATAATGCTGTTCTGATAATAAATGAAGAAACTGTGATGGGCTGAAGCAAGACTTAAAGATTTTCTGAGTTATACTGCCTGATATCTGAGGTCAGGCTTTTTCTTAACAGATATGTACACGTTTCAGAAACTTTACACTGTGACACCTCGGCTTCACCAAGCAAAATGACTAAATTAATGATGGTTTCCAAACTGCTTACCCAGACAGCCCTACCACCCCCCGATCCTCCAGCTGTCAGTAAACCCCGCCCCGATCCTCCAGCTGTCAGTAAACCCCGCCCCGATCCTCCAGCTGTCAGTAAACCCCGCCCTGATCCTCCAGCTGTCAGTAAACCCCGCCCCGATCCTCCAGCTGTCAGTAAACCCCGCCCCGATCCTCCAGCTGTCAGTAAACCCCGCCCTGATCCTCCAGCTGTCAGTAAACCCCGCCCGATCCTCCAGCTGTCAGTAAACCCCGCCCTGATCCTCCAGCTGTCAGTAAACCCCGCCCCTGATCCTCCAGCTGTCAGTAAACCCCGCCCTGATCCTCCAGCTGTCAGTAAACCCCGCCCCTGATCCTCCAGCTGTCAGTAAACCCCGCCCTGATCCTCCAGCTGTCAGTAAACCCCGCCCTGATCCTCCAGCTGTCAGTAAACCCCGCCCCGATCCTCCAGCTGTCAGTAAACCCCGCCCTGATCCTCCAGCTGTCAGTAAACCCCGCCCCGATCCTCCAGCTGTCAGTAAACCCCGCCCTGATCCTAACCACTGCCAGAACCTCCGCTGTCAGTAAACCCCTCCCTGATCCTCCAGCTGTCAGTAAACCCCGCCCTGATCCTCCAGCTGTCAGTAAACCCCGCCCTGATCCTCCAGCTGTCAGTAAACCCCGCCCTGATCCTCCAGCTGTCAGTAAACCCCGCCCTGATCCTCCAGCTGTCAGTAAACCCCGCCCCGATCCTCCAGCTGTCAGTAAACCCCGCCCCGATCCTCCAGCTGTCAGTAAACCCCGCCCTGATCCTCCAGCTGTCAGTAAACCCCGCCCTGATCCTCCAGCTGTCAGTAAACCCCGCCCCGATCCTCCAGCTGTCAGTAAACCCCGCCCTGATCCTCCAGCTGTCAGTAAACCCCGCCCCGATCCTCCAGCTGTCAGTAAACCCCGCCCCGATCTTTCAGCAGAAAGATTGACTACTTATAGCTAACTTTGCACATTAAACAAGGATACAAGAAAACAAACACTAGTGAGGGTACATTTATATAAAGACCACATTTTAATATTTCAAAACTAAAATTACTGAAGATTTCTTTAAATGCCACAGAACAACATGTACAACATAAAAGCACTAAATAAGGGTACCACTTTATACCTTTTATTAAAATATACAACTTTTTCAATTAATTAACTGCTTATCTACACAAATATATACAGACCCACTCCTGTTTTGCTTGATATTGTTAAAGCTGACAATCTTTACACATTTATTCAGCATGTTTTTGTGTAGCTCAGCCATCTGTCTTAGAATAAGGTAAAGCAGATGACTACACTGACACATTCAGCAGAATTCAAAGCTCTCTTCCACTGAATCATTTATCATTACTCATGGTAACTGCACACACACTATTATGAGAAACCAGACTGCTCACCTTTAGATTTCTGGCTGTACTGAAGAGCTGAACAGACTAAACACAACGTGTCAAATAAAATAAAGATCATTTCAGTAATGCGTCCTGCAGAAGCACAGCTCAAAGATCTTTCAGAAGAAGAACAAAGTCACCGGAAAATGCAAATAAATCAGCAGCTTGAAATGCAACAACACCAGATTCCAATGAGAGTAAATAAAACTGTTCCACAACCATCAAATCACAGGAAGAAACATCTTATAGTGGCATCTACTGATTGGAGGTTGAAATTAAGGTAGGATTTACTTCTCATCATTATATTTTTATATAAATAATTAAAACACATCATATTGCAGAAGTGCTGCGTCAGTATGTACCGTGTTTCATGTAATATGTACAGGTGTGCACATATATGCAGGTGTGTGCATGTACAGACACAGATTCACATTCCTGCACAAACATCCATGATTTTTGAATTGTGGCTGTTTCAACATTTGCTGGGCAAAAATCCTTAATCTTGAAATGAGAAAAGTTTAATACTTGCTGTAGCACTAAAAATAATGAGGTAACTTTGAGAGAAATCCACTGGTCTGAAACAACATATACAGTCTGCAGTCTGGCTCACTGCCTGCACATCACGTTGCTGCCCTGATGAAGTTTCTCAGCCAAACAAAGCGGAGCATTTCCATACCCCATGTCCTGTGGTGCAGTTTTCTCCAGCTCGTCTGATGGGAGACTCAATCAGCATATACCTTCAGTGAATCCACATTCACAACAGTGACATGCTCTCACATGTTGATGAGTGCTCTGAAGAAGGGAAATCCATTTCTCACAGCTTCCAGCGCTGTTGAATATAAGCAGTCAGCCAGATTTGGTGTCTGTGAAAAACAGGCTATTGGCTTAGAGGCTTACAGTCGTGTAAATGCACCTGTGGGTTTTGTGCACACTACGACACTGTCATTGTCCAGCAGACAAGTCTCAGAAGCTGGGGCTGTACTTTCTCTTCCCTGGCACAGTGTAATCATATGCCATTTAATCTTTAGCATTGATGGCTAATTCATACATCTGATTAAATATTACACAATTAATAATAGTTATATCTAGCCTGCCTTTTCAGACTGTACACCTGTCTGCTGGTTATAAAACTATTATAATTGATTTTTAAAGAAAACTCTCCATCATAATGTCAGGGTGTTGTGGCTGGTTGTCGGGGCATTGCTCTGCGGTGGTACGGTTACTATGGGGTTGCTAAGGTGTTCTGGGTGGTTACTTACTAGCCTAGGTTTAAAGAGCTCGCTCTCAACTCTGAATAATATTCTGTTCTCTGCATACGGATTGAGTTTCTCCTTTATAATTAATACCCACTTTATCAACCGCCAGGCAAACATTATTAGTCTGATCACACACATCACCTTAAAAAAACAAGGACAAAGCCAGTAAACAGAAGCACCACCTAAAACCTAAAATTCCTCAGAAGGTCTTCTGGATGAGAAGTTGACACTTTTGCTTTTTATAGTGTGTAGATATGACTGAAAAAGTCACATGAAGGAACAGAGGACACGTATCCCAGAATGCACCTTTGCAGAAGTTAGCATGACTCTCGGTAGTATTCATTAGCGTGTCCTGCCATAGGGGGTTCACAACCCATGTGCTCAGCCATCTGCAAACTCCCTGATGAGACTGTTAAAAAACTTCTCAGACAGAAGCATTAGCACAATGCCACATCAATGCCTTTATTTTATCCTATCATATGTATTCTATTCCTATCTTTTTGACTTTTTTCAGTTGTGACTATATAAAGTATCTGAACACTTAAGTCACCTGAAAATGTATGAATATTAGTGCATTAGGCAACATTTAAACAACATTTTGAGCATGTATTTGAATGTAGAACAGGAACACATTGATCAAAACATTTGAACACAAATACGCTTGTTTGCTTTTCATGAATCAATAGATGTAGTGCTGAAAATGAAGACAAGAAGCATTTCGACACTTTGTTAGAGGAACATGTCTGTAGTTAATGTGATGAATGAATCTGCTACAACATCTGTGAGAACTTGAGGAGAACAGTCACCATGACAACAACTGGTTAAACATTACTGAAAACATCATCACTGGCTCTGAAAACTGAAGGTAGGAGACGAGCGCTCATAGAATCTGTTTGCACCTGTCTCTAGATTTGATATTCTTACCTGAAAGTTCACACATTGTATTCATTTATTTTGGCTGAAATGTGCAAAAACAGTTTGGAATCACTGTTTATAATCAGTGGTGGAAATGAGATCCAGTGGAGTGGGACCAAGAGTTAGGGACATGTTTGATATTTTTAAAGCACAGATCCCACTACACAAATCTCATCTACTGTATATTTATGTGTGAAATTTGCATAACATTTGAAGGCTATTATGTGAATAAAACATTCAGTACTGGATGTTTTCTGTACTTCTGAAACATTCTGTACTTCGTCTCCCCTAGAAATTCAGTCCCTGGACTCGGTCCCCCCAAATCCCTACACCTCCTCCCCATTTCCAGCCCTGTATATAAAAATATTTAATAGTTTGAAACACAGCCAATAATTAGGATCTACTCACAACATAGGTAACATCTTATATTAGTGCTGCTGGTGAAAGATCAAAGCTGTGACACATTTGTTTCTTCTCTCAGTGTGGCTGTTTACCAGAGCATAGTTGAGTGTTATGAAGAGCAGATGAGTGTTGTACAGTGAATGTGGCCTCTGCGGTGGCAAAGACAGATGACTTTCGGAAACCTGAACCGCAGCTAATTCTATAACTAATCAACGTGTTGACCAGGCTAGGCAAGAGCTTTCACACCGCCACAATCACAGACTCAATAACAATCACTTTCAATAAATCACCTTCAGCATTATTGATCCACTGTCACAATCATTCACATATAATGACAGTCTCAGCTCCTCGGTGTTCACTAGATAGTGTTTCTGAAGGAAAGGTTGCCATTGTTTATTTGTTTGCTAAGCATTTCTGCAGCAATATTTCCTGGAGAATAAACGTCTCTTTTCATTTAGATATTACGTGTCATATCTCAAGACTGCCGAGTGTTTAATTAATGATAAACAGGCATTATCTTAAATGAAGATAATCTGCAGTTGTACATCATTACAGATCAATGTGAACATAAACAAACATGACTGAATGGCTGTGATGTTATTCGTCTCTGTTCAGCACCAGTACTGACCTTTGTCTGAATACCAGTGTGTGTTACTAAAGATCACTCCAAGCTTTATCATGTTTCTGAATGAAAACACTACCATCAACCCTTGAGATTGGACCAAATGCTTTTCACTGTTTACCTCTAACAAAGACCACAGGTGATGGACTCCCATAATGCTTTGCTGTCAATATATTCCCAAAGATGTTCTTTCTTGGACAAAAACCTTTCTGTACCTTAGACAGAGGTAAAATGTTCACTTTTAAGCAATGTTGGAGTAAAAAGTAACAAGCAGTGAAGCTACTGAACTACATTTTTAAGCTATAAACTTAACTATATGTTGTCTATTTTTTTAAATAGCAAAACATTTAGTTTCCTGCCTCTATTCATTGCTGTGTTTTAGTCACAGTTATGTAAATGAGTGTGTTTTCTGGTGTCATGTAAACTGATCTGTTGAAATGTAATGCCATCATCCTAATCAAGACCCTCATTGTTTTGTCTGTCAGACAAACAGAACTCTGATGAAATGATATCATCTGATAACGCTCTGATAAATACACTTGTGATGTTCAAGTTGTTAAGGTGTTGTGGGTGTTGCTAAGGCATTATTATCACAGTTCAAGGCTGAAGAGACCAAGTTGTATCTATGATATTCTGCAGATGACTCCGGTCTCTTCTTCAATGGAAGTTGAAGATTTCTTTTACATTTTATAAAGTGACAGTCAGTCTGATGGTCTGAAAAATCACAGCACATCTCTCTTCTTGTCTGTAGCACCAACACTATAGGTGAGTTACACGTTTAAAGTTTAATACTAAGGGCTAGTTCACATCACCAAACCACCATATGAGCTGCCATATGTCTCTACTCTTCTGTTTTGTCCCCTTTACCCTTGAACCTCAGTTAAACTTCCCAGATTGTAAATTGGATAAATGGTTTGAATGGAAACTCAGGAGAACAATGGCTTCTCTCCTCATGCTGATATGCCTCATGTGTTCTCACTGCCCACCGTCAGCAGTGGTCACCAGAGCTGGCGATATTAACCACATGGAGACCATAAGAGGACCTTCACCCAACCACTCACTGGCATTTTGTGTCCAAACTTTCCAAACTTTTTTTGTGTCTCACTTTCAGTCTCCACAGTTCATTTTTTGATTAAACATTAACAGCAAGTTGGCATTCACAAGCCATTTTACATCTCATGTAATGCCATGTCATTTTAGAGTTGAACAGGTCATTCGATCAGATTTTATCCTTCAGAAATTGATGGTGGAAGTGCTGCTGTTTGAAAAACTGAAGACATGGAGCTTTGTTCATTTTTATGGAAGATTGTGAGGATTTCTTTTATATTTTGCCCTGGTGGTGCCCTGATGCATCATCCACATGACAACCATGAAGCAGTTGTGAGACAGTAAACAAAGTCCATTTTAATCTCATGTTGACTTCTAAGATCTAATGAAGGTGATTTTTGACAGCAGTAACTGATCATGTCATTTAGTCTTTGTGAGATTTCAGTATTCTTCTGTTCTGATGTTTTACTGTATTTAAACATTTTCATTCTTTTGATCAAATCCTCCTCAAAATTAAAGACACAGATTCCTGCAATGCACATGAAGGTGTGAGAGTTCATGTTAAGGATTATGGGATCTGTGGGCCTGTGGCTACTGTCTTCCATGATGCATTCGGGCCATTAAAACAGAGGAACCTCTGAAAAGCTTTATGTGTCCATTAGGAGATGTGTGGAGTTCTTTTATGTGGAGTAAGCGGGTTGTAAAACACAGAAAACACACTGTGTGCTCTCCTTACAAAGACCTGCTGAGAACCAAGAGGAGCGTAAATCTCTCAAACCAATAGAACAAAACAGCACATTTTATTTCCTGGATTAATGCTAATTTTAGAAGTGCCATTGTACAGTGGATCTGTCTTAGGCTTCAGCCCTGTTCTGTTTATGTGTCTAGCTTTCAGTACACACAGAGGAAAGTTTTATTGCTCAGGACAATTAATCCTGAATTCTTACATGTTTTCTGACGTATCAGTTTTGTCTCAGATGTTTCTTTATAGGAGAAATTGTTTTTTTTAGGTTTAAAAAAAACA
Organism: Chromobotia macracanthus; assembly: GCA_036877525.1. Lineage (NCBI taxonomy): Eukaryota > Metazoa > Chordata > Actinopteri > Cypriniformes > Botiidae > Chromobotia > Chromobotia macracanthus. Next base: position 7,206,303 of record JAZGTH010000023.1, on the reverse strand, counting down.
ATTTTAGGTTTAGGTTTTTTTAGGTTTGTTTTTAAAGCTGTTTTTTTTTTGAGTCTGTTGCTCATCAGATTGTAACGTGTGAGTACCCTGTGAGTAAAAACGAGTCTTTAATGTCTTTAATGTCTACATGTCTGTATGATAGATAAAAGAAAAGTTTTAAATCACACTTTGTGTTTGTGTTTAAACTCTGCTCTTAACCGGGGAATATTAATTTAATTGATGAAAATACATGATGTCCTCTGAATGTCCTCTGAACATCACCCATCATCTCCCATGAAATGATGAAAACCTGAGACTTCTGCTGTGTCATTTTCTGCTGTGTGCAGCCCACATCATGACACTGAGGAACTCTGGGAAGGTAATGGTGAGAATCAGTAAACAGAACAGAGACAGTCTGACATCTCCAGAGAGAATGCTCATGTCACTGTTGTAAACAGAACTTGAGTTCAGCCTGAAATGTACAACAGATTTTTAGATGTTCTGTATAAAGTTTTACAAGCTGTCACAGAAGGTGTGTATACTGTAAGACACTCCTGATGTCAGTATGGGCTATATGTAAATACATCAAGTGTGTGTGACAGTATACACCTGCCCATTATCACTGAAGTTTCATAAGAGCAGCCTGTGTGTGTGTGTGTGTGTGTTTATTTTTAGAGAGGTGGCTGAAGTTGGTGAGTGCAGACATACATCTGTATGATATTTGCTAACACTGATTCAATTAAACAAGAATACAACATCATGTTTGTCTTCAAACTTAGTTTGTTATCAAGTACAGACCTCAAGTACAAAACCAAAGGTTTTCTTTAATGACATTTTTATCATTTACTGGATTCTTCTTTGTGTATCTTTAGTTGTGTGTTGATGATGAACAGATTCCGGTTGTTTCGGATCAGAACTGTGAAACTGTGCAGTTTTAACTTCTCATTCACGCATCCATTCATGATTACGCTGCACAATTTATCATTAAAGATCTGAAAGTTCAGGGCAGCTTGACCTTCTGGCCTTCATCTCTGTGAGAAGTACATGAACAGTGAGGGCTTTCCTATAAGAGGCTGTTGTAATGAATATGGATGTTGACGATAACTAACCTGAGATTACTATTCCAGCCGCGTCATGTCATTAAATCTGCATGGGAACTTCACTGTTTTCAGTCCCAAATGACAAATTATTTTCTGCTTGCCTTGAGATAACCACTGAATGTTATATGATCAGCATTACCTTAATTTAAATGTCATTTCTGAGCTTTCTCTGAGGTGTATTTATAGTAATCAAGGTTTGGAATATGACTCTTCTTTTGAACAACAAATGTAATAATGAATGGTCTGTTGGATGATAGATGGACTTCTCCTGTAGAGGTAAGTGTGTTATGTGTGTCTGCTAACACCACCCACAAGCAGAAAACCTTACAAACATGCTGGTCCTACACACACATTACTGAAAGATTACAGCAACAACACATGATCAATGGTACATCTGGAACAACTGCTGGTTGGCTCTTGGACCATCATGGGAATTCAAATGCATGTTTGTGGTGTTATCCGGCACAAGAAATGGCACATAAGCATCTCTGCTCATTCACAACAGGTTATCTTTTTTGTTTTAGGATTAGTATGAAGTTGTTATTTTACAATTTCTGAGTTCCTAATGACATCTGTATTTTAATAGCAGATTTTGGCATCTTAAAACAAAGCAAGTTTGAGACATTTTTAAGAACTACACAATAAATCTTAACAATAAATAAAAAAAACTGTATAAGAAAAATTGAAAATAGCAATACATTTACAACAAACTGCCCTGCTTGTTAAACAAGAGAGAACTGTAATTTCAAATACTGAGGTCATGTGACAAATGATAGAAATACTTACTGTTTATCTACTTTTTAAATCCTATCATTATGTGTTCTATTTCACATCTAATTCAAAGAGTATGCAGCAGTAGTATTCAGTATGCCTTTAGAAGTATGCTTGAATTCCTTTCCCATGGCAGTCCACTAAGCCAAACCTGTATTAGTGAAGGGACTAGTAATAGTGATTTTATCTGGTAAACACTTCACTGCTGTAAACAACATTCTTTACCAGAAAGTCTTCAAAAGATTTGACTTCAAAAGTTCAGACAAACAAGTGTTGCGGTTTTTCTATTGATATCGATATATGCATTTGGAATAATGTTGTGACTGTAAAGAAGGTAACATGTTGTTGTCTTATAACTCAATAACACAATAATTATTAAATCTGCTTTGTTCACGAATAATGTAACAATGTAACACGAATAACATGTAACCTCATTACAAATGTCTCACACCAAATGAAACCAGCACATTTGCATCTAGTTTCTGTGACCCCTAAAGGCATATAGGCTAAACAATTTTTTCCTGGATTTCAGTTTGTATGGAACCTTATTATATAATGTATTACAAGAAACATCTCCAGTAACCAGCCCGCTGCTGAGATTATCCATCATACAAACAATGCAGATAAAAACATTCATTCACACTAAGCAGGAAGGACAAACATACATCATTAACAACACACATTCATTACGAATGAGCTCCATGAGTAATCTACACAATTATCTGAGGGTGGAGCGACGCTTCTCTCCAACAATCATATCACATCTGACACAGAATCTAGCAGTCACTGCCGTCCACTGAGAGTGCTCAGCTGTCCAGCATTGTCCTGCTGACTGCAGTTCATTTGCTTCATATTTCATATCTTTTACATCAAACAGCTACCTCATTTCTCAAACGTGAAGTCATTAGGAATAAGACGCTACGGAAAATGAGTTCAAAAAATGCTTATATAGTTTTAGCATATTCATAATCTTTCACAGAAACTGTTAACTGTGACAGTAAATGGACAGCCATGGCTCGTTTTGTATGCAAAGCCAAACTGCTCTTTGACTTTCAGACCAGCTTTGAAATCATACTGTGTCTCTCATTGAATTTAACTTCATGTTCAGGATGAATATAGAAAATGAATATGATTAAATCCTTCTTATTACAGTCTTGCTCTCTTTGTCCCCTAATTACCTGTAAAGCCTCAAAGACCCTGCGAAATTAAAATGAGAGTTTAATCCATGTCTGTTATCATTGACAGTCATTTTTATATACAAAATTAATACAAAATTAACTTAATATATGCATTTAAAATATATAGTTTCTCTCACCAGGAAAACAAAGCCTATCATCTTGGGGCTGTAGACACATTTCTGTCCTGTGAAATGCTTTCTAGAATCAACAGGCTCCTCGTCTGATTGTCCATTAGTAACAAATCCCTGGTCATTCTGCTCCGGTAATCACGTCCATCACTAATGATAAACAGCTGCTGCTGATACAACGACAGTCTCACTCTGAGATTCTGAGATTCAGAGCCAAATAACACAATGTGAACAGAGAAACTGAAGAACACTATGAAGACGTGTGTGTCTCTGTCTTCTGTGTACATCTCTCAGTGGTGGTCACTTAGCTGTATGCTGAAATTTCTGCTGCCTTCCTAAAGGTCAGAGGTCTGATCTCAGGTCTAATTGAACAGCAGCACTCCAGAGAGATCATAATCCAGCTTTGTCACTGTTGGGCTCTGGAGGGCCATTACTCTCTCATTGCTGCTCAATGGCCAATTATTAAAATCAATCATCATACAGTTAAAGCCACACGTATCACAGACTCATGTCAATGATTCTGCAAGTTTAAGTCACACGCTGTCTTCAGGAGAGCTCAGGAGGGATTCTCTGCTCTGCTCTGAATTGATTATTTGATGCTCTCTATCAAAACAAGCATGGTGTTAGCAATGCTAGGGTCATGGGTTTGATTCTGAGAAAATGCTGATAAACATCATTTTTTTAATAAAAGACTGGCTAGTGATACACATAAGATTGCTTTGTTTTCAAATAATGACTTTTTAAAAAGATCCTGTGACAGACATGCAAAGATTTATTAATAATTCAACAAACACTCTGAATCCTCATCAACAGATGCATTTATCAGATCATGTGCTGTCACATACTGCAGAAACTGAGCTTTGAAGAATGAACAAACCCCATCTGACGAGGGTTTTGTATTTCAACCAGTAATTGTAAGGTCTAGTTTAGAGAACAGACCTCCAGAACTAGTTTACACAACAAACTCTTTTCAGTCTTCAGTGACTTTACAGAACAAGACAAAGCTTGTTTTAATGCTTGTTTTGCTGAGGCAGGTGGAACATTTTCCACCTCTTCTTTCATGAGTGACCTTTACACAGGGAATTGTAATTAAAAATGCTTGTAATTATACTTCACAAAAGCACTTCTGTTCTTTTCACATACCAGAAGGCATGCTGTAATTTCATCTTCAAAGTCACTTTGTAAAGTTAGTTACAATTTTTTAGGTCAAGTAAAAGCTTAATAAATAAGTGCTAATATGAAATGATTAATTCACCAAAACATTTTGTCTTTACTTTAACAAACTTTAGCAAACTTCACAAAGACACCTCAGTGACCTACAATATATAGTGTGCAGTGCCTTTGAAATGTGTCACATTCAATCAGAAAACAGAGTTAGGACTATCTGTTTTACTTGATTAGTTTTTTCAGGTGGCACATATCAAATTTTTCAACATATCAAGTTTTTAATCTGAAGATTAAACAGAAATCCATATGTCACAGACAGCAGAAAGCAGGGCTGAAAGTTTTCACATTATCTGCCTCTCCAGTAATTCATGCTCTGCTCAATAACAGCGCTGAGGTTGAAAAGAATGATCATGAATCCCAGCTGAATATAATGAAAGATCTCTTCGTTCTTCAGCATCTTTCTCTTCTGTTACCAATCACTTAAACAGACACATTCTGAAAGAATTCGTGTAATTACCTTTTGAGTGATTAAACAGCGGCAATTCTTCTGTAACCCTCTTCAGAACTGCCTGACTGATATGGAAATTATATATAGAGATTTTCTTTCATTCAGATCAAAAGCTTATTATGTAAACTCTGATGAGAAAAAAATGGATGAGAGGGGGGATGGGTGGATGGGTGGATGAAGGGATGGATGACGTGTGATGATGTTGTGTGTGATGTGATAAACATGGATAGGCTTGTTAGTTTTTGTCTGGACATGGATTCAGTGTTTTGGATAAATAGCTACTTTAAACATCACTGTTGAGTGGAAACTCTCATGACAATCTGTCAAATGAATGAAGCTCTACATATGTAAGAACTTTTAAAGCTCAGGTCAAAAATGCTAATGTCAAGTGTTGAACATAAAGTTAACACAGACTTGTTAGCAAGAAAACCTTCACCAAACTATCAAGTCGAGGCAATGGAATATTTCTCTGAATCTGTTCCAAATGTCAGTAATGAAGAATCTTCCTCTGTTCTAATTAATGAAGCCTAAATCCTGGTTTAATAACTGATGATCTTGATTCTGTCAGCACAGTGTTAAAAAGTGCTGCTATGGTGGACAACCACTGGTGCATTTAACCAGTTGATTTAACAGTCTTTACAGGCTCGAATTATATAGATACGAAATACATAGATCACTTTAATGTCACACTTTTGTCCTAGCTTGACATCATTGAAAATGTTTAGCAGTTAGCCATTGCTAAGGCGGCTGGGATGTTACAAAATCACAGTCACAGGCAATATTGAAACAATATGACAAACTAATGCCCTGCATGCCAAGAAACACATTAGAGACTATTGATTTCAAAATATTTATGAAATATATTTATATATAAATATTTAGTTGTGACCTGCAGGAGGTTATCCAGCAGTTTATAGAAGAAACAGCGTGAGGCCAATGAGGTTTCAGCTGTGCTGAATTATGACACAGTCTGTCCAACATCTGGAGCTCAGCCAATAGCCAATCACAACCTGCTGTGCTGAAGAGCAGCATCCAGGTTATCAGATAACGACCTCTCTGAAACATATAGAACAAGATTATATACAGCAAAACCTTTGGCAGGAAAAGAAACTGTAATGAAATCTGACTAACAGATTGATTCTGCTAGACAGCAATGATGTTCAATGGAGAGCAAATGGAGACTTCTACTCAGGTTCTTCTGCTTTTGAGATGTTTCTCCTGAAGATTTACAACAGTACTTCATGTGACTCCTTGTAAGTTCAGAGGTGAATCTCTCAAATTAGCCAATATATAATAATCTCTCAGATTTGACTGGATGGTTAAAAGGGTCACAGTGTCATCTCCATGCAAATTGTTGAAGTCGTGAATGTAATTCTGTCCAGACATAAACAGCAATCAAACTGTCCTGTGTTCATTTCTTGCAGCTTTCTGTGGCAGATCAATGATATGATGCTGGTTCAGTCTTCAGAATCATCTGAGATGTTCTGATAATTTCCTCACGTCAGAATCTGGTCAGGGATCATCATCGCTCAGAGCTGTTCCAAAGCAATCAGGAACAGATCTGCAATCAGCCCACGAGTGAGTGCTGGGCAGTCACAGACAGAAGAAACATTACTTATCTCCTGCCATTTTCTTCTCAAATACACTACAGCTGGTGGATGTGTTTGTGAGGTTTCCAGTCCGTGTAGCAGGGAATTGGCTGAAGATGACAGAACCATTAGCACAATCCTGCTGACATTATCTCTGTGTGTTTATGGAGATAAGTCATGTGATTCTTATCAACGAGCATCAGCTTTCTACAAACACTCTTCCAGGGTAAAATGTTCTGGAAGGAATCACCAAACACAGATCTTCTGCAGTGCATACAAATCTGATTCTCTGTTCATGTCAAAATACTGAAGATGAAGAATGTATTTTTTCAGATGTTTAAATACTTTCTATTAGTAAGATATTGGAAGTTTAGAACAGTATACTACATGTACAGTTTTTGCCGTATAAGTAAACTGCATGCATAGAATAAATAGACTTACGTTACAACATTAAAGGAAGTAAAAAGCAGAATTTTAGCCAGGAAACCCTCACCCAGCAACCATTACACAGCTGCATAAATGTTTTAAAAATGCACATAAAAACCACACTGCAATGCTGTGCATCGCACTGGTGAGCTCTGCATATAAACAACAGTTTAAAAGAAAAAAATAAAACAATTTGTAGAAATAAACTTTTAATATCCTCAGGTAAATGTATCTTTTTTAAGGATGTTTAGATATTTTACTTGACAACAAGAAATTTTGATTACAAAATATCATTTTTGCAGTGAGTTGTGGAATGTTAAAGCATTACTTAACAACAGTAAATGTCTTTCTTTAAGACAGTACCGTGGTGTGATGAATCTAAGCCACGGCATGAACAACAGCATCTTTCAGTGCAGGTCAGCAGGAGCAGAGAAACAGCTGTGTGACTGTGTGAAAACCCGCCAGCAGAGGCACCTGATTCATGATGGGACCACAGACTGATTCAGACTCCTGATTCTGCAGCTACACAGAGTGTAATTAAAGGTTCTATCATAACTTTCAGTAAACTCATTCAGGTCACTGCTTCAGCTCACAGAAATCTCTTCAAGGAAAGCTTCATCTTCACTAATCTGTATGTCTCAGACACCTCCTGCTTGTCTTCTCTCATGGCCTGATGCTTGATCTCCTGTCACAAGCTGTTGTCACAATCATTTATTCTGTCAAAGCCCTTCATGGTGATTTCTGACTCTTGCCTGTTTTATGTTTATGATAAAGGTTTGGTTTTGTCAGGGTTGGACAGGTTGAGAGGGCTGGTATGGCAGGATCAATAGAGAGATACATACAGTGTCAGAAAATAGATTACTTTCCATTATTTGATCCCTGTATTTGAAGTTTAAGGGCCATTGTTTACCTTTATGAAGGCCTGTGTTATTAATCACATAAAACAACACGCCATCCTTCAATCTCTTATGCAGAATACTTCGGTTTAATCAGCTAACATGCCCACTTGTGTTTAAGTCTAAGTAAATAGAACATTTATTTGTAAGTCTTTAATAGCTCAGCTCTGTCCTGCCATAAATCAACACAGTTTCCACTGACTGGAACATGAATGGCCTGGGCTTCAGTTCCTGTTCATGTACAACCGGGAGCTGTGTTCTCCTGCACTCCTGTAACTGATGAGAGAACAGGATATCTCTGGGGAAGCCTTCAAATATTAATTATGCCTAAAGATTTTTCAGAGGAGGTCAAGTCTGAGTACATGCTGCCAGGTAATCCACTGACGTGTCCCTCTGTTTTACATTATAGTCATTGTGTGTGTACTGTTCTGGCAGCAGTCTGGAGTCATATGGTACTGAATGCATCAGTACTGAACAAGAAATCCAATTAGAATGCAAGTATTATTGTTGCATTCTAGAATGCAGAATTATTGTTGCAAACGTGATGCCACAATATATCTCATGGTTATACAAATATTGCTCAGTTTTGTTGTCTCAGCACTTTAGCAACAGTATAGCTCTGCTCCAAACAGCTTCCTTAGCACCTACATAAGCAGCTACCTTTTAAGACAGCATCCTGATTAACATCTCTGCTGAAAAAACAGTTTTGTAGCTAAGCATATGGTTCCTGATCTGGTCAGATCAGCAAACCTCCTTAAATTGTTGTTGAAATCACTGATAATTATCACAATTTGAGACAATTAAGACAATTTGCAATAATTTCAGTGCTTGTAATATGTGATGTTCAGACCAGTGGGGCTCCAGGCTAAACTGATTTGTAGATTCATCTAATAATAATATTGGTAACTATAGAGCGAGAGAACACAAACCATTGAACGGAAATGTAAAAGCATTTGGGGGCTCCAGACGTAACCTACTTCACGCTCAGGGACTGTTTACATTGTGCTGTTATTGAACAGGCTAGTAAAAGTCACTTTAAAATCAGAATTTCTGTCCCTGCAAAAATAAAAAGCATTTCTTATTTTACAGACATCACTCACAAAACAAAGCAGAATAAACAGAGGACATCTTATGGACTCAGCAATGCCTGAACAAAACCCTAAACATCTTTTAGGGATCTTATGTCACTAATCAGACAAACATTGGCAAATCCAGTGTTTCGCTCATCCTCACATACACTCAGCTGTAAACTCAGCTTCATTTTCACCAGTCAGATTGAGAAAACTCTGATTGATGGTCACTGAGCAGTCTGTCTGCGCTCTGACACTGAAACCAGGATTAAATGCTTTGCTTTGCTAAGACACAAAGACGATAAATCATGGCTGAAGTCTTAACAGCCCTGAACCACTACACCACCCCACCCCAGTAAACAAACACCCTCTGCCAGGATTTGAACCTAACACACATGCACATGTAAAATCAGTTACATTATGCTTGCTTCATTAACACACAGTGTTGCTAAGATAAAGAAAGGTTTGAAATGGGCATACAGTGTTGTTACACAACATACACGAGACCATCCAATTACGTCAACATTTCCAAAAGACAGCAACCTCATTTATATATCCGGTACACACACGCATTACTGGATTTTTATGGTAATGCATTACAGGACACACAATCTTTTTAAATTAGTAACTAGAGTACTGTGATTTAAAACGTACATTAACACCATAACACCTAAAACACTTTTTAAATGACTAAGTATTTACCAACCAAAAACTTGCCAACAGTTTGCAGGAGTGGTCACCATTATCAGTGAGTGCAAAATAAAAATAAGATGAAAATAAATGTATCACTTCCTGTGTATGAAGAAATGCCTGCGAGCCAAGCAGAGCTCTTCCAGTCTGAAGAAGAGTCTCAGGATCTGACAGTCAGACGTTTCAAAATGAATAACACAATTGCACATCCCTTTACTCCAACAATGCAGGCAGGGAACAAGACAACTTTTTTCTGCAAAAAGACTAAAGAAAAACTGTTTTAAACTATTATTTGACTCTTCGTTTGGTACAGAGACAGGAAATGATGTGTTGTAAATCACAGTTTTATCAGGTTTTGTTGTTTTTCAGAAGAGGTGTCAGAGTTTCTGTTTACCTGCTAATAACTTTATTGACAGCTAAAAGATGATCATTTGGTGTGAAATGTAAACTAGAGTGTAACTTTTAAAAAACATTTGACTGTCTGCAGACACCCACTTGAAGGTGAATTAGCTCTTCATTTTAGGTTTAAGAATGAAAGAAAGAAAAAACGTGTGATGTTCTGAGATGTTCTGGAACGTGACAGGTGAGACATTTCCAATATGGGAATATGACTGCTGCTCTGTTTTACAATCTTATTACATTAACATTTAAGAGTCAAAAATATGTCTTTCTATAAACAGTAGAAAAATGTGCTTTTAACAGAGGTGGATAACAGGGTGGATAAATAATGTCATATGAATCTTGTTAAATATGAGAAAGATGTTAAAAATGTTAAACTTGCTAACTTTTTAACCAGGCTATTATAAACGTCTACTGTATGTGATGTCACTCTCACTTCATGATGTCATTTTAAAGTGACAGTTCACTGTTTTTTTTTTGGATGATTAACTGGTGGGACAAGAGGGAAATCAAACTGAAACAGACCAGCAGCAGAAGTTGGTCAGTGATTCTTTTTTAGGTTTTTACTAAATGCGTGCTGAAAAGAACTCCAAAAATTCTTTAGAGCAATTTTCTTCTGTGAAATGTTATTAGTTATATGTATATATTTGTCTGTACACTCATATCTATTAGCAGTGGTGTTGTGTCTTACTGTGACATACGTGCAGCTGATAACAGGATGGGATGCTGAGTGTGCATGTGTCCTCCACAGGGTCAGTGTCATCTCACCTCTGGTGCCCTCATCAGTAACCCAAAACCCCTCAAAACACAGCTGTCAACCTGTACCACACACAGCAGAAAATGAGCTAAGCAGCTTCTAATCTGTTTATAAAGAGCTGACATGAAGATCTTTCAGGGTAACTTGTTTGTGCTGCCGTTGTTGGTCTATTGTTGGTGTAGGTGGGAAGAAACGCAACAGCTTAACTGGTTTATGGTGGTTTGCTGGTCTCTAAGCCCACTCGTCCGGTGTGGCCAACTGTTCAGATATACTCAGATCTGTCCCTTGAAAACTATCAATTCATAAAACAGTTGTCCTAATTTCACATGACACAGACCTTCTACCTACTATCAGTTGTAATCTCTGTAATATCTGTTCCCCTCTGGTTAATTACTACAGCAGAGATTGCTCATCAAATATCTGACACTTACCAACCCGGCCCACAGATAAACCACCTGAAAAGCAACTCATTTTATCCAACTGTTTATATGCTATCAAGTGAAATACACAATTCCTACCATATACTTCTGCAAAACACCCTGCGCACCTTTAAAGACCTTAAAAGGGTTTACTTTACACAACTAATTGAAGACAAGATGTGTTAAAACGAGACCACTTGCCTTCCTGTCTGTAATATTGCCCTCTCACACAAACACTTCACTCGATATTTTCATCACTGCTGCTCAGCTGACAACACACCTGCAGATCTACCAGACTGAAATGTGAGTCTCATGGCATCACTACATTCATCATAGATAATGAGCAATATTAACATAGTAGATTTATATTTAAACATGTAACACAATAACAACCTTATATCAAGCAGATTATCTGAGAAAATAAGTGCTGAATGAAACAGGCACAGCACGTCAGTAAAAGAGCAGTGAAGTGACTCCCTTGATATTTAATTATATTATCTAAATCAGATTTAATTTCCATATAGCATAACATTTTAGCAGAGCTTCAAATCCATGAATTGTCTGTTCATTTGTACCTGCAATAGTAAATATACATATAAAATATAAGAAACATAAACGTTTTGATTATATTTATTACATATATAATGTGTATATATTTTGTGTATGTATACGTATTTTAAAGATAAAGTAAAGTGAGTTACAATGTTTGCTGTAATGAAAGGCAATAACCTTTCCTTCTATTGTTTGATGACGTTGCAGGACGCGTCCCGTGCTCGGGTCGTCCGGAACGCCCCTTGTATTTATTATGCATGTTTTATTATGTATGTTTTATTATGTATGTTTTATTATGTATGTTTTATTATGCATGTTTTATTATGTATGTTTTATTCTTACTTTAATCATTTCTCATGTTACTGAATAATCGTCCGCTGTTACAGGCGAGTGCTGTGAGTTCATTCCTCCGGAAGTCGGGCGTGATTTCGGGCGCTGGACCTGCTGTATGTCAGCCCGAGGTTTGTGTACTGCGTATTATATTGTGAACATATGAGCGTTATTATAACACGTCTGTCGTGTGGGAGGTCTGGACGGGAGGGACTGGACTGATCTGTCTGTCTGACAGACTGTCTGTCTGTGTGTTAGCTCCTCAGACATTCACTGGATTAGATGTGAGTGGAACATTATGAGGATGTTTCGTGTGCTGGAGGTTTTGTGTTAGTGGATTGTCTGCAAAACAGTCCAGTGACACATTAGAGATGAAGCTGATCTGAGTAACAGTGTGTCTGTTTCTCTCTGTTTTCTCTCTGTTTTCTCTCTGTTTTCTCTCTGTTTTCTCTCTGCTTTCTGTCTGTTTTCTCTCTGTTTTCTCTCTGTTTTCTCTCTGCTTTCTGTCTGTTTTCTGTCTGTTTTCTCTCTGCTTTCTCTCTGTTTTCTGTCTGTTTTCTCTCTTTTTCTCTCTGTTTTCTCTCTGTTTTCTCTCTGTTTTCTCTCTGTTTTCTCTCTGTGCACACTGCTATAGAATCTCTGCATTTTTGCATATAATATTTAGTGATGTGAAGTGAGTTTCAGAATGATGCATTTCATTTGTGAAATATTTTTAAATGTATTGCAAACATTGTCAGTCTCACTGGGATTAGAAACCTATATAGCTTTAGTTCTTTAGGTTACTGTATTTGTAGTTGGTTGAGCTGATGCTAGCAACGCCTGTATCATAGGTTTGATTCCCATGTGACACACTAACAGAAAATGTGTACCTGCAAATGCATTGCAAGTCATCTACCAAATGCATCAGTGTAATCTCTCTAACAGTGTATGATTTATCAATGATTGTTATTCCATAAACTGAATATGAGCTGCATGTGCAGGGAAAGTCTAACAGCTGTTCAGACATTGTTTTAGACTGTTGTTGCAGGTAACGCAGCTCTTCTGAAATCTTGCCTCATTGCAGTAATGTTGCCTTTCTCATGACTTTTATACTGCTTTTCTGTAAACACAGAATCAGCCCTGAGTCAGTTATGTGTGTCACGTTCAGTACGAACTGATGTGTTGCTGTGTTTTTAAGTATGAAACTGCACAGGCATATGGCACATGCCAGACTGCATTCATGAGCTGACGGTTCTCTATTGGCCTCAATTGGCCACAGATGGTCCTAATATCTAAAGCTCATGGTGGATTAATTGTCAAATACTTGAACAGGGCCAACGAGTGACCCACTGGTTTTACTATAAAGTCACCTTTAATATAACAGAATTAACAGTCCATATGTTTCTCTTTAAAGGGTTAAATGGCCGTAGGTTTGTGTTAAAGTCAAATACAACACAGTTTTTAATGAACAATTCATGTTGTAACCTGTATTTATATCTACACGACATCAGTACACTTTTAAAGTGTAAGTCTGTGCGTCTGTGAATAGGTGAATTCATAAAGATATCTCATTTTTCTTGTATTTTGCTTTAAAAATAAATCTTGTTTTTGAGAAGAAAATTATAAAAGAGAAATCAGAGTGAAACAAGAATCCCGCAGAGTTTAATCGATTTCTCTCACCTGGGTCCTCAGTCATCATTCACACACAGTTATGAACCAATCAGCTTTCAAGTAGAGTCCCCATGGCTCAGGTTCGACTGGAATAATGGCAGTCTCACAACTTTCCTCTTTCACTGGAGTTCAGTGCACAGCTCCACTCTGGAGGTTTAATCAGTTAACTGTTGCACTCAGCTTCAAAGCTTTATTAGCCTTTGGAAAGACTAGTATGTACATGGTTCATACAGATTCCCTTCATCCTGACAGCTGAACTGTATAATTGTGTAGTTTTAGTCTTTAATCCAGTGTTTTAGATTGACTGTTTAAACTGTAAGTTATATATAGCCAGATCTGTTTATGCTGAACTGCAGTGACTTTGCTAGTTTCTTCAGAAAACAGCACCTATGCTGTGCTTTTGGCTCAAAGTGTCTGTGTTGGTAAAATTTTAAAGTGTTGTCACAAACTAGTTTTTTGTTTTCTGAAGAGTCTGAACACTGCTCGCCTGTGCCAAACTGACTTACACAACATTGACATACACATTACTCAAATGAACTGTGTGTTTTAGAACATTGTTATGTGGGTTTCTACGGTGTTAACATGCAGTTGTGAGGGCGCTGTTTTTTTTTAGCTTTTTGCTACGAGGTTCTGGTGTAAGCATCTACCTCACATCCTCTAAGAAGACCCTAGCAACGGCATAGCAGTGCACTAAATCCAGTCAAAACACCTTATTAACTGCACAGCAGCACTAAAACTACTTACAAGACTCAAGCATCCTGCTGGTTGGTTTTGCAGTTATAAAGCACCACTAATAATCCCTGGATAATTGCTTTGGTCAACCATGTTAGTGTAGAGCGTGTCTACCTGAGGTCCCTGGATATCTTGTCTGCTTTGTCTTGCAGATAATTATGTCCAGTCATCCAGCAGGCTGTGGAGCCCATGGTAGAGATGTCATCTACAAACCTTTTACAACAAACTTTTAGCGATCATTGGCTAAAAGTCTTCGATGGAAAATTAGTGGCAGGTAAAGAGCTTTCAGAAGCACATTTTTAAATAACATTTTTAATAGTATCCATACCTGTCTTGTCTACATGCAATTGTAATTGGATGGATATATTAAAGAGCTACAGATAACAACTGATTTGTCACATTTCAATAAATTATTGTGCAGTGTACAACAGTTCTAGACCGGAGTGTCTTTAGCATTGAGCACAAACAGAAGTTGGTATGACTGAACACTTATGAAAGTCTGTTTTGATAGTAAGGAGAGTTGGAAGATATGGCTTCATTAATTATATATAATTAATAAAACTAACTTTCTCCCATCTGTTGTATTTTGAAGTTTAATATAAAAAGTTGGACCACTAATTTCATGCTTACGTTATTGAGATTGAATTGTATTCTGTTGCATTTATTTTTATATACTGTATAAAGAAACAGATTTATATAGAATTGGCAGTTATGTTATTTATCTTATGGCATTTCAAACCCACATGTTCTTTTCTAAACACTATTATTGACCTATGCCTTAGTAAATAAAATAGTTATGACTTTCTATTTATTCATACTGTGGCCTTATAGGAACAGATAATCTCGTCATGATGGGGCGGTTTCCCTCTTTTAAAGCTTTCATTGTGGAACTGAGTTCTGAGTTCTGTGTGAAAACAACAATTTCCAGTTGGTGTGAAACGTTGATGCCAGGCTTTGAGAGAAGTGCTTTTGTGATCCAGTCTTACAGAATGAACGCTTTTTAAAAACCTTAAAACAAAAACATGTTTATCCCTCCTTTGAGAAACAAGACCTCTGTAGAGCTCCACCCTCAGAGGGTCTGAATGCATCTGATCTGTGTGTATCTGATCTCCATCTTCCTGTGCATGTGGGGTCATGTACCATTTATGTCTGTCTCCCTTTGTGGTCTCCCTAAAATGAATTGTGTCTGTAAATAGCTCATGTCCTTAGTTTTCCTAGAAAGCAATTACATATAATAGAGAGAAAATCAGTACTTTTGTTGAATTCTCTTTCTGAGATGTTGTTCATGCGATCTAGAGAGATTGCAATAGAACCTTTAACATTTCTCATTAAATTCTTCCTTCAAGACCAAAATATCTACATTAGCTGTCCACATAATATTTAGATCTGTATATTCTCACTGTTCATCTTATGCATATGTACTGTTATACATCTCACTAACTGAGCTATGAAAGAACAACAGCTGAGCAGAACACTTCTAATTGAACAAATCTCATCACAGCAAAAGCTCAAGAAC
Source organism: Chromobotia macracanthus (assembly GCA_036877525.1). Lineage (NCBI taxonomy): Eukaryota > Metazoa > Chordata > Actinopteri > Cypriniformes > Botiidae > Chromobotia > Chromobotia macracanthus. The sequence continues at coordinate 7,190,446 of JAZGTH010000023.1, read as the reverse complement.
TTTAGTTGCTCTTGTATTCATTGAAATAGTTTGTAAGGTTATTTAAGATTGAAGATCATAATAATTTCAGGGTGTCTTTGGCTGAGCAGTGCAGTAATTATGAGTCCTCCATCAGTGAAAGTGATTAACCTAATCACCTGTAAACTCCCGGAGAGCTCGAACTGAGCTCAAGTCACGGCTCATTGCCTAATGAAATGACTGTTAAATGAGGTCTTTTGACCTAAATAAGACGCATAAAAGAGCAAAGAAGAACGTGTCAGTGCTGATAATGTAGTCTGCAGTAAAATTAATGAATGCTTGTATGTACACACACTAACAAGTCAACACATTCAGCTGTTACCAAAGAAGCTATTTCGACCTGATATCACCCTTATGATGACTTTGATTGGTAGAAACCAATGCAAGCAGGTTTGTTCTGTGATTAAAAATACTTTGACTCAAGTAAAACCAATTCATTTAGAAGTCATTATATGAAACATTTTTGGCTAACAAGACATTGTCATGTGTGAAATCAATCTCTCCTGGGATTTAATTGGTCTTAAGCAATCAAATGTAGTAAAAACAAAACTATTGTTATAAAATACTTCAAGTACAGACAAACAGAAAGTAAATAAGGTGATGAGAGAATAAATGAAGGAGATAAAGTGATAAATGAATGAATGCATTTAGATACACAATGTGTTCAGAGACTCAAAACAGTCATTCTGACTCTTAATGTATTGTGGCAACACACAATAATAAACAATAGAGAAATAATTATTGTACAAATGCACCATTTAAATGCAGACAATATGGGACTTAGGGCTTATTAAAAGTATCAAAACACATTTACTATTTAATATGATACATGGTAATAGAAATATTGACTTTTAAAGTGTCTTTATCTTATTGCAGACCTTTCACCAAAAGTGGAATAAAACATATTTAATGCAGGTTAAATATGACTTGATGATTACTACCGATGATTCTCCCCCAGCAGGCTGATGTTTCAATTGAAATGGAGTCATGAAGCATCTTATTTCTGATGAGGGTCAGCAGCTGAATACAAAGAGCTGTGAGATATTGGAACCTGAGTCCACAGAGCCAAACCTCTCTCACTGATTTGCAAACAGAGACCGACAGCGCATCACATCTCTCAGAGTAAAAACGCCTCATGATGAGCTTCAAACAGGTGGACAGACTGATAAAAGCTTTTATTTATATGTAAATCAAAAGGGTAACCAATCAATTATTCTTATTTGAATAAAGACTCCTGTCCCCTACACCCCACTGGACCATCGATTTGACTCCTAATTCTGGTTGTGCCAGCCCCTTCACTCCAGATATAAATAGTGGAGTAACCTCCATCTTTATACCTGTTTGAACTGCGGCTCTGTGACAAAACGACTATGCAAATTGGAAATCCATATTTGGATGAAGGCTCGGCGAGCACTGCGTAACATTAATTATTTGTCAGACGCTGTCACTTGCAGAAAAGCACAAGAAGGGTGAAAAATACCACCAATTTCACATCTATTAACTTGCTGTCTGTGCTTTTGAGTCATTCTTCGCGTTTATCCTGCTTTGTCTTCTAGATTAAATATTTATGCGTTAAATCAAACATTTACATTCCAGTCACTGGTAGCTGTTGAAATGTTGATGATTTATGCAACAGTTTCTTCTGCTTTTTTATCTACGGGTGTACATTATAAATATGTCTTCCTTCAACAGCTATCAACATGTATTGCCATACGCATCCAATGCGCTGAAAGTCACAGAAAATTGTTACCAAAAGTGTATTATATATCTTTTAAAGGGACTCCCCTCTCCCCAAGGAATATAAAATGTGCATCACTGAATACCGTCAGGACTTACAGAGCAGAAATAGCCACAGTGTATGAAGACTTCTGTGGTGGTGTTTGTTGAAGCTCATCTGTATGCAGGATTCAGAGTGCTGCTCTGGAGGCGTTCTTGCTATCAGACTGCTGATGAGTGTTAATACAGCTAGAGACCAATATGACCTTTGCTCCAGAGACCAAACACTGATGATGGGTCTCAGCAGGTCCAGGGAGTTTTAGAGGGATTGTTTGCCCAAAACAATTCTTTCATCCTGTACTCACCCTGGGTTGTTTTAAAGCTGCATGACTTTGTCTTACCATCAGTATGACACACTGACAGGAGCTGGTGAACTGACAGCTCCTCTGCCCAGATGGTAAAGTATCGTGGTTGTTTCGGATAATGACGGTGTGTTATCCTGGGTGCTAGTATTGTCACCTGCAGAGATCAATCTCGCTAAGTTTCTCCCCAGAAGTGCTGCAGGTGTGAGATGCTTTATGTGAGACATGAGGTGGGAAATGATGTGTGATTATCACAGATGATGGTGTTAATCTCTGTTATTGACTCTGCATTATATCAGTGGAGAAACATGGTCCTGCAGTGCTCTGTATGTTATGATGTAATATGAAGCTGTTATGATGTAATTTTTATTAACTATAATGCAAATGGTAAAAAGTTATAATGGTATAGCATATTAACATATTGCAATCATTTTCTTTGTTTGCTTTGCACAACTCTATGCAACAAAGTTTTTTCTTAATGAATCAAGTTTTCAAAATTGTGAGTGAAATATTAAGAAGTTGGCTCGTCAGGTTTTGGAAAAGAGCTAGAATATAGACTCATACAATTCAGAACATGCAATCATTGTGAAATGCACCTTACAATAACAGTGCTTTCACAGATTCCCTCATTCTTGGAGATTTTTTGACAGCACTCTTTTGTCATACAGCTTTGAATTTGTACAGTGTTATTGACTTCAGGTCCTTGTCTGCTGCCTGTGTGAAAATGGAGGAATATATGGTTCTCTGAGAGCCATCGAAAGACCTTTTAGATCACAGACACCATTTATAAAGCTCATTGTCTTCAGTTATTCACCCCATAATTACACAGACTGTGTCTCTCTCACTGTCACTTAGCTCATAATAAGAACTCAGAGCATTGACTGCCTGCTGACATTAGGTCCCATAAAAATGCCTCATTTGGTGGGTCGCTGCGGGGTGTTGACACAGTTTGGGTCTCACAGGCGTTTACTTGGAACTAGATTACACCACCAACGAAGGGTCGTGATCTTTATTAGCATGATACAGCCTGGAATTAAACCACTGGTTGACATCATCTCCACAGGGCCACACGTAAACTGTAATTGGTTGATTTGATGTCAGTCAGATGGCCACTGCTTGTCTAATTCATGGACATACTGGTTTTATTGACAGAATACACAAATTAAAGACAAGTTAAATCAGACCATACAAAATTTATGAAAACAATTGAAAATTGAAAACAACACCATATTTTTTATTTTTGTATATTCAGGACATTGCGCAGTCCAAATTAGAACCTGAATGCCCCTGCACTGCCCGCTGTGCCTCAGCTCTGACCTCCATTGTTTTTATCTGAATCATGTTAAATCAGTGAAAACTCCATTTCCTCCAGTCTGCTAATTTACATTAACATCATGGATCTCTTGAATGAAAATCTGTCACTTATTGTTTGTTTTAACGCTGTTGGTTTGAACCTAAAGAATGTTTATACATTTGAGATGAGATATGATGTGTAATGGTAATGACAACTTGTTTTCAGTGCTACATTTAAATATTTGATGAGACGCAGTATGTTTGATCAAAGATCTTCAAACTCACACAGCTTCAGGAGAATTGCATATATATTGGTTGAGATATGAAATAAAACTTTTAATTGTGTAACTTAAAAATTGAGTGAGATTGAGAGATTGTGTTTTAAAGCAAGATGTTAAATTATCAAGGCTTGCTCAAAAAACGAGCAAGCACTTTTCCCGGCTGCTGAATGTTTGTTTTACAGTTGAATTACTTTGCACACAATGTATATTCTCTGACACTGTTTACAACCTCTGAACTAACTCTGTTCAGCCATGAATTTAGGATCGTATTTATAAGCAAAATTCATGCAAGCAGCCAAATTTTCTTCACAAAAAATCCCAAGTTTGATCATATTTGCGAATTTGTCAGTTCTGTCTCATTTACATTTACATTTATGCATTTGGCAGACGCTTTTATCCAAAGCGACTTACAGTGCCTTGAAGTTATACATTTTCTTAGTACATGTACTCCCTGGGAATCGAACGCACGACCTTTTGCGCTGTTATCGCAATGCTCTACCACTGAGCTACAGGAGAACTTTAAGCACAAACGAAGCGTCTCATGAGCCGAGAGACATTAGCCTTCTGAATGATTTTATACAGTCTTGAGTCTTAACATAGATCAGTGCAGCAAAAGAGTCATGAGTTTTGTTTGCTAAGGTGACTGTTAGTATTTCTCATAATTGGGGTTAGAGGTTTGTTCAAATCGTTAAGTATTAAACTTAACAGTGCACAAGTCGTCACACACTGTTTTTGCTACAGACCTGAATGATGCATCAGACGATGTCGCTTGTTGAGAAAAGATTTTCTAAGCTGTCTGCAAACTACAATTTTCACCTAAAAGACCAAAAAACAGGCAAGACATTGAAGGAGTGAATGAAGCCGTTGCTGGAGATCAGAATATCTTCAGCTTCTTGAGTCAGTAACCATACATTTGGTATTGTGACACAAAACAGACATGAAATGCACTCTTAAAACTCTAGATTTAAAATCTGTTATTTCAGTTCACAGTGGAATACTTTTCTCTCACTCATTTTGTGTTTCTCTTGAAGGCCGTACAGTATGTGGACTACAGTGTTACAGTGTACGATTTAAACATCTCAGCTGGTGTTTAATTGTACACATTGTCCTTTCATTGTGACTCACACACTTAAACAATTATAATGAGCTCAAGAAAAATAGTGCAAAGTCGACACAGATTTTTTTGGATGATTAGGTTTGTTGCCTCAGGCAGTCTCTCGCTTTTTTAAATTTGAAAGTTTTTCGTTAAATAATAGATGTTAAAGCAGGCATGCCATTCTGTTTAAACCATATGAGCTGAATTTCATTTACACTTGCACATAGGTCTGTAAAGAACATGAATCTATTCTGTTCCGTTGACAACAGTGCTCTCCTCCCAAAAGCAAATTAGCAGCTAGGAAGCTGAACAATAACACTGTTGCCATTGGAAACCAGCTTTATGAACTTGACTCCAAGAATTAAACCTCTTTGCCAAGTTCGTGCTCACAAGAAATCAATAAAGAGTTGAATTACTATGAGTACTGAAACGGAGAAAGAACTCGCAAGAGTCTTGTGAGCAGAGAAAGGGTCAAATCGAATTCAGGAAAATTCTGTTATCTTTAAAGACAGTCACATCATGTTTAGGAAGGATTTGCTCCAAATGCACTTTGGAGAAGCAAATCATGTAAAGATTTAATGTTGCCTGATGTTTTTCCTAACTTGTAAATTACTCTGAAGCAACAATATTTATTATAGATTTAAATATGTTCTAAACATGCGAGTTGTTCTTAATACCTGCTTGGGCTGTGCTAGGTGGTTACTAGAGTATTCTAATCCATGAGTCTAATCCATGAGTCTAATCCATGAGTCTAATCCATGCTGGTGGTTGGTTTCTGAAAAAAGAGGCCAATCCACATGTCTCAGTGCTCTGGTCTCTAGACTCTATGGCTCTGGTTCCTCCCTCAGGTTTGTGAGATTTTTGTTACCCATTTATGTTGTCCATCATACTGGTTTGACATGCTGTCAGTAGCAGATTATCTGAAATGCTTGATACAACTAGAACAGAACACAAAGCAGAATACACAATTATGTATGTGCATATCTAGTTTGCTGTATAATAAAGATTTAAAGATTTTAAAGTTTTTAAGATGTTACTCTGTCAAATTTACGCAAACGTAGAAATAAGTTAACCGGAGATTAACCGGATCCTTTTAAAACATTTTTGTTTTGTTTTTCCACAGACTGAGAAAAGAGCTGCTGATGTGTGAGAATACAGATGGGTTCTGTGTTTAGATGTTAGCAATCCAGAGATTCAGACCACAAAAGACAAAGCAGCTACAAAGATGCTGCTAGTCACTTTCAAGCAAAGAACACAATCCAGAGACATCAAGGAGAGCTCCTTTATTAATTAACAGCCTGTCTCCAGAAAATTACCCAGCATCCTCCTCCTTCTTCTTGTGTAATGAAGTTTGAAGGTGAATCCTTGCACAGCTTCTGCTAAACATCTAACGCACAGCTGTGGACCCTCAAACAGAGATGGGTGGCTGATGAACTCTGCTGCTGAGACCCTACATATGGATGGCAAAAGGTATGAAAGAATAACACAAACTTCCCAATGACACTAGACAAATAAACAGAATGAGGAACTAAGAAAATCCACAGATTACAAATGCACTTAAATATTTACCAGTGACTGGGACATCCCGTGAGCCAATGCTTTTTAGAAAAATTTAGAAAACTGCTGGCTATTAGAAACCCTATTTGGTGACTGGCAGTATTTTTGGATGGATGTTGTGAACAGATGAGGAAGATAAAGAGTCACGGCAGTGCTTGTTTAAGTAATGCTCCAGTGCCTAAGAGCTTTCAGAAAATGTCCTGCTGCATCTTCAAGAGATGAAGATGAATCATAATGATCCTGATTCAAGCAGTCTCAGTTAATCATCTGAGGAGATGACACAGAACTGCAGGGGATGAAAGGTGATCAACTTCAACTTTTCACATTTTATTTTAGCATGCTAATGGTGACACAAGGGCTGTTCTCTGACACTTCAGGTTCTTTTTTAACAGGCCTGTGTCCACGCAGACGATGCATTCGCTCTGCTCTTATGTCAGAGGGGTCTGTAAGTTTACTCTGTCTTTACCTCTGAATGATCTTATAATATATAGAGTGCTCATACGTCATAATTACGACTTTCTGAGTTCGGCAGGCCTGACATTATACTTAAATAAAAAAAGTTTTAAGGATTTCAAAGTCAGATCAGAAGAACGTTCATCAAAAAGACCTTGAGTATGCCAGGCAGATGTAAGACAATAATGTTCTTCATCAAACGCTGCAGCTAATTTGGTCTGTGTAGATGCTTCCGCCATTTTGTTAATGAAGCATAAAAACATTGCTCTGCAAAGCGCTTCTATAATCAGCTTCAGTCTCTGTAATATCTCACATCTCTGCTAAGAGACCAAACAATCGATACAATAAACTCTCAGTGTTCCATTATCATCCAATGCTCTCCACTCCCACCACACAGCACCCGGAGTCCATCAGTACTGCACAACACGAGTATATATGTGTTCATGTCTATGTGCTTAAAATACACAACCAAACATATATCACCAATATGTATTTATTTATGATTGTTTTTTATCATTTTGTGGGTGTGTTTGCTGTTTATTTTTGTGTATCATCAATATGTTTGATTTGTTTTCCTAGAGGAGTGAGTTTAAATATGTATTTCTTCCTAAAAGTTAATTTTGTTCTCTTGTAGAAGTCAAAGCCAGTAGACTAATGGACTGCAGGTACAAAACTCTGAATTCTTTACTTGATTCAAGGGTTGATTTTTCTAAAAGGTGTTTCTGTTTGTCTCAAGAGCTGCCACCAGACAGTCATTATTTTAATTGTGGCTGTTAGCAAATGACTATTTAAACATACTGATGGATACTTAAGTCACACAGAGCTTTGTCTGAGAAATTTGTTAAATAAATCAGTTTAAAATGTACATTTAATTAAAATGAGTCTGTGGACTAATGATGATGAATTCTGAGTTATTTGTGTTTGTGTGCTGGCACAGATAATAATATTGATTATCTTTGTGCCAGCTTGTCCCTTGGTTTTACACTCACAATGACAGAAATGTACTTTTGACACATAAATTCTTGAGTTTAGAAAGACTTGTTAGTTTTCTCTGGCTTCAAACTTTTCTCTGGCTTCTCTCCTTGTTGGAAAAGTTGGTCAGAAGTTGCTGACCCAATTCCTTTGGGACAAGATGGCAAAACATTGGACATTCTTGACCATTCCTAGTGTCTAATCCACACCAGAATTTCCTAACCTATATTTTATACAAACCCTTGCTGTGACTTAAATACAGTCAAGAAAGATTTACACTTGTTGCATAGATGGCTCTAGTAAGTGTGTTTTGTTAGTGTAATTTAAAGTATAAATTAAGGATTATTTATACCCACAGCAATAGCAATAATTGTATTAGCGTCCAAACCAATGGATGGTAACACTGTTTATTAACACTGCAGTTTCATAGTCACAGTGATGGATATAGATGTCCTGATGTAGCTTTTTACAAAGAAACTGAACACAAAAATCTTTCAGATCAGAAATATCGGAGGAGTTGGGTGAATGAATTTTATTCATTCTTCTACATGTGTGAACTCTTTAAATTCAATTAGATTTTGATTGGCTGTCAGTGATTTATTTTGGCCTCCATTCTCTTAAATTTAGAATGATTTTTAAAACTTCAGGTTTATGGTTTAAGGTGTGAATGAGCCTTTACATTATAATTTATAGACGTTGTATTTGTAGAAAATAAGACCCATCCAGCTACACGTAATGGCTTTTTGTCCAGTGTTTTAATCAACATATTATTGTGTTGGTGGCCAAACCTGCAACCTGTGAGTTTGTACATGGTCCATTGAGCTGTAATGGATGAAACCCAATTATCTACAGCAGATTGTCACAGATGCAGTGGTTGACTTTGGTAACTGGTCATGAAAACGATTGGATGTAACTACACAGACAGGATGGTAGGCCATTACATCACAGCAGGTTTCTGTCTCGACAGTATTCGACTGTAAATGTGCTGCCTGTTGATTATATACACTGAGTCATTACTGTCTGTGTTCATCATTCAACATCAAACAAATGGATTAGACATTACGATGTGAAGCGTTCCTTTATTAAACCACATTTGTCATTATGTTTTTGCTGACTGTAATGTGTGACTCGTCCTGAGACCCAGACAGACTCACCAGCCCCATGTAGAGTGTTATGAGAGGATAGAACTTTCCCAAATGAAAAGAAATCAGAATTTAGTAGTTTGTCAATCCAGGGTTTAAACCTTAAATACCTGTGTCCGTTTGGCTTTCTTGGCTGCTCATTTGAGATTACTGCATAATATTCTCTTGATTTCTCAGAGTTTATAGCAAAACACAGGGTGGAGAGTGATAAATTCTTTCAGCATGAAAAGTTAAAGAGTTCAGTCAGTCACTGATCCTGTTAGTATTTGCTGTGGCATTGCACATCAGCAGAATCACAGACTAAATATTTCAGGAGAGATGATTATACTGCAGAAATAATCAAAACAGCTTTTGATTATGAAAACTCAAGTAAATAAGGTGACATCTAAGTATCAAGGCATATAACTCTTCCTCTGCTTTAACATCAAGTGTGTTTATGGGAAATTTGAGACTTTTGTGACAGATTCCTCAAACATTTTATTGATCAGATGTTCAGCTGTGATAATCTGGGAAGATCCAAGCTCTTTCGGGTATGCATGTCACTCTGTCTCAGATGTTTTCTCTAAAATTCTTTGGGAAGAATAAAAATAGACACATGAGACGATTGTTGACATACATAGTTTTGAATTATAAAACTTCTGTTGTCAGCTCAGTCTCTGAGAAATGTTCATATTGAGGCCATGGAATGTCACTTACATATTACATTTCATTAGAAGACTATAAGGAGCTTCATTTTCCTGGAATAACGTGCACTGATGAATCATTTGCAATAAGACCAGGAGCAAACAAGAGTAAATGGTTCATTTGAAGTCAAAGTGAATCTAAATTGTTGCTCTCTTGTGGACAACACAAGAGATTGTTTGTAGTAATTGGTGTACTTATCAGTACTATCGTCCAGAGTTTGTTACCTTATCTAAAATCTTATTTGTGCTACCTCAGATTGGTAAAATGAAATGTAATAGAGAAGACTGTTTAAAAGTGAAAGGCCACTTCGTTTCACTCACCTCCAACTGAGTGCTGAGCTCTAATTTGGCAGATCCCCACTCTCAAATTTATCGCCTCGCTCGCACAAAGTACAAATGTTCATTTATTTTCAATAGCATATATTGGCACATCATCTTGAGAACAGTGTGTGCAGCTGCATAAAAGATGAGTTCAATCTCGCAGCCCACATGCAGGAAAATGGAAGCGTCTGCGCAGGGCTTTTCAATAAAGCAGAGGCCTTTAATTGGCTCTTATTGATCGTGAGCTCTTTGTGGTCAGGCCAGAGGAGATGGATGAAGTCTGTGGCTGTGGGGAGTTCTGAATCACTACACTGCCATTCAGCAATGTCTAAAATGTGTTTAAAGTTGTGTGGGGACTTCTGAAAAGTAATTGCGAGAATTCTGTAACTGTTATTGGGTTGGGTGTGGGTACGACTGTTACTGATCACTTTAACAGAGAAAATTAACTAATTAACAGAGTTTAATTAATTGATGCCTCTACAGCCCCATGATGAGGTAACCCAGACACTGCAAAATACTCCCTTACCTTTATTTCTCTGTGTTTGTTATCTGTTTTGTAGCAAAAATATCTAAACATGCTTAACTAGAGATTATATTTGACTAAATTACTCTTTTAACAATGTTTAAAATACTTTATCATAGTTATAAGCTTAGATCTAACAAAACCGAGTGAGGTTGAACTGTACATGCACAGAATCTGTTGTCCATTAAACATGTTTTACTATACTGTAACGCCATCAGGAATTTATACTGCTGCATTTCTGTTGTTATTCTGTTGTTATTCTGTTGTTATTCTGTTGTTATTCTGCTGCATTTCTGTTGTTATTCTGTTGTTATTCTGCTGCATTTCTGTTGTTATTCTGCTGCATTTCTGTTGTTATTCTGTTGTTATTCTGCTGCATTTCTGTTGTTATTCTGCTGCATTTCTGTTGTTATTCTGCTGCATTTCTGTTGTTATTCTGCTGCATTTCTGTTGTTATTCTGTTGTTATTCTGCTGTATTTATGTTGTTATTCTGCTGCATTTTTGTTGTTATTCTGTTGTTATTCTGCTTGTTATTCTAGGTGGATTTTTGTTGTTATCTGTTGTTATTCTGCTGCATTTCTGTTGTTATTCTGCTGCATTTTTGTTGTTATTCTGTTGTTATTCTGCTGTATTTATGTTGTTATTCTGCTGCATTTTTGTTGTTATTCTGTTGTTATTCTGCTGTATTTATGTTGTTATTCTGCTGCATTTTTGTTGTTATTCTGTTGTTATTCTGCTGCATTTCTGTTGTTATTCTGATGCATTTGAAAAGATTTAATCAAGTAAATCTAAAAGTAGTTTTCATTTCTGGGTCATTACTCACTCTCATGTCATTACCAATCACCTATGATTTTCCTTATTTTTTCTGTGTTATAAAATCATGCAGACATCATCAGTCTCCAGCAGGGCATAAAAATCCTGTATGAGTCCTGTATGAACAGACAGAAGTGATTATTATCTTCCCCTCTGACATACTGGAGCTCATCTGTGATTGCATTCAATTCAAACATTACAATTGCTATTCAGCTATTCAGATTGACACTGAAGTCACCTGACATGTGTTCAGAGTGACATGACAGTGAGGGAACAGAATTATTTTAACTTCTGACAGATTAAATATTATATTGCTAGTGTTGTACAAAGGAGTAAACCACTGATGTGGGAGTGATTTTTTTCTCACACCTCTTTGTAGAGCAACCCCTCAAGAGCAACCCCTCTTTGCTTATTATTGCTTCATGCAACATATTTTATATTGGCCTGATAAACGTTCATCAATGATTAGGTTGGTATTTGTGTACAGTACCTGAGAGACATGAGACTCACAGTCAGCTGTACTTCACATTTGCAGTGCTTTGCTCTCTGTGAGTTTATAATCCCTTCAGATGCTGCTGGAAGTTAATTGAGGAGGAAGTCTTCAGAGGCTCAGGGGACGCGAGCGCTTGTTCTACCAGAAAGAAAAGGAAAAGTCTCAAGAGTCTGCAGTGTGAAAGATTTTCTGTACATTCATTACTGCAGATAATTGACAGGGAAAAGAAGAAAATAGAAATACAACTGAGTGGCTCAAGCCATACAAATATAGACTTTTTATATGGTCTTTGGATCGAGAGCCATTTTTAGAAGTTTCTGGATTTAACCCCAAAACCACTTCATGAGATTCACTCATACTGGCTTCTTGAGTTTATGGTTCTTTGAAGATTAAAAAAAGTATTGATGTTACATTACAGATTCTTAAGATGTGTGTTTTGGCTCTAGGTATCCTCCAGAAGCCTATATTGACACTGAATCTCTAGTACATCATCTGTTTGTTTGCCAAGTATCACTCTTAGAACCAAAAATCTGGAACCTTTACAGAATGCTTTGATTTGTTAAAATTGTGTTTAGATCCTATTCCAGTGTGTGTTGTGATGCTGTAGGGGGCGCTACAGCCAGAAACAGTAAAAGTCGTCTGAGGTCAGTTCCAAGAGTGAATTTAAGTTTCTGAAACTGTCTGAAACTCACATTGCAATGAAAGTTACATTTCTGCCATTGTACTGTAGATTATGTGTCTTAGTGCATGTCCTTATTTGAATCAGGTGGTAATAAAACATGATGCTGTATTTACTCTTATATTACTCTTTAGTAGTACTCTTTAAGTCCTTGAGGTAGAAAAATCAATAAATGCAGATTCAATCTCATTCCAGATATATTTATTTAATGTAATATAACAGCTTCAGAAAAGACAGCTGTCTAACTGCTGGTGGTGCACAAGGAGAGGTCACAAAGTTCTTACAAATATGGCTTGTGTAACATCATAACATTATGTATGGGGTCTAAACATCACAGATGAGATTTTATTTTGTTTAGGAGTTTATGTTCTTATGTTTATGTTTATGTTTAACATTAGGAATGTTTCACCAAAAATAAAAATGATCCCATAATTTACTCACCTTCAAGCCATCCCTTGTTTTTCTGTACAGCAGTGAGATTAAATAAAGCAAAATGTAATTTTTGCTGATTCTTTTCAGTCTCCTAATGATCCTAATCTGTCTCCTCTAGTTCCTGTCGAGATCTCAATAATCTCTCAATCTGTGCTCAAATTCAGAGTCAGAGAGTTCAATATGAACTCAAACATTTCTCATGAAGTTTTCCAGGTCTGAGTCAGGTGAGCTGTTCATGTTGATTTCACAGCTCTGTACTTTCACTGTCTGTCAACAATTATCTCATTATATCTGATTTTTATTTCTCGTAATGGTTTGTTGCACTAGAAACATTTGAGATAATGTTGAAACTTTAATCTTTAAACACATCATTGATTATGATATTATGAAGTCTTAAAATGCTCCTGTTCTATAGAAATGTATTAATGACTGTTGTGTTCTGTCTTTGATACAGTCGAAAACTAGTTCACTTTGGTGAAAAAGAAGAAGATTCAGTATAGACAACATATGATCTACAGAAAAACACTGTAGTTTTGAGCACTTAACTGTAGTGGACAGAAAGCAAAAGGGCTACATTAACAACATCCTAGAATAAACGGCAATGTGGATCAGACTTTATAGTTAAAAATCTGGCTATGCAAAACTAGTTTCATTTTAATACACATTGTTGGTTTATGTAGCATTTCTTATGAATTCCTGAGTTAGCATGCAGAAAATACGGGCTACACAGAAGTAAGTGTCTTTCTTACCATCTTTTTTGTACTCTTTGGGTAGCTGGTTTATCTGATATTCAGATGTGGTCACGCTGGTGTTCAGGTGGTTTATCTGGGTGGGCAGTAGATCGCATTGGATAGTTGCAACACGCAGTTGTTATCAGAAAGCTTTTCTCATCATGTAAATGTGTGTGCTCTGATGAGATTCGTAGATTGATGCTATGAGCTGTAGAAGAGGCTGTTTGGCTGATTTGTGAAATGTGTTAGTGATTTTGTGTAAACAGTTGGGACAATGTCCGATGTTGTGATGTTGAAAAATGTTTTTCATTTATCTCCCATCATGCTGAACAAAATGAACTGCGATTGGTTACTGTACATGTCAGTCTAGAGTTTCTGAACATCAGTCTGATGGTGTGGCTATGTAAGACTAATCCAAATATGAGAGTTCTATAAACATTTATTATCCCTCATGTTCTCCAAACCTTCAGCATGTATTATACAACATGTTATGTCACAGAGTGGTCATGTCAGGTCACACACAAATATCACACCTTCACCCCCTGCTGATGTCACAGCAGTAAGTGTGAACAGGAGAGTTACTGAGGTTACAACAGAAACTAACTGTTCAGTGTTCTGATGTGAGATCTCTGACTGTCACACATCCTGTTTGTCTCTCTGCAGTCTCTCTTCAGAGCTGCCGATCAATAGCCAGTTAATTTCACACACACACACACACACACACACGCACATTCATTTGTTGAGCTGCAGTTCTGTTAGAAAGAAAAATACCTCTGGTACAAGATTTTGAAGAATTGCCTGCTGTAATCTTTTGTTATTATTTTGTCATGTATTTTTTGCTTTACTCTGAAATCTGATTTGATGGGTCATTTGAAGGGGTTATAAAATAGCTGCCCATTATTTTGATCCCCATGTTTCTTAGCAACCACAGACAATCTCCACTTCACATGTGCAAATGTTTTTCTTATTTTGGTTAATGTTTGTATTTTAAAGAAAGATCATATTGTCATTTCTGCTGCTGACCCTTTTTAATTGTGTCAGCTGGTTTGACAGGTGAGGTAACTGCTGTGGTAAAGTTGGTCTTTTCGAGGAGCTGATTTAATCTAGATATATAGACACTGTGCACAGAGCTGCTTTGTAACTTTTCCCTCACACGCACATTCTTTAATGCCTTTTGTGTTTTTAAAGAATACTAGAAAATATATTTTTCCTCTTTGCACTGCTATACTTTTCCCACAAACCTCAGTCAACATGTACTCCATTGATAAGTTTTCTTAAATCTGAAGAGAGAAAGAAGTTGTGCAGTTTTAGCAGCGGTGAAATGACCTTATTATCATCGTCAGAACTAACTTTAACTTTCCACACAGTGTGGTTGTTCCCAGCGTCTCTGTGTCTTTTCTGAGTGTAGTGTTATTCTGCTCTCGCCCATTAGACCGTACAGATAAGACGTGCTGCCTACAGAGTGTTCACTGCAAGATGTTCCAACTGAAGTCAAAACTTTGGGTTCATAGAGAGCACAATACGTGTCTGAGTTGTTTTAATGAGAGATTGTGAATCTACACAGAGCACAAGTTCCTAACTGTCGAGGTGTGACCTGAAAATAAGTTCCAGATCCATTCCCATAACTTCCTATATACAACGAAATAAAAATGCAATGAAGCTAATCATATAAATCATTAGAGAAAGGAGAAATGTGTGTCTCTAGAGCACCAGTTCAGCATTCAAGGTAGAATCTAGCCAAACCGCAGAGTCTGATTGGGTGAACAGGCTTTGACATCAATAACAAAAGATATGGGAAGTATTTTCTGCTCTCCTTAGAAGCCAGTGAGCTTGTTTTGTTTATTTGCCGTTCTAATGACACACGATTACACAGTTAGTAGCTGTAGAGATCCCAGCATATGAGTTCTGAAAATGAAACGGCTAGAATGCACAGAGGAAACAGTAATATTTGGTGTCAGACTTTTTTAATATGTAGAAATCCCCCGTAAAAGTCCTTGTAATGAAACCAAATACATTTAATAAGAGTAACTGTTCACTCAGAAAATCCCTGACACCATCTGTATCTAGAGGCAGTGAATGAACAGGCAGGTATTACAGGAGCGATGTGGAGGAGAAGCACTCAGGAAATGAGTTTCATTTCATACGCTGAGGCTCAATAAATCGTGGTGTGTTTTATTAATAATGTGCTGCAGCAGCTGCGTTACAGCGACAAAGCAGTTGTTACTACACAAATGAGTCACTTCATTTTTATCTATACCATCTGTACATTAAGAGAGAGCAGGTTAAGAATGTAATAGTTAAGAATGATTGAAGGGGTTGTGCTTTTAAATTTTAAAGGAAGGAGGCCTGGTTGTTTAACTTGGTAGCTGCTTTGTAGCTGGTTTAAGTTAGTCTACCAGCGCTTGAACGCTTGACCAGAAGGGACAGTGGTTGAAAACATGTAAAACCAGCTACTACTCTGAAGTCAGCTTGTCAACACAAAATGTTGGGTTCTAACCTGTAACATGACATTTCTGAAGCAGGACATTGAACAAGAAGGCAGCAGGGCAGGCAATTGATCTGAACTGATTTGATGGTGAGATGTTGGACTCAGAACTGAATGTGAGTTTGCAGTAGGTTGTGGGGAAAACTTTAGAGGACGATTTTTGACCAGTACTTGGAGACTGAAAGTCAAATACACCCTTCAGAACATCTCCACCAATGAAAATATTCGGTTTTATCAGATGTGTTATTCTTTGCTATAATTGGTTTAACATTGATTGCATTAACCAACTATAGATTATTTTGTCAACAACAAGGTTTAAAACTGCATTACTTTACCTGTAAAAAGGAGATTAAAACTGACTAAATGTTGTTAAAGCTGCAATTTATAAGTTTTGCCTCTCTAGCCCCATCACTGTTTGAAGCATAAAATTGCAATTTACCTGTATAGTTTAAATATTAGTTTAAATTCTAAACAAGTGCTGTAAGAACATAAACGCTGCACCATTCTCAGCACTCACATATGTGATATAGCAGCCGGGTATTCTTTTTCATTCTGTTTATGGATGTGATGTAGCCACACAGATGCATTAAGTCTGACCTGACAGATTAAATTTTAAATTATTATTTTAAACTTACCGTTGAGAACCAGGGTAAGGTAAGGAGAATGTATTAAACACTGATCTATTATGTACTTGCTCAATAATTGATTCTTGTTTATTTTGACCCAAAGTGCTTGAAGTTGGATATATCAGCCAATAGGGAAAGCCTTTAGGGACAAGTACACTATGATGAAAAGTAAGCAAAGAAAAATGTCTCCTTTTCTTTAAAAATAAAATACACTGGTGAATTATGCATGATAAAAACAGAAATGTGTGTGAAAAATAGCGTTTATTTTATGTTAAGGTCAAGTTTAAGCTGAATTTTTCAGCAGTGGCTCTGTAGGCTTCCACTCCACTGAGATCAGGGCTGCTGTCCATCATCTGACTCTTACGTCCAGGGATTGAGTGGATAAAGCTGTTCCTAGATCAGCATTAAACAGCTACCTCCAGCGTTTAGAGTCCAGCCTGCTTAGGGCTCTACGCCTGAGTTTTGCTCAAAGCTATTATCATTGGCTGATTCCAAACTGGCCCCAGAGGTTTTGCGAGCGCAGTGAAGGTCAGCTGAACCTGTTGACACATAATGTAGTAATGAAGAGGTGGTTAAGATGGATTAGTTTGGAATGATAGATGGTCAGGGGCCGAAAACATGATAAATAGAGTGAAGCTGAAGGGGCCAAACCTGCAGATGCTCCAGGAGAGAGAAAGAGAGAGAGAGAGAGAGGTTAGGAGCCTCAGCCTTGCTTATGTCAAAGAGCTGGAAGTAATCCAGTATCATCAGAGAAGAAAGAGAGAGAGAGATGGCGAGAGAGAGAGAGAGATGGAGAGAAGTTTGTGTTCCAGCAGTTTTCTGAAAGAAAGCTTCTAGACAGGATTTCTGAAAGTCAGAGCTGACCTTTCCTGGATGAGGAAGATTACTGCACTTTTTACTTTGTTTGTGTGGGTTTATTTATGTAGTTACATTTCTACTGTTTTGTTCTCATATTTTCTTGTAAAACTGAGGCAGTTGTTGACATATAGTAGATGTTAATCTTGTGAATTCTGATAAGAACAAAATTATAATAGTTTAATAAAATTAAGTCTGTTCTCAAGTTGGTATTTTCATGGCATTTAAACCTATTCTCCCCAAACGTCATTGCTGTTTATATGATCTTTTATTTATTTTAATGTAAATATTAACACTTGCTATAAAATACTAACAATATTATTAGCTAGCAATAAAAGTCATCTTAATAGCAATGAATGGTCATTTTTATTGGAATGGTATTACTCCTGTTTGTGTGAGTGTGTGGATGGGACTCTGGGCCTGCTGTTGTGCAGGATCTCAACAGTCAGATTACAGGGGTCTAACCTGAGACCACCCGTCTGCATTCAGCACGGCCGTGAGGCTTTTCTTTGAGTGCCGTCAACAATGACACTGTGTAGGTCTGGAGAGGATGGGTGACAAAAACATGTTTACACTGATAATGAGTTTTCAGAGTCACAAGCTCGCTACTAACTGAAGAACGTGTGTGTCTGTGTGAAACTCACCATTGTGCAGGTGGTTTCTAAGGCTTTCTGGGTGGTTGCTACGGTGTCTAAACTTATGACTGGTTTCTATGGTGGTGCTAGGGTATGCTATGCAGTTGTTTAGTGGTTGCTAGGGTGTTTTGAATTGGTTATAATCCACGAATATTAATATTCACAAATATTAAATATTAATTCATGTTCTATTTCAATTGGATAGAAAATTTGATGTAAGTTTTTACTTTGGGTATTGAAAATCAATCATATTTATAGTCATCATTACTTTAAACTCTGCCATGTCACACTGTACCTAAAAAGAACATGCCTGCCTCAGAACTTGGCCTAAACAAGATGTCTTAAAAGGCAGCACTATAATAAGCTTCACACTAGGAGCTTAGCTCAGATGCCCATAAGTGCTGTCTGGGTAGGCAGCTGGAATCTAAGCACACAAGACAGTGCCTGCAGTACTTGCTTAGTGTATTGAACCCAGACAGAAAGATGAAATGATTTTATAGTGTGGAAGAGAAGAGCAGGAACACTCTTTATTATTTCTCACTTTGTATTCCAGTATGTGAATGAAGTCATGAATGTTTGGAACATTATGAGGTTGGATACAGTTTTCTAGGTGAACACAGAATTTTGCTCTGTACATTGTGAGGTGATTCAGAGGTGCTGTCTAACAGTTTTATATGATGTTGTTTTGCACTGAATTAATCATTTCTTTGTAGGAACACCATGGACAGTTCCTGATCAAGTCGGTACAACAACCAAGAAATTGGGTATAACCGCCTCTCCAGGCATCACTTGATAAGATTTGAATGTTGCATTATCTGTCTGGACACCTGCAGCACATATGTCTGGAGAACTTCTCAGTCTGCTTCTCATTTTGATTCATTATCCTCATCTTTCATGGCCACATTCACTTTGACATCACACAGGCACAGACGCTTTCAGAGATGAGGAGACACTACCTCATGGTCTTTCATTCAGCTGCTCTCATTTAAAAGCTCACTTCTTGTGCTGTAATGGCTGATAGCCCCCTGATAGGGTGGTTTTTTACAGGGTGGTGAAGTTTCTGACAGTTAGTCTTAGGTAGAGCTGGGCAGTATAGTTACTTCATTCTCCCAACACCTGATACTGTTTTTAAAGTCAATTTAAAATATCACTTTTATATCACAATATCATTTTAATGCACTTCTTATCTGACCATTGAGTTTTCTAAAGGCTGGGTTCAGAGTCCCCGATTGTGATGGATAGACACTGCAGATATTAGCACAGATCTGCAGTAAGAATGTCTTATTTCTTTTGACAGACAGAGAGGCAGAAATAGAGAACAGAGACCTCAACAGAAATGAAGAGAGATCAAGACCTCTTTCAGGTAAGGCTGAGTTCAGCTCATTGGGGAGGTCGCGGCCGATTCGTAGTTTTTTATTTCACAAGACGAGTTCAGCAGACTGTCTGTAAAATGTAAGGGGTGTATAGTTAGAATGTTTAATGAAAAATCTGTTTTTACTCTTTCCTTGGTGCTGAGAACTGATTGAACACCGATATTGAAAATTTGTATTCACTGGGAATTGAATAGAGTCATTGTTAGTGGAGCCATTTGATTGGCTCTCAGTGTGAGCAGAGCTTGAAAACACAGAGAATAAATGTTGGAATAAGAAGAAAGTGGTGTGACACATAATAATTATGTAGGACATCATAACATTAAAGAATTGGTACTTTTGAGGAGAAGAATTCAACAGGTGTTGGGGTTGACAAGTATTCAAGTAAAAGAATAAGCCAGATGCTTTGAGCTTTGTCTTGCTACATGAAGTCTCATTAACACAAGGTAATGATCTGATGAGTCTTACAACATCTGCTCAGGTATCTAATGTCATCATAAAAGAGAGTCTTACAGCCAGGTTTACTTCTGTAATTAGTTTGTCAAAATTGCTGCCTTTTATTTGGACTGACATGATGAATTATATGATCAACAGCAAAATGAAGGTCAATGTTAATTTTGTGTTAAATTTAAGACAAACTAAAGATGAATAGCTGGAGCTGTTAACCATCTATCGCAATATAGTCTGTGCAGTATTTTATACGCCATATGACTTTTTGACATGCTCTGTTTGTTTGCATTATGACTTTATTTCAGGACATGCTCAGAGTGCAGATTTCAGCCTCAGGGATCAGGAGAGATGCGTGCCGAATTCACACAGCTCAGGGTTCAAATGCACAGCATGAATTCTACAATTATTACTGTATGTCATTGATTATTTCTGAGTATTTGGTAATAATTCAGAGGTTCAGATTTAGATATGAGTTCTTGTAGGTTTGGTGAACATTGTGTTAGCAGCACAAAGCTTGTGGGTTGGATTTTTCAGGGACCACATATACTGTAATAAAATGTATATCTTAGTGCAATTGTGTATGTTGTGTAAATGCTTTGGATGAAGTATCTGCCAAGTGCATAAATCTAATTTATTTTATTTATATATGTTTTTTAAAACCACAGATAAAGATATCACTTATACTTTATATAATTTAATCTTCTGGAAAATATCCTTTTGTGCTCCGAAGAAGAAAAACCAACTGAATCACAATAGGGAGAGTAAATTATTTCTATTCAGAAATTGTCATTGAAATTAAATTCACATTTCTTTTGGTTTGATATAGAGTTATGAAGTGGCCTGAAAGAGTAAGTAATAGAAAAGCCCTGTGTCTCGCTGAGGCAGATTCTGATGAGTTCAGTCCTGAGGTTTCTCTCAGGATATTTTCCTGCTGAAATCTGGGCTCTCATACAGATATAATACGTCATTACAGAGTATAAAAAATCTATAAGCATAGATAAGTAAATTACCAGACCTCTCAGGTGGCCCTGAAGATCCATATTTTTCCCCAAGCTAACGTGATTCATACTCTGGAGGTGTCCATCATCACACTAAATACTGATAAAGACTGTTAGTTGATCTCTGGTAAAGCCTCCTGCATCTCAACCCCCTTTAGCACACAGACTCTGAACGTGAGGCTGTTTGTCTTTTCTCAACACATTCATGCATAATTTGGGAACTCAATGCCCCTGTGAGAACTGCTTAGGTTCCTCGCACATTTAAATATGTGACTTTTACGTCATTCATGCAACCTGTACGTCATTCAAACCACCTGTCGTTCATACGACCTGTACGTCATTCAGATGACCTGTATGTCGTTTAGACGACCTGTACGTCATTCAGATGACCTGTATGTCGTTTAGACGACCTGTACGTCATTCAGATGACCTGTATGTCGTTTAGACGACCTGTACGTCATTCATACAACCTGTATGTCATTCATACGTCATGTCCTGATTCAAACGCAAAGTCCCGCACTGGACCTCTGTCACTTTATATCTTTAAATCTGATCATATTTGCTGTGCTAATATAAAATTAAAATCAGTTTTAGGGAGTGTCAGAAAAAGGGATCTCTAATTAAACTGATTTCTAATTAAGGTAATTTTTATAATTTTGTGTAAATCCACTAATGATGGAAAGAACATTCTGAGACATGTTTAGGACAGTAAATTAGTAACACGTTTATATTCAGTTTACAAACGCAGATGTAATTTGTCATTTTTCCGTTTGCTGGTGTTGTAGTGCAGGTGGGCAAATTACCTGGATCTCCACTCCTTATGGATTATCAGCACTAAACATAAAGTAAATTATTAAATAACTCATAACCATCTGAACAAACAGGCAGATAATCTTCACACACTCAACGATAAGAAACAGAAAAGAATTAACTCCGCATCTCTTTTCACGGCAACAACATTTCTTTGATTCTGAACTAAATAAAAAGGACACAATGGTTTTTAAAAGGTCAGAACTGTTTTGCTTTTGTTCTGTTTTTCAGGATATAATGTAAACAACCAGCTCACCAGCAGCAGATCAATGCTGGACTTGTGTGGCATTTTATAGCTGATGTGGAAATGATTCAAATGAAGACATACTGTGATGTAACATTTAGACAAACACGCTGCTTATCGACCTCGATCTGTACTGCTGGAGATGACAGCCAATACTGTTTAGTGTGATGAATTTCAGGCTCATTTTACTAACCTGCAGGTACTCTGAAATGCAGACAGGATAAGATAATAGCCTCAGGTAGCGAGAGAGGCCAGATATTTTGAGAACAGAAGTTCAATGTTATTGAATCTTGCTTGAATGAGCTGCATTGAAAACAATAACCTTAAACCAAATAATCCGGTAATAAGAGCTGTTTGCCAGGGCCAGTATGTCTCTTACATTTAAGAATGCTAACACGCTAAGAGAGAGATTTACAGTTATTAGTTTATAGGTATTAAACTTCACACTAGTGTGTAACTCGTCCTACATCCCTAAACCCTGCAGCTTACAGGAGACGTGTGCAAGAACTTCATAGTCATCAAACATATGATTTTCAAAAGGATGGGTAACACTAAGCTAAGTAACACTAAGCGTCCATTAGTTAACATTATATAATACATTACCTAATGAAGTAACAGTAAACAGTATATTTTTAAAGCATTTATTAATCTTTGGTATTGTTAGTTAAACACAATTGTTTATTGTTTAATCATTTAGTTCATTGTGCATTAACTAATTTTAAAAATGCAACATTTTTCGCTGTTTTTAATTGTTAGTTCATATACACACAGGTAATTAACCTATGTTAACAAATAAAACCTTATTGTGTAATGTTATATATATAGTGTAATGTTCCCATATCACTCTTTTTTTGCCTATGAGATATTAAGTGTTTTGCCATTTGTTTTTAGTGCAATATGAATCATAACCTGACATAATTACTTAACCTGCTCCAGAGGTTCAGCTCTCTGCCCGCTGACAGACTTTTTCCACATTCTTAATCATTTCTCCTCAAATCAATTTAATCTCCAGGAAACAATGTGCTCGGCTGTGCCCAGCACACACTCGACTGACTCCATAAGAAGTGGCTTCACTGAGCGGCAGCAAAAGAGTGTAAAAAAGTTTCTTCTTTCATCTTCCTAGAGTCTCTCTGATTGGCTAGGGCTCTTTGGTACGTACCACAGACATTATGGGTATCTTTGGGCCTATAAATACTGTTCCAGCAAGGAAATGATGAATTACTTTAAAGACGAAGGTGCCTTGTAGGGCACAAGTAGCTTTGGCGATATTGATTTTAAAACATATCACAATATCACACAATATCACACAATGGACTTTTAAAAACACACTTTTTAAAAACAATATTTAATTGTTGCTCCCAGTGTGTACTGATGGAATTTGACTTTTGCCTTAGGTGTGCCACAAAATTATAATGCAAAACATTATTTAAACAGGGCTGTTGTTTAAAGAGTTTGAACTAAAGCCAGCCGACAAGCAAATAAATGATACAGTAATTCCTCTGGGGGCAAAGTTAAATGGGGTCACCAGCAGAGAACACGTTTTACCTGGAAAATATCTCACTGGAGAGTAGACAAGTGTGTTGTAATTGGTTTTTGTTAGATGTCTATAATGTTTACATGTCTAGAATGTTTATGTCATTCACAAATGTGATAGTAAAGACTATATTTGATGCAAATTATGCGGCTATGATGTTGTGGTGCTGCATGTGGTTGTCTTGGCAAAAATTGCATGTTTGATCGCTCAGAATATTTATAGTGCTGCTCTTTAAAACAAGCTCATGTTTTTCAGTCTTGCTTTTTTACATTTGTTTACTATACAAGAGCATAAAAAAACTAGTTGAAAATACATGAAAAAAATTCATTTGCAAATACATGTCCAATCAGACCTCCACTGCCCATGAAGAGAAACTATCTTCTGCTTTAACCTTTTGCTAGCATTTTCAGCACCTTAATTTTTAATTGAGGTTGAAATATAATGCGGGGGTGTTTCTAATGACTACTGCTCTTATGCATATTTATGAGGACCTCATGAATTACACAGAAAGGGCTGCAACACTCACAATTTCTCCAAGAACTGAGTTCAAAAGAAAAGGTGTCATTTAACATGATGAGACTTTGAAATATATTGTGCTGTGATTATATTTCTGTATTTAACAGTTCTAACCTCATGGCACTTGAGAATCATCATATTAAACTATCTCATTTTCTTCATTTATTATGGAAGTCTTAGTATTCTAATTCTTTGATGATTCAGTAATAAGTTTAAACATTCTGTTTAGTTTTATGTCAGCTGAAGAGTGATTGATGGATCTGAATATTAAATCTGAGTTATGGAGCACTGTTATATACTGTACAGAATAACATCATTTCTGTCTGATATGAAAGTCTGGTAGTTGTAACATCTTTTACTCAAGTAAATATTTCTCAGGGAAGGTTTATTTTTAAACGTCAATTTCTGTATACACATACTTTACTACAAAAATGCAATCTGCATTTCCAAGTTATTACCCCAAAAAGAAAGATAGAGTTTGTTAAACACATTGACTAGAGAGAGTTCATTGTTCAATATTCTGAACAGGGTAAATTGCCACAGTGGGAACCCGCCAGCTAAAGGCCTTTATTCGAATGGAAGCAGTACATTTTAAAACACAAAATTCATGCTTTGGTGTTATTTTGATAGACTTCAATTCTTAAGTATTTAGAAGCAAATTTATCTCTTGTTTCAGTTTCTCTCTCTAATTGTTTACACCTGTTTCTTATAAACCAGTAAGGGTTTTAATGGAAATTGTCCCTGTGTGTTCTTTGTCATGTTAAACTTCAATGGCCCAGCTTCCCAATTAAACACACAATTTGAGGATTCCTTCATGCGTGGCACTAAAGTTTAATACTCCAGATTAGTCTGTTCAATATCAGAAGTTGCAGGACAAGCAACAGTTCAAAGCCACAAATTATAATAATTATAACGCTGATGTTATTCTTCCATGAAAGCTCATTTCCTTTTGCATTCCCCATTAAAGTCAAACAGAAAACAATATCACAGAGCTTGATGGAGCAAAATTAAGATCCATTTTTCTTCTCTTACAAGATTACAATAATTGCCTATATTTGTCTTTAGGATTCATAAATTATGGAAAGCTCATTAATAATACAAAGGCTTACTCTCAACACTAATGCAAGCAAAGAAATCTTTCTCATCTCTGTAGTGCTAAATGAGGAGTATTTTTGTCCTTGAGAGGCAGACAGAGAGCAGAGGATAAATTCATGAAAATGGGAAACAGTTTTCTAGCTCATATTCAGAGTGAATTCTGTCAGACAGACTGTCAGTCTGATGCTGAAAACATGAGCAGAATAGCAATCTGTCACACTGTCACATCATCAAGACCAAAACATTATTTTGGGAAGACTGATACATTAAACAGGTCAATTAAACAGCCAGTCATTCAAATATAAGCCAATATAATTTATCAATAATACTGTTGCTTAAAACAAAAACATTTATAGTTGTCAACAGGGAAAACAGTCATGGTCATTTCAGAACATTTAGTCCTCCAAGATATTTATTTGACAGTAAATGTTAATTTGAGGTTTCAGTTCCCATAAGTTCTGCTGCTGAGAGCTGAACTGAGGTTTAGCTGTCAGGTTGTGTGCATTTACAGTATATGCATATTTGGGTTTGTCTAATATATTGTTAAGTAATATATATTTATTAATGTGTGGGTGAAGACACGATGCTGATAAGGTACATTCAGGAAAGGGGAAACTATATAATGAAAGTATAAAGTAACTGTGTTCTACTGTTGTTTCGACTGAAGTGTTCGGCTGGGGCAAGTTGTCACATGTATTTGAGGTGTTGCTTGTGTTTCTATACTGAGAACTTACTCCATGTACGGTAATTATTAACCCAGGCCTGCTGTACTCGGTTTGTGTATATAGAACAGAAACTGGCTTTCAAAAACAAACCACCCTCAGAAATATTCAGTGGAGTAAAAAGTGTTTTTGTGTTTATGTTGGTGGGCTACACCCTGAGTAATCCTACCGTACAACTGACAAACACAACATGTTTCAGTCCCACAGTGAAGTCCTGTGGATGACCAGGCTAATAAGAACAGATCGGAGTTATATGGCTAATGTTTGCTTAGCACTAACAATAGCATTACAGCAGTGTCGGACTGGGTGACTGAGAGTTTATTGTGAGCACCTAATATCTGCAGCACAAGATGTGATAGTTGCTTATCTCCACAAACCATATTTAGTTTGCACAGAGAGGCCAAGAAAAGTGTTTATGTGTGAAAGAGAACAACAAGAATATTAGGCCAGCATTGACCCCATGTAGACATTACAGCAGATAAGTGCACATCAAAGTGCACTGCATACTACCTTCACGTTTCCTTCCTTTCTTCTTTATTCAGCAGATCATTTCAAAGGCATCATTGGTGGAGTTTCATAGTCTTGGCCATCAGGAAACAGTGTTTGTATTCATTATCTCTGTGTGAACACGAGCACATCTGTTATCTGATGTATCTCTCACAGGGTGAAGAATCAGAAGAGGCTCCTCGCGCTGAGATCCTCGGTTCTCACACCCCTCCTGTGCTCAGACTTTTCAGAGAACACATGAGCTGTGATGTTATCACGAAAGGATAGACGTCACAGAAAGAGTCCACGAGTCTGAGTTCTTCATCAGCTTCTGAATATTTAGGAATTAAGGTGACGTTTTTATTTAATGCCATTTCCAGTACAGTAGACTTAATGCAATGCAGTGTTGCTTAGGAACTAATTAACTAACTAGTTTGTTTCAGATTACTTTAGCTTCTCTATGAACATCTGACATCTGATTGGTGCCGATTGTTGTTCATTTAAGATATTTAAGTAATCAGTCAGTTTAAATAAAACAGAAATGATTTAAGACCAGATGATAATTTTCTTCCTGACAACATTTTTATTCATGGATATTAATATTTATACATTTACACTGCAAGATCTAATGCACACCAAATATTTTGACAAAAATTAAATTTTATTCTTTTTCATTTTTAACCACTGCTTCACACTGTGATATTTGTTCAGAAACTGTGATACTTGATATTGTTCAGAAGCTAACATTATTTTTATTTCAGTATTAGCTATGTACTGAAGTTCAGGTACATCTGTACACCTGAGCAGCAGTCTGCAGTGTAAGATTACAATGTGAGACTAAATGCATACCAATGCAAATTTCTAAAAGAACAGGAACAGGAAAGAAACAGGAAAGAGAGAGGCATCAGAAGAGAGAAAACCTCCAATGAAATCACTGAAAGGATAATCTGACAAAATATGAGTCTATTGTGTCTGGTGAGATTTCCATTTAGATGGATGAAACATCAAAGACAAGTATTCAGCTGTACAGCAGAGAGTGGATGTGTGTGCACGTGCTTGCGATAGGTGAAGGTGTTTTATGTAACACATATAACCTTGCTTTTCTAATGTGACTGCAAGAATGTTTTTTGATAACTTTGAGAGAACTGTTAGAAATGTTAGCGAATGTTCTGAGAACGTTTCCTGTTGAACGCAAACGTTGTGTGTCTGTAGGTCGGCAGGATCAAATCTAAGAGAGACACTGACTGACTGAATAAGTGAATGGTGTTCCAGAACAAATAGGGGTCAAACTGTGTCACGCTCAATCAAGTGCCCTTTACCTATTGGCTAATTAAACGGGTGATTGGAGTTATGATTGGAAAAAGGACTGCGGGTGATAAAAAATGAGACGTGCAGTTACGCAGCAGACGTCACATATGAGAGGACTGAGAGAACAGTGACCTTGACACCCTGTTCAGACCAGGTGCTGCATGCCAACAATAATAAAGAAGATTCATGATGAGTGAGAATGTCAGAATTGTTTCAGGAAATGACTCAAGACTCTTCTATTCTCAG
>JAZGTH010000023.1:7022500-7157500 GCA_036877525.1 Chromobotia macracanthus | reverse complement strand
GGTAAAGTGACGTTGAGGCATACTGAAGTCTTTAAATACACAAATTCACAAAAGTGCACAGAATCATTAAAATCAACACTCAGTATTTGTGTGTATGTGTGTGTGCATTACACACTCGTATGCATTGTTTTTCAGAACTTCTAAAATAAGACTCTTCTTCTTTTCCCTTGTGTTACCTGTGAACATGTTTGTCTTGTGAGAATCCCAGGGCAAGTGATCCCTGAGGGCTGAAGTCCCGGAGCGGTGCGTCACATTCAGAGCCACTGTGTGAATCTATACAGTCCTCTCACTGCATCTGTGCTGATCTTGCGCTGTATGCACTTATGATTAATATAATGACAAGTTATGCTGAGATACTGAAAATATCTGAAAATAAAAAAAACTAAAATATCTTTCATTCTTTAATAATTGACTGTTAATTAAATAGTGGGGTGCTATTGGAACAGGTGTACTTGTGTAATGACTTTGGATGGTAATTTATTTGCAAATTAAGATTTAAAAAAATACTATAAATGCATGTTCTGTTGAGAAATGCTGAGAAAAACAAGCGTGATATAAATATGAACAATTAAAACAGTAATAATGACTATAAAATCATCAGTTAAGAGAATCATGAATACAATATCAAAAGCCTGAAGAGATCTTCAGTCTTCAGATGTTGGTATCAAATGTTCATGCTTGGAGTTTGTCTAATTTCAGCTGGTTAGAAGGTAAGAATATTTTTTGGCATAATGGCTAAAAACAGCCTCAGCTTGTGTCTTATGGTTTACATTACAATGTTCCAATAAACTACATCATAAGACCTTAAAGTACTCATTAAGTAAATGTACTGAAAACGTAGATGTGTGTGTCAGATGGTGGAGATACAGGACGTGATTTGACCCTGTTGTAGCTTCATGGGTGTGTGAGATCATACAATTCCCAAATCTGTCCAAAGAGAACAACCCTGTAAAACACTGATAGTCACAACAAACATTTAATCTATTTCTTGTGAAAACAAAAGGTTCTGAGGATGCAAAAAGTTAGACTAATAGAACTATCAGTCAGAAATGGTTCTTCTATGGCATCGTAAAGCACCCTTTTTAAGAGTGTTCAGTTTGAAAACACACACACATGGAGAAGTAAAAGAAGGCTTTTGTCCTGATATAAATCATCTGCTTGATTAATCACACACGTTTGATTGTTGCTCCTCTCATGAGCTCATTTGGGGTCTCAATGGGCTTTTGTTTGTGTTAATGCGGTAAATCTGTGTGTCCTGACAACACAGAGGTCATGAGGGAAGCCTTACACAGCACTGCACACACTCTATCTTAACATCAGCATCACAAACAGACATATTTATTCTCAACACAGTTCATAATACTGTTTTATGTTCTGTATGTTGGCTATTTCACAATGGATTCTAATGTGACTCATCTAATCAGAATGTAAAGCATGAATAATCTGTTTTAAAATATTCCTTTTGAATCTTTTTAGTTCAAGTGTTTGCTAATGTGAAGCTGTTTCGCAGAGATTCTGGATTTATCTTCATCTGTTGTCATTAATCTTATCTTTTGGTTCAGAACAACAACAATATAATCAACTGAAGTGTAAGATTGTATAAGATTGTGGGCATTCAATCACAACAGGTGCTATTTTATGTAGACTAGAGCACAATCTGATGGATACTTTATGATCTTATTGCACTGGAAGAATGCACATGTTCCTCTGTCATACTGTGCCATTTCAACAAATGTTACACAAACGTTCAGAAGGAGATGCTGTGTGTTTAATATGACATCCACCTGTGTCTGTTGATGCAGTCTGTCCATACCTGTCTCCCTGCTTCACCTTTCACTTCTGTCTCTCTCTGTTGCTGTCTGTCCTTTCATCACTCTCCCTAATGAAAATCTGCAGCTAAATGTCAGGAGCTCCTGAAGACGCTTTGATCAGTGTGTGTGTGTGTGTGTGTTTGTCCATTGCTAGTGTATTGAGCGACATCCATTTGCATTCATTTCTTCACACTGACCTGCTCAAGCAGAGCATGGTTTGCAGACATCACGCTGGTAAGAAGGTGAACAGATGAACAGAGAGGAACTGAAGAGGAAATGTAAATGTATGTGGGCTGAATTAATTAGGTTTCCACTATCACAGGAAGGTGACGTGTGTAGCACAATGTAGCTGTATACATCAGAAATCATTTATCTATGATTATACAGAATATTTACCTGAATCTCATTACAGACATTTATTAATGTAATGATAGGAAACAAAGGCTGAATGACTTCTTGAAGGAACAGTTCAAGCAAGAAAAGAAAACTCTGTCGTCATTAACTCACCCAAGAGTCATTTAAAGCCATGCGACTTTCTCTTCTCTTTTGAAACACAACAAGGAATTTTAGCATAATATTCCAGCTTCTGTTTTTTGTTCAGTGGAAGTGCATGTGCATGGACGCTTACAAACTTCAAACAGGACAAAATAAACTGCATGCAGAAAGCCCATATGAATAGTGTGCATCTTCTGAAGACATATTATAGTGTTTTATGGACAACAGAGTGAGACATCAGGGTGAGTAAACAAGGACCATTTGGGTGATTGTCACTTTTGTCTCCATAGTTATGTAAACATTATAGAAATGAAACTTTCAGCTCAGAAAGGATATGTTTTCATTTGATTTAATTTTATTGTTCCAGTGGCAACAGAGAAATATAATATGAGCTCAGGGTCTATGTATAATGTAGCAGAAAATCAGAAAGAGTCTGTCAGGATCTTCATGTAAGGGCTTCTGGGAAATCCACCTACACTGCCAGCAGTAGAACTCCTAGAAAAGGCAAGATCCAGACAAGCCGATGAATTATTTATAGATAAATATATTTATATGTATTGAAGATTGTTCATTTTTATTACTGTGAAGGGTTTTGTGTTGATATAGGCATAAGCATTATCATGCTATGACATCATGGGGGTGTGTCCAAAATTTATACTCACTAGTTAAATAGAAAAATATCTTATTAAATTCATATTTTAAATTCTCTCAGTGCACCCACCGTGTGCAAAAATGTTGGATGCTGGGTTACATCAGTGACTGAAATATTTAATTTATCTTGGAGATGCACAGCATATTTTTCTCATTAATCTAGACGAATGTCATTTTCAGTGAAGTAATGATTTTAAGTGACTGCATTTGTAAAAATCTGACATTTGTGACAGCAGTAAACTAATTCAAATTCACTGAGCCACAGCACATGTAATTGGTTTTCCTTAACATCACCTAAAAAATCTAGGGCATAAATATGGCACATACGAGCTGCTGCCCCTGAGGAGAAAGTATGCAGAAGACACTTAATTACTGCTAATTAGTAATGCTAACATCAGCTGCTGCTGGATTAGATGGTGGCAGTAATGTTTATCTTCTCAAATGTAGAGTCATCACACCAAAATGCTCCTGGTTCCATATATTTTGTATTAGTGAAAAAAGTTATATTTTTCATTATTAGAAATATTTTTTATTAAGTGGCAAAAGGCAACAAAAAGAATCAATTTACATAAGTTAATTATTTGGGCTGCTGTATCTGCTGCAGAACAGGGTTTGATAAATGATGTTTATAAGGTGAGCTAGGAAAGTGATCGCACTGGGCTCAGGAGAGTGCAGGAACAGGAAATAATGAAGGTATTAATATTATGGAATGGAGTGACACAGGAGATTGTAGCTGACACATACGGTGTTTGAATCGTGGGTGAGGTGAGAATCAAATGCTTTGTTTTGCCCAAAAGTTGCCAGATGCAGAGAGTGTTTCTTCCCTCAGCAGCTAGAAAACCAACAGCACATTTTTCAGCATGCAGTCACTGTCAACAGCATTTGGGATTGTTGCTGCGTTTTCTCCCCTCAAACTTTCCTTTTCTTTCTTATTTTCATCTGGGTGTTTGTTTTCCTTCAGCCTGACTTTTTAACTGTGATGTTCTTAAAATAGCTGATGCCAGGGAGGATTTCTGGATCAAGGAGTGTCACTGCTACTGAGGGCTGGAGATTTGAACACAACTGCAGGTAGTAAACTTTGTTGTGTAACACAGTTCAGGCTACAAACATAAATGATCTGTCAAATTGTTCATGTTTTTGAGAAGAAGTGTGCTGACACTTGAAGTCTTTAGATGATTGTAAGTGGTAAAACAACAGAAGAATATTCTGACAGAGATGTTTACAAAGAGCAGGTGAGGAACACTGCATGAATCAAACAGTTTTAAAGTCTGACATCCAAACTGTGTGACACTTGGCTTTCAGATGCTGATTTGTTCAGGCCAGTTTTATAAAAAGCCTGGTACAAACTCTCACCAGCTCACATTTGTGGAGGATTTATGGATGTATTATCCTGGCTCGCTTTTGTGTGCTGAAATAATGCTGGCTTACTGAGAATCACAGTTTCACTTTAATGTGCCAGTAGTTGTCTGCTGTTTTGAAACTGTTACATCTCAAACTAAGTTACTGATGAAGTAGCTCTGCTATAGTAAATGTACCTTTATTTATGTTACAGGAGCTGTAAATCCAGAGTGAATCAGCAGAAGGTTATGCATTTTATAATGTTGCTTGTAATGTGAAGCTATGGGTTTCTAGTGTCATGCTTTAGCGGTTGCCCTTTGAGATTGTATAATAGTAATTAGCTCGTGTGTTTGTGCATAACAGCATCTTAACAGAATCATATTCAGCTTCATCTGAAGCAAAGCTGCAGTCAGAAATGCTGCTCAGGTATCAAAGACTGAAAGTGCAGCGCTGCTGCGCAGAAATGCATCTTCAGCTCAGGTGCATTTTCAAGACAACCAGGAGTGCAAAAACAAGTTTGCATTATTTCTAGGTTGTTAATAAAACAGCAAGTAAATGTGATGCAGGCCGGGGTTGACTCAGATCAGATTGTGATGCTTTTCTTGGGATAGGATGGATCTTTTGTTCATGCATGCTAATAAAATCAACTGTAATATTCTCTTATCAGAATACAAAGACAAAAGCTGAACCAGTATATCCTGTCATGATTAAAATACCATTTAAATATACCAGTCACACATTCACCATTACTATTAATATTATTAATATTACTTTAACATATATTATTATTATATAGTATATTCATATTTGAAGTGCCACACGTGGTTAATGGAAGGGCATGCTGAAGTGGGATGTTAGTTTGAAGAGTTTCTACCCTCATGTTTGTATTTACTCATGAAAACACGTGGTCGTTTAATGTCTTCCACTCGAGGGTCACGTTCATGTCTGCGGAAGGCACGCGTCGCGTTTGACGCGGCCGCATCGTGCGCATTTGTGCAGCTTCGGCGGATCTGCAGTAAGACTCACACTGGTGCTAAAGTGCAGTGAAAACAGGCAGCGCATGAAAGCTCATTTCAGGTGCCCTGCTGTAGGTACAGAAGTGGCTAATTAGGCAGGAGGGGATTTGAAGTGATTGCTTGGTATAGTTTTGGAGCTGTGTGGAGGGACACAGAGAGGGTGAAGGGCCTCTGCTCTGCTGGAGGAAGATCTGAAGATCTGACTTTAACTTTATTAAAGCTGCTTGGCCGAGCGCTTTTCACACTTGGTGTTTGCGACAATATGTTCACAACAAGCTGTTCTGCGTTTAACCAAGCTGTGAAGACTAAACCTGGAGGAATATTGTGGGTTAAGAAATTGAGTGCTCTTGACAGCTCTGTGCCGTTAGTACAAACCAGAATGCAATTACAATTAATAATCATGCAGCGAGTTTAAAATGTACTGTGTTAAATATTCAGAAGTCTCACACTGATTGTGTTTGGAATAGAGAGTCTGTGGATTAAGACAAACAGATAAATACATAAAACACATTGAAAGGAAGGTGTTTTCAAATGTTGTATTACTGTTAATTAACATTTAAAAATGCTGTGTGGTTAGATGCCAGTGATGTCCGTCTACACATCGTAAACTGTTTATTCAGTTTATTGTTATGTTAAATATTGTATTATGTATTATCTTTTTCATTATATTACTTTATGCTGGGTGTCCCCATCCATCACTATGTTTACATGTTTTAGACAGGCTCAGAGCCACTACACACAAATTAAATGTCACAAATCTCTTATTATGATTTCATGTTTGACTGTAGGCATGCTGGAGTTACACACCTGTACAGTCTGAGTCTTTATTTAATGATGGGGACACAGATGGCTGGAGGTGCAGTTCAGTCAGACAGGCTCTCCTGCATCTCATCAGCATGCTTCACCTGACTGGCTGCAAGAACGAGGTTTCCAGGGCAAGATTGATGTGTGAGCTGTGGCAGCATGTGTGTGTTGTTTATTCTTTATCTCGAGTGGTTACAGGACATATGCTGCACTTGATCTTATTGCTCAAAGGAGAGTGCTTTGTTCTCATGCAACGCAGTTCCAACATACTGAAGCTTTAATTCAGTTCTCCTTCAGAGCTACACAGAGAGCCCGTGAGACATGACTGAGTGCCGACCCACTTCTTTGTGTTTGTCCTGTAGTCTTACATTTGATGGAAAGATGCGACTGTCATATCTCAGGAGTTTTAATGGATGTTTCGTTCAGCGAGCGTAACTTTAGAGCTTTCTGCTCGAATGTATCATAAATAAAATGTATAGTTTTCAGCTTGTTATAGTATAGAGCTATAAAATTAATTTGGATAACGTAAGATCAGTTGAACGTGTCTGAAATGTTTGAATTCATACTCTAGAGGAGGTACAAGTCAGATTAGCATGTTTGTGAGAAAATCCAAGAAGTAGGGCAATTACACAGATGTCTCCTCATGATCTCTCTGTAATCTGGTTGCTGTCTAAGAGACAAAAGTAAAAATATTAAAGAGAACTTGTCTGAGATTTTCTTATGGCAATTATCCCCCCCCCCCCCCTTGATGAACTTTTTTGAAGAAATCTCCAGTACACCCATATTACACTTCTGCATTAATGCAACTGTGTTATGTTGCTTGGCAACCGTAAACAGCCCACAGTTAAGGATTGTTTCATTTATACTGAGAATGTTTTGTTACTTGGAAGAAGACTTGTTGTATTAATAAACTTAATTAATTACTAGTCATATCTATTTATTAATTCAACATATTGTGTTTTAATACTAGAGCAGATTAATAATTGAGAATGGATTGTATCATACTGGATGTCAAGATAAATAGTTGTCATGCAGATACTGTTAAATTGATGTATTCAGCCCAACAAAAAGGTTTCCTCTCAGAAGCCTCTTTAAAGGTGGGTTTGTGAATCTGATGCCTGATGTGAGTAAGGCTGCAGTGAAGTTGACTTCTGTAAAGCTCTCGTGAGCATCCATGTGTGAAATATATGAAGACAGTCAAGGGCCTGCAGACACGTCTGTGCTGACAGTGGCTTGAAGAGCGTCTGAGCTCCAGGCAGGGTAAGCCCAGACACTTTACTGTTTAAAACGAGTCTCCTGCCAGCAACCGCAGTGGTAGAGTTGAGAGGGCATTACTGACTCCCCCACAACAATAAACTATCCAGACCAGAAGAACACAGTAATGATGGAGTGATACTGAGCTCAGTGAATGTCTAGGAGTGAATAAGAAAATGAAAAAAGAACAAATAGGACAGAAGCGAACAGTTGAGATCTGTTGATATGACCAGCGTTGTGAATTTTCATGCTGGTTAGTGCTGGTTATCGTTGGTTAATTAATTTTTGTGCTGATAGCCTCTCTATAGCTGTGGAACACTAAAGATATTTTAGGCAGAAAAAAAGCAGATTTTTTCACTGTTTTCTGCTGTAATTAAATGGAAAGAGGGCTAATATTTTATTAAAGAGTAGATGACAGCAGTTCAGATTCTTGGGGTGTTGTGTTCCAGATCTTCTGAATAGTGTCATTGAATAGTGAAGCTTTCGCTCTCCACTGCTGCTCTCTGTCTGTTCAGATATAATGTGAACACGCATCACTTCAGGTTTAACATCAGTCACTTTAAACAGCACGAGAGTGACGTTCCAATTTAAGCGCTTGTCTATTTCAAGAGAGCTTTAGAAGAAAACTTGTTCAATGTAACTGTTTACATTTCACTCTGTTCCTCACACAAATCTCTTCATCTTCAACATTTGTGCAAGAAGATGAAAATGACGACAGAACCAGGAACAACAAAACACAACAACATGCTGCTGACAAACCACACTGCTCTTTTCAGAGAAACAACACAAAAGGAAACATGGTGAAAAAACGCAGGGTCAGAGAAAGTGTCGTTTTCTGCATAAGAGTGTGTGTGCGGGAGGCGTTCAGTTTCTGAGCTGCGCTTTAAGTGATTAGATGCTTTGATAAGCCGTCTGTGGATTCTGACGGGTCACGACGAGTGTGACAGAGATGTTCATTTTAAAAGTGCTGTTCATCTGCTGGAGGAGCTAATGGTGTCATGTTCTCTTGTTTTCAGGAAACAGGCGACACCAGAAAAAATCAGACTGGAAATACAAAGACAGACGGGAGAGTTATTTGCAATTAAATGCATGCAGTTGTCTCAGCAAGCACTTAGCTAGATTAGCGCTCCAAACCTGCATTCTGATGGGCTTCATTATTCTGAGAGCTTTCTCATAATCAAACACTGTAGATTTAATTCCCGGCGCTCTTGAAGTGAGTCTGCAAGCATCCCAATGTGTTGTCACAATAACACATTTCAGTTTTCAGTCTGATGTTCATTCTGTTTGTAGCTTAGCTGGTAGAGCATTGTTTAACAGGGCAAAGGTCGTGGATTCAAGTCCCAGGGAACACATACTGATAAAAGGTTGACTTTAAATGCAATGTAAGCATACATCAAATGCAAAGATGATACCAAATATTAAACTCATGTATAGAAGATTCAAACATTTATCAGGCTGTAATGATCAGTTACAAGCCCAATGATGTCATTTGTTAGTGATTGTTGTTTGTTCAAACTCTGTTAGTCGCAATAACTCGTCGAGCAAAGGCAAAAATAAGAGCTTGTGTTTACAGCTTATAAACTAAACTATGAGACTCACTCACTAACTCGATGAAAAAATGCCGTCTGGCTGCTCACTTTGAGTTTTTGTTGCACACACACAATCATTTCCCTGGAACACAACAAACTTTGTTTGGAAAGGAAATTAGCTTTCAGTCTGGGAGGAATGTAGGTCTTTAAACTCTGTGGATGGGTGTTGTTCCTCAAGCTCTCCTTTATCCCTCTAAATCTTGTTCTGTTTTGATGTTGGCACTGAAAGTAATCCAAGAATTTGCAGTGACTTGTACCTGCTGAAGAACTTCTTTCACCAGTTTTCCTGCAAATGACACACTTGCCTTGGTAGCATTTGTTAAGGCAAGTGTCATTAAGAATTTTACTGAATTCTTAGGATTAAGGGCTTTTTTAAAACTCCCCTTCTGACCTGTTAAACTTTTGTGAATGATATATCACGATTTGTTACGTTTTAAGCAGTCTGACAGCAGTCTGTTCTCTGCTAGAAAACCATTTTCATTCTTTCACTATAGAAGGATCTTTTAAATAAGGAGGTAAACAATATTCAGAGATGTTATCAGGACTTTAGAGATGGGACTCTTTTGACCAGGGGCAAATAGTTATCCTCCAAAACACCCTAACAAGCACTGCCTTAGATACCACTAGGAACTCTGGCAATCACCCACAATCCTCTAGTTCAGTGCAAGGAGTGTTGCAGGGGTAATAACCACTCACATTTATTCAGAAAAAACGACTTGTTGTCATTGACCAAGCCGTTAGAAAACAATCAACACCTGAAATAAGCTTTAAAAAACAGGACAGAGCAGTAATCCAGGAAATATCAGTGGACACATGGATGTTTTATTTTGGAACGGTTCTGCCCTGCAGAGTTTCTGTTTGAGGGTGAAGTCAGTGTTGTTTCAAACAGTGAGCTCTGAGAGCTGCAAACATCTTTGATTTGTGGTGTTTTTACCCTTCAAGAACCTCTTTGTTGTCTCCTCAGGGACTCACTGTATCAAACCCCTGGATTGCCACAGTGGAGAAAATTTGAAAGATGTGCAACTAATACAGAACAAGTTTCAGCTTCAAGTTCTCAAACAACACGCTGAGGTGTCACATCACAAGTAAAGCGGACTCTCGGGACGGCTTTATTGTTGTTTACATAAGAAAATCATTACACGCTTGACAAAACTGGCATCAGCTTTGCCCAGGGGAAGTTCATCAAGAAATATTTCACAAACACATGACTAAAATTACCATGGTAACACATTTAAAATCACTCATGCACATATAAATAAATTGTACAGCACGTTCCAGAAGTTACTTATAAATACTTATGATGCAGCAAGTTGGTAGTTTGAGAATTGTTTAAACAATTAGTTTGCCTAAAATAAAAATTCTTGAATTATTTGTTCTATCTTTTGTTGTTTCAATTGTGATGTGACAAAGACATGAAAATGTTGAGACATAAAAACAGACACAAATGAGACAACTGCTAGCATACAGTGAGAGTACAAAGTTATAATATGAATTTAGACAGCACATCACAGCTCATTTGATCCTGTAGGTATTTCATGAGAAATATCTGTGTTCATATTCAAATATCTGACTTCAGTACCTTGGCAAATCTGAGAACAGTGAGATGTTTTCTGAAAATACAGAGATGTATTTAAAATTCTGAGGAAGATCAGACTTAAGAAGTCTCTCTATGTGTTTCTGTCTTGGAGTTACTGAGAAACTAAAGAGATGATTTTTATAGGGTTAGGGTTTTTTTCTGCATTATGGTCTTTTTGGTTTTGAATGGAAAACAGTTCAAACAGTTATAAAAATTTATATAATGTATATATATATGTATAATTTTTTCTAATACAGCAGAAAGAATTGTCTGTGAGTGGGTAAATTATGCAATATAAGTATTGTTTTAAAATGATGTCATAAGCTTTAATGAATGATGTTCAGTCTATGTCCATTTTCATGTAACCCGCAGTTTATTGTGAGCAAACACCAGCAGTGTTCAGCTCTCTTCAGTGCTGCTCAGTTCATTACAGAAACCTGCAGCCTGATAAGAATTCACGTCTGATCTTACTGTGTATTGCTTTAATCCAGGATCTGTTTCAGACAAACGGAGAAGCTTGTAAAAGCTTATTTTGACAGGCACGACACCTCTTGAACTCTCAACAAATTGTCTAACAAGCTGCATTGGAGTGTACCGAGAACGACGCTGCATTTCATAACAAATCAGGGAAGAAGCCTGCAGCTCACGCATTTCCATTTATTCTTCCTTTATTTATTTGTTTGCTGCTGTCTTTTTATATTTCAGCGCAAAACACATTTGTCAAAAACTGCCACGACCATCAAAGTCTGTTCAAACACTTTACTGCACAAAGCATTTCATTTATTTTCTTCTGATGGAAAGAATTGTTGCTCGTGTTTTCTGCCAGGTGAGTTCCTGGAAAAACTGTGACACTTTTAGTGTTGAAAGTAAAGCTCATCGTCCACGACATAATCACAGTGTTCAGGCAGTCGTGCCTTGTGAGAGAGTCACAGCATTAGATCTGTGAGGTCATCTGTGAGGTCTGCGAGGACAGAGGTGAGGCTGTGTGCAGTGAAGAGTGAGGCAGCTTATGCTCATGCATTATTAAACCTTAAACCCCCGTCATCTAAATCACTCCAGTTGTAATGATCAATGCTGTCTACATCAGGAGAACGTGTCTGTGGTGTGCTTTACAGAGCAGCTTATATTTGTATATTTGCATGTTTGTACGGTGTATTAACCACTCAGCCTGAGTGTATCTATAACCTGAAATCACTCTGATCCAGGTGAAACTGTGTGAAACTTCCTCAAGATCCAGCTGTTTGTAAATAGATTCATTAAATTATCTGAGAAATACATAAAGGCTTACTGTTAATGTTTTTGGTGATGTTTGTGGAGAACTTGATGTCAAATGGAACCAGATGTTTGATTCTAAAGACCAGAGAAGACTTCTGAGAGCACAGCAGCTGTGTGTCAGAGGGTTGTTGTGGTGGGATTGTGTCCAGACGGATCAGGCTAGTGGTGGGGATGTCTGAGGGTTCAGATGGGGGGGTAAAGTGATCAGTAAATGCCTTAGGCTGTTCTTGAGCTGATCCAGCCACCAGCCACTACCTGTACCACAGAGACACGCTCCACTTCACATCTGTACAGTGTGCACTGGACCAGAGGTTTTCCCTTCACATTCCCAGAATTCCATTCTCTGCTTTCCAAAAAACATGAAACCAGGTGGATGATGGATGGAGGCACTTTCCATTTGTCATGCTTACCGACTCGAAACCACATGAGAAATGATTACAACAAACATGAAAGATATTTGAGCTAAAAGTGACAAAATAACCAGTGTAGACAGTGATTTATGAGAACAAAACTGATTATGCTGAATCTGTTTATATATGTGTTGATGTTTGGTTCATTGTAAAGACTTTGATTTAAATAGAGAGTTCTGGAAGATAATAATAAAATGACTGTAAATTTATCAAAGTGAATATTAGATGACATTTTTAGATGACATAATTTTTAGAAATATTCTATAAATTGTGTGTTTGGTAACACTTTTTTTTCTAGAAAACAAAATGTATTACTAAAAACAGACATTATTTTAAAGACATTAGTGTGACTGGTCAGTGGCCCTGAAGAGCTAGCATAGCATGGCTGGCAGTATTATTTCACTGCACAGCTGATATTCAAGCACAAAACAGCTGTAATGAAACAGCTGTAATGAGAGTTTAACTTCAGCTTCTGAGTGGTTTACAATCTCTTCATTTAAAAGCCTGCATGCATCATTCCAGACACGCGTCATGGGCAGGACTGAAGGTTCTAGCTCATCCACTGACATTTAGCAGCTTCACCTGCACCTGTAAGTGATGTGCGAGTCCTCATTAGTGCTAAAGGGGCTTTGAGCAGGAACTATAAAATGCTCACAAGGCTGTTAATGTACATGAAATGGACTTTAAATTACAGCAGGGTTGAGTGAGTGTCCCATGCTGTATCTGGTCGCGGACTGCAGGACTCAGGTTATGGGAAGGCTGGTGATTTGCTCTGGTCTCTCCATCTTGTAAAAGTTCTGGATCAGTGGCCCGTGGAATCGTTTGGTTCAGAACATATTTTCATTTCAGCTGAAGGTAAACTCTGCTGATACTGTGGAGTTGAAAGCATTTGGGTTTAACATGTTAGCAAGGTTGCAGGTTTTATTTATGTTCTATTACAACAGTTTTTACTTCAGCAAACACTAGCATGTGTTTTTGAACGCCATGACAATAGTGTGGTATTTTGAGCGTGTACCATGATAGCCAATTCATACACACCATAGACATTAAGAAACAAATTCAGATTACTTAGGTTATTATATCAGTTGTTTTTAATATATTATTTTAAATGTTTTCTTAAAAAATCTATTATAGATTTATAATAGAATATATAATAGAATTTATTATAGACTATATAGATTATTTTTATTAGAAAATGCTAGTTCTAAACCATAAAAAATGAAAATAATCAGAATTAAATTTAGTACATTATCATTTATTGTGGTCACTTTTTTGGAAGTATGTGGCCTGTTCTATATGGAACAATTTAGTTTAGGCCTCCAGTCCCAGCAGAAATATGAAAGTGGGATCTGGAGGAAGGGATCCTCTGATGAAGTCTCATGTATCCAGACGTTTGATTATGGAATGAAGTCCATTGCTGATATCCACAGAATTAAAACGCTCATCTTCTACTCCTTATCTCTTCATCTTCTACTCCTTATCTCTTCATCTTCTACTCCTTATCCTTATTGAAATCATTCCACAGGATCAGCACAGAATAAAGAGGCTGTGTTTGCTCTGAGATTCATCCATTATTTATCTCGACACTGATGTGGTACAGTGATAACAGTGTTCTTATTGTTTTAAAGGGTGACCCAGAAGCAGCTTGAGGTCTTTAATCATGTTTGTTGCTTTGGTTTGCAGTGATCTGGCAGAACTTCAGAGCTCTGAAACCATCTGCCTGTGTTCAGACCCTTCATCTGGACTCTCAATAAGAGCACCGTGTTTTCTTTGGCTGAACATGTGCTGTCACTCTCTTCTCTGTAGTTTCTGTTGTGTGCTCAGGTTGGTCATGTCTCCTGTATTAGTCTGGCAAAGCGATGCCAAAGTGATGGCAGAGAGTCTAAAGGTGTCAGTAACTGGGGGTCTTCTCACTGCCTGATGTTTCTTGATGTTTCTGTACAATGGAGAGTTTTTTTCGTTGGACGGTCAATAAAGAACATGTATTAATACATTTTTTGATAACTCAGTCAATAAAAAACTTTAGAAATTACAACAGTCACCTTTATCAGTTTTTACACTGGTTTGATTTATTGAATATCACAATATAAATGGTGTTTCACAATCACTATAGGTTCATACATTTGTACAGTTCCTGAAAGACAACTACATGAAATCTATTCCTGTATCTCTTGCCCATCCCACACTTCCATTCAGACGCAAAGCTCAGCAGTTACAGAAGCCTTTGTGACTGTCAGAAGTTCTGCCTGAAGAGATTTTCTATGATTTCACAGAGTGAGTCTATAAAGCAGATCGATACAGACTTCTGCTGGAGAACTGCTCATGTTCCACTGCTGTTCTCCTAATAATGAGATAATGGTGCACCTGAGCTGGCTGTCTTAGCAATGTTTAGACTAATAACCCGACATGTGCTGGAGTCAGAACCCTCGTTTAGCTTTAGCAGACGAGACTTGATTCTCCTCCACAGCTTCTTCTGGAGTCAGTGAACCACAGTTGGTTTTGATGAGCTTGTATCTAATGGCAGATCGATGGCAATTCATTCTCTGACGAACTAGCGCTGCTATTGGACACGGCTTCTGCAATGTGCAAACAACCAACACCGGTCAGCTAGCCGGGAGTTGATTAGTCATGGAATTAGCAGATAGCTCGGGTTTCCCCACCTCATCTCAACGTGCCACGACGGACTAGAAAATGTCTTTGCGGTTCCTAAATGAGTCAAAGTGTTTTCTCGTTTTCACTTTCCCATCATTCTTTGCAGGGTTCCACTACATGATAAATTACTTACTGGGGTGGCTGCTGACAAAAGCCTCCACACACCAGCCAGGCAATAAACAACAAGGATTATTGATTTTTCAATGGCCCTCACCACAAAACAAATGAACTGAAATGACGTGTGGTTTGAGCGGTGCGACCTATCAAAGAGAGGCACGGATCATTTCTGTGGGCTGTAAATTAGACTGGAGCGTTTCGTGAGGGTTTTATCGTGCTGCTGAGGGTGACAGCATTGCCAGGAAGTCTCTCAGAACTGACACACAACGGGCTGTGGGACGCACCATCTGCCTGTGACCATATGCAGGAGGTCCCTGTGGTCAGATAGACTAATGAACACCACAGAGAAGTTTTCCTGCTTGACTTTGTTCACTGGGCAGAATCTTCTGGTGACTGCTTGTGAAAGTGAAATCTCAATCTTAATTGATCAAGCAGTCAATCCCACTTCTTCTGTAGTGTTCAGACCAGGGGCAG
The DNA here is from genome assembly GCA_036877525.1 of Chromobotia macracanthus. Classification (NCBI taxonomy): domain Eukaryota; kingdom Metazoa; phylum Chordata; class Actinopteri; order Cypriniformes; family Botiidae; genus Chromobotia; species Chromobotia macracanthus. The sequence continues at coordinate 7,142,038 of JAZGTH010000023.1, read as the reverse complement.
AAACCTACTTTTTCATTAAAGGGCAATATAGTCAAATACTTCAGTTGAATCAATTAACCAAGCAGAATGACATATAGGTCAACAGTTTTAAAATGTTAAAGTGTGTTAACATTACAAATAAAACTTCAGTTATAGATGAAGTATTTGTTTCAGTTTCACATACAGAACAAAAATGAACAGGTCATGTTTTTTGTAGCTTTAGTGTAGGGCTGGACTTGACTGGTCTAAATTATTGTTTCTATAGCTACCAAAATAATATTTATGTATTAATTACAAAACATAATTTATCACGTACTTTGCATAATAAATGAATTAAAATGGACTTGGGTTATAATGTGACATGTAAATCCTGTCAACTCAGATAACCTTCACAAGTGAGCAGTTCATTTTAAAATCAGCATATGAGCTGAAACCGCAGATGAGATATGACCCGATATTTCCACAGAAATACACACAGTCTATTGGTCTGTCCATGAGGACAGATGAAAAGGAACAACAGCTTACTTTGTGTTTAGTGATTTAATCCTCACATCAATTACTCTAGTTTACTCACTTTTAAGAGAAACAAATTTGTCTCACACCACAATCAAATGCTCATTATGTGTGATGTAATTACTGCCAGCGTGAGTCAAGATTCAGTTGTCATGATACAGATGGCTCTTCTTCTTGCCAAAGAAAACTGGGCACATGTTTTTTCAGATGATTCTGTTTGGCCTTGTTTCCACTGAACTCTGTTTAATTTAACATTGTACTTTAAAGTAACGGGTTGGTCTCGAACTTGGTTTATCAGCTCAGTTTGAGGGTTCAGTGTTGATAAATTGCAGGACTTATGAAATTAGACAGGCCGTGGGGAAACTAACTGCTTGTGTGTTTCAGAGAAGCAAAAAGCTGATGTTTAGTGGATGGCAGGCGGTCGCTGTGACCTGCGAACAATGCTGATAGTGGAGGTGAGGTGTTAACATTAGCATTGTAAGCATGTGTCCACCTGGTCTGTATTCACACAGCTTGTGTGTGTGTGTTTGTGAGGGTCACCTTATACTTTATGAACTGTTTCTGCTCTGATGTGGTTTAAGAACTTTGCAGTGTGATCTGCTTTTTGAAAGATACGGACACATAATTGAGACACTATAATCGTGCTGCTTAAGGAATATAAAAACCCGCACATTTACTCAAGGTTTGTAAATCCTACTCTCAACTTATAATGAATAATAAACTTGCTCAGCTGGTAAATAGTATGTATTAACATTATTAAAATTTTAGAAAACCAGAATAAATACACAAGTGTTTGTTCTGTGCTTCATTTTATTTCTTTTTTGAGGTAAACATTTTTATATATATTAATATGAAAGGAAAATGAATTCAGAAAGATCTCATACTTTCAGTTATATTTACTCCACAGCTTGGTTGGTCCAGGGAGATACTGGCCCATCAAAGAGATGCTGATTTAAAAAGAATCCCTGAAGAAGAATCATTCTATGAAGTGAGGCATGCTTTAAAAATGTCTATTAACAGCATCATTTCTGTAATGATGCAACAGAGAGTAACTATCAAACAGTCGACTCTTGAGGAAAAACAAAATGAGCAGACAGGAGTAGCCCTCTGCAAATATCATCCTGCTTATTGTTTTTTAATTTTAAGTTCTCCTCAGGGTGTGGAGAATTACTTTTAATATAAGTTTTGGATTATTGATTACCTTTTAAAAATGTAATTAATAATAAAGTATGACTGTCAGAAAACAACTATATTACAGGAATACAATCAGACACGTTCTACGGACATACAACAATAACAAACTTTGTTTACATGGGTAAATGGGTTGTTAACAGTGTGTGGATGATATACAGTATTAACATTTGCACCAGTGGATCTCAACCTGTTTGACTTTAAGGCACCATTTCCCCCCAACAACCTTTAAAGCCCCCACTCACAATGTCTACCCAACAAAACAGATGAAATATAACCAAACACTTAATGATATCTTGATTTTAAGTTGTTGTAGCTCATGTTTAACACTCGTTTTGTCTAAATGTAAATTAATAATCTTTAGGCCCTTTTGGACGTTGATCCACATTTTTACATTTTATGAAAAAGGCTTTACATGGAAACATCTACAAAACATGTTTATCACAATGCTAGGGTGTTTTGAGTGGTTGCTAGGGTGTTGCTAAAGGTTCTGGGTTGTTACTAGGTGTTTCTTCTTGGTCCAAAGTTCTGTGGTATTCAGGTCTCTAGAGAAGTCTCAGTTCACTCTTCTACTGGATCTTCTACTGGATTTCTCCACCAGTTTTATTATTTTGATACATCACTCATGTCTGTAGCACAAACAAGAGCTCAGAACTCAGAGTGTCAGAGGTTTCATTCAAACAGCCGTCTATATGTGTGTCTAGTATCATCATTCTGCAGTGTGAGAATCAAAGCCCTGGGCTCTGTCATATATGTTATATGTTCTGATAAATATTTGAATATCTGCCTGTCATGTACCCACAGGAATATAGACTACGAGTCTGTCGGTTTAGCCAATTCTCATTTCTATTAACATTCATTCGGTGTTGTTTTATTCATCAGGCTGGTGAGCATTGAGTTGGCTGGGCAGCTGTCTGGGTGAACACATGACAGGTGGATCTAATGTAATCTTCATTACATCACGTTAATCTTCATGTCACATGTTTTCTCAAGTTATGAGTTAAATCTTTTGATGCTGAGAGCACACGAACAGAAGGTTTTTTTTAAGGTTAAATCATTTTTAAATCTCTAGTCACTAAATGCATTTTGGTCAGCTGTTTGATCCACTGCATGTTGATTTTGTTTGCAAGAGTTTCAGTGTTGTTAGCACAGATGGGGTTGTGAACGCAGGTGTGAAAGCTTTTTTTCAATAAATGTTTTCTTGATTCTAATTGGCATATGTTTTAAATCCAGTAAGAGTCCAATAAAACCTCAGGGCTTTGTGGATTCAGTATATGATCACTCAGAATTAGGATGGATTAAGAGTGTGACCAAATATGTAATGATACGGGATATTAGAAGCGTTGTTTTCTCAAAATAATTACATTCAGCACCTGTAATAACTACATCAACAATAGTTTATTGATGTTAATTAGTAAAATTATTAAAAATTATCACTACCTTCTCCTACTAATTTAATAGAAAAAGATTAGAAATAATTCTTAAGAATGATTGATGTGACTCAAATGACAGAATCTGATCATTTAAAGTTTTTAATGTATTAAACAACTTTTCTAAAGCTTTCTGAAACTTTTCTAATCACTGGCTGGAGGTTTTGTTTTGTCATCTCTCATTGGCATTTCATCTCCAGCAACGGTTGCTTGAGTTTTCATCGTCAGCACTTCTGCTAATTACAATGCTTAATTTTCTTCATTCAGCTACAATTCTTCATTCAGATGGTTTGCTTTAGGTTCCAGAGATAATGATCCATTAACATCCATCACATCTGTGCTGAGATACACCGCCACTGACTGATACACTTGACAAAACACCATAAAACCAACAAGTCAACGTTTCAGGACGTTTGTTGGAAGCTCACGTTGATCATGACTTCATTGTGCTTGAAAACACTTTTGATTGAAGCCAATGTGTGGAGAAAGTTGACAGATTGTATTTAGTTATTTTGGCCATTAATGATGCTGTGCTGTATTTCTAATAAGAAAAAAATAATAATTAACTAATTATGACGTCTGTTTATCAGAGAAGAGCCCAGATGAAGTCATGCACATAAATTACACAATTACTTTAGACTCATGAAAGACTCGTGTGTCGATGTACACGTGTGTCGATGTCTGAGGTGATCTATCTGATGAACATGTTATCCTGCCGGCGTTTCTCTGTAATGTTGGGATGGGCAGGTCTGCCTGATGCTGAGGCTAGCAGATGGAAAACTGAACGTGTTGTTGAGAACTGATGTTTACTGTACTGTAATAAATTCTGTATTATAAATTCTGATACCTGCAAAGAATCTTGGGACCCACACTGATTAAATGACTAGTTTGAACCAGCTTAAACTCTGAAAACATGATCTTGACTGATTTTAGATGTTACTGTTTAAACACACACTGCTGAAAAAAATTATTCAGCCATAAATGAAGACACTGTTATCATTTACTTACCCCGATGTTATTTCAAAAGTGTGATTTTTTTTTTGGAACACAAAATGTGAAATTTATTTATTTTAAGTGATGTTTCAATTTTTAAGTCATTTTTGTGAAAACTTTCTCTTTAAGCTTGTTACAGGTTGACTAAATTGACTAGTACAGCTTGGTGACCTAATGAACCAAGCATGAATGTTATAAACAGCCTTATGAAATATATCAGATATTGATTACCAGTAATTAGTTGGTTGATCTTGTCCTTTTTACTCTTACATTCCTGGTCTTAACGTACATAATTATTCTGTGCAGCTTATTTCAGAGAAAGAACTCTGTCTTTGACCTGTATTTCAGTGGTAAAAAAAGCTACCAGTGAGGTGGTGCTGCACAGAGCTTTTTGGAAGGTCAGAAATGCACATCAGAAGATGTTTCAGGACGTCCTTCACAAACTCACACTCAGCTCTGTCTCTGGTCTGATACAGAACACACCCACCTCACACTTTTCTTATTGAATATTGAAAATGCATCATGTTATAGAAGTGACCTGGTTTAGCTGGTTTATTAAATTTTTAGTATTTAAAAGCACCTGAGTCAAAGAAACGCACGCCTGACGTGTCGAGCTCTAAACATCCATCTGTTGCTCTGACATTAAAGTTGTCACTTCCAGTGCTGACATGCATCATTAGCTTCAGTCGGTCCTTCACGTCTTTTGCGTGCTTTGGGGAATCACAGATGAGCTGAGGCTTAATGAAGCATGTTTTGATATGGCGCTCTGTGTCTCTGCTCTCACAGGTGAACATCTGCGGGTTTGCTCTCAGGGGTACACCTGCTGCACGTTGGAGATGGAGGAGCGACTCGGGCAGCAGAGCAAACTGGATTTCGAGAGATTAGTGGAAGAGAACAGTCACACCATACGTACCACATTCATCTCCAAACACAAAAAGTTTGACGGTAAGTCAAGCGGGAGTTGATTTTAAAGGGTTTGTTTTTAATGCCAGGAGGTCTGATGGTGAATGATAAGATTACAGTGCACAATAAACAGCAGGTTTCTCAAAGCATCGTTCTTTATTAGAGATGGGAATCATGAGGAATTGAATGCATCTGGCTCTTTTACAGTTCTGATTCATTCAGTACTTCTGAGGTGATCTTCACTTCTGTTTGTGAGTGGTTTGTGACAGCAGGTTTATATATGTGCTCTGAATGTTTTGCAATCTATTTCTGTACTTACTGAAATGGTTGTTGTGTCATTTGTAGAATTATGACTGTTTAGTGTATCTTTTTCACTCCCACTAAAACCCATGAAGTTCAGCCCTTAATTAAGATATCATTTACACACTGCTTTTTTTCCAGGAGGAGTTTTATTAACCCAACACTGTGGCTTTGATAAACATGGTTGGTCTTAATGTCTGGTGCTTTCTCAGTTACATGAGAGCAGTTAGAACGCTGGTGATTATAGATGCGGTTCAGGGCTGTGGGAGTGGATGAGAAATTTCAGCCATTCATACTTCCGAAACTTTCTTAATAAATTTGATCAGTTGTACAGTGAGCTTTCACACATGGATATTTGATCAGGCATCCTTTTTAAACCAGCAGTTTTGCAAAGCTGCAAGCAAAACTACTTTGAAATGTACAGTTTTTTTACTCTTAAGAACTTTATGTAGACTGAGCAAAGAGCAACAGTCAACACTGTTTTTCTGGAAGTATTTTTTCCTATTAGTTGAAAATTAAAACAGTTCTGCAGTAGTCATGCTGTGGGATACGTGTGAATGATAGATTACTACATACAGAACTACAGGTTTCACACTGAGATAAACATCATATGCTCTTTAGACACACATCTATATTATTGAGCACCTCACTTCGTGATTGAAGTCCAGTTGTAGTGTGTTGTTTTCTTTATCATCTCACAGCTCATAGTTTAACCACCTTTATCTCGCAGGGCAGATGTATCTGACGGAAACACACACTTACTCACATACCAACACACGCATAAACACACCAGTTTATTTATCACTTTGATGGACACTGCAGATTTGGCAGCTAATCCCCAGAAACACCTTCAGCGTGGTGGGATAAAAATCGATCGGCCCGCTGTATCTCTTTTGTCAAAAGCTGAAACTCTGTGTGATGAACGACTCAGTTTTTGTTCTCTGTTAGCTGTGAAGTTACTGATGTCCAGTTAGTCTGTTTCCGTGAAGAAGATAAACCACCCAGAAATGACCTTAAAGTTCCTAAACGTTTAACTTTTTAAATTAATGATGTATGTTAATGTAATTTAACAGTTTAGTAAGTTTTGTTTGTATGGTTCACTTTAATGAGATAAATATGTTCTTACTTTACATTATCAACAATTAAAAAATGACATGTTTTGTTAAATGCTGCAATTTGTAAATATGCCTGTTTGGATTTGAGTGTTAGCTTACCATTGGCTGAATTTCTGTAGGAGAAATAAACACAAATAACAGATAAATGGAACAACTGTTAACATACAGTCAGAGCTACAGTGTCACATGAATGTGTGGATCATGTGCTCTTCAGAGAATCTGATGAGGATTCAGTGCAGGAATGTGAGAGACTCATGTATTATTACTGCAGTCTTTCTCTCTGGAAAACAGGCTCAATTTTATCTCATTGCTCTGGGAGAATCATTTGAGATGCTTTGTTAATGGCTGTGGTACCAGTTACATGCAGCATCTGTTCTCTGATAGATCTCACACATCTGATGGCGGGAGTTTATTGGTGTAGTTTTCTCTCTCTAGCGGCCTGATCCTTCATCCATTTGCTATTCCCTCATTTCTTTCTTTCTTTTGCTATTTATAGGAGCCTATTTAGAAATTCTTGAACTCTGTGGTTTGATTACAGCCTCTGCTTTCTGAGGGCTATGTGTTCTTGATGCATTATTGGAAAATCCTGAAGCTGTTGAGGTCTTTGTAAGGTTTCAGGATTAAGTTAAATCAGAACACGCTCATCCTCACCCATGTTTTCTTTCCTACAGAACACATTGTGCTGGAAAGTGACACACTCACTAGAGTTCTCTGAGTTCTGCTGTTTTATTTTATTTTCAGTAATGATATGCATTTATTATAGTATTATATGTTTCCCCTAAGTGAATGGTGACTAACATTTGTTCTGCCAAACGTTCTCCTGTTTCAAAGAAGAAAAGGCTTTCAGTTCATGAGAGTGAGTAAATGACAGAAAAACTGGAAGGGATTATACAGATTATACAGATTACTCAATGGCAAGCATGTGAACAACTGTACAAATGTGTCCCAGCAGCAGATATGATGTCCATTAGACTGCATTACTGTCTATTTTAATACATTAGTCTTGTATAAGCTCCACTCTGCACCGCTCTTTTTAAGCACAGTGAGATATTACACACACTCAAGATTAGACAAACACAGGCGGTTTGTTCAGAGTGAGAGAGCTGCTGATTCACAGATGTTACTCAGTTTACATGAGGAAGTGAATGGTTGTAAAAGTGCAGTTTTCAGAGTTGCCACCCTGCTGGATCCCTGTAATGATACTGTGGGTGTTGAAGGGTCACGAACAAGCGCTCCAGTTCAGAAAAGAAACTCATTCATCAGCTGAAGAAAGTCTTTCTGAAAGTGATCCCAGCAGTTTTGCTCCACTATAATATTGTTTTTTTTTAAATATTTCTTATCATTTTAGTTATAGTAACTATAATAAGTTACACTTACAGCTCTTGTGGAACCATGTTTAAAATAATAAACTAAATAGTGTCAGTTTTAAATCTATGTTTACTTAAGTTCTTTGATTACTTTATTATGTAACCTTTCTTTCTCAATCTTTAAAAATGGGTTACATGCAACTTTCCAGAGAATGACTGACCATGACTAATCCATGTAAAACAACAGCCAGTTATTACCCAGAAGCAAGCAGACAGATTTACTAAAGCCAATGCAGCAGGGAGATGTTGAAACTCTTGGGATGTTTAAATCCAATTACACAGACAGGTCTGTGAACATTTCAAATAATCCCTCAGTTATATGAAACGGCAAGAATATAGTCATAGATTTACTGGAGATTTGCCACACATGATTCTTTTATCACCTCAGAGAAATATGATGTAATAACTGAATAGTGCTGATGCAGCAAATCCATAAGTAAATCAAGACTGATTAGTCCCTGTAAAGCTGTAGCAGTGTTCATATACGGATAGATGGACTGCTTATAGTGTTTCATATGAGGTCTTATCCAACTAACCAGACCTCAGCTTGAGCCCATCCTCATTCAACATACAGCAGATCAACTCTAACTGTGAGAAAAAATCTGTGTTTTCACTTTTTTTTCTCTACATTGGCATTGTTTCTTGTTTTCAGAATAAATCTTACAAAATGTGCTGTGGTGAATACTTGAAAACAAGAACAGTTTGGCAGAGGGGTGAGAAAATAAACTCCAAGAATTGTGTGTAAAAATGTAAAAACTGTGTGTGATGGTCAGTATGAACAGAAACGTGCCTAAACGTGTCGTATACAGCAGAGCACACTGTAACATATTTTTCCCACAATGCAGTGCTTTTGTTTTTTACCTCCCATCTCCAGTGTGATTATACATTAATTCTTGATACAATCATGTATAATCATGTTTGATTGGAGTGTCACGTTTTTATTTTCAGTAACTGCTGGTATAAATATAGTTTAAACATATAGTTTAAGACCTCAAACTCTGATTTAAACATATTTTAACTGACACAAATGTAAAAAGATGCTTTAGTCGTTCAGCACTTTTAAAGCAGTTAAAGATCCTTCAGAGTCCTGATGATTTTAAGGTGTTCTGTGTGGTTGCTAGGGCATTTGAAGAATTGTTTGGGTGGAAGCTGTGGTGATTGACTGGACATTAAATTCATTCAGCCTGTGGCGTTACCCTCAGCTGTGAGACCTGGACCTCACAACACATTAACTGAAGGTTCTTTCATTTTATAACAAGTCACTTTTTGGAATATTTGTTGATATTGCAGAGCCTTAGAAATCTGCCATTATTTCCCTCCAGAGTGACACATTTTATTGTAAATTTTGTGTGTGGATCATAAAATGTTGTTGCACAGATTTAACCTTGATTTTCACACTAAAACTACATTTTTACATCTCTGGAGGTTGTAATATTTGATATGTGCCCAACTGGTTGCCATGTTGTTAGAGTGTTGTGGGTGGTTGCCAGGGTGTTGCCATACTGTTTCTAAGATGTTTTGAGTATTTTTTGGCATGTTGCTGTTTAATTGTTCTGAGTTGCCATTTATTTGCTGACTATTAAAATAGGCCTGGCAGTTTAGCTGTATAATTAACAAGCATTATTCACAATTATATTATATGTTTCCTGTATTTGCATTTGAATGGGCATTTCTCCACACCATCTAATTATTGGTGAAGTTTAAGATTTGAAAACAGATTTACTCACTTAAAATGTGTAGTGATATGCAGGAAACATGTTTAGACTGCAGCATCAGGTCCCCTTCATTTAAATAATTCATACATATCCATCAACACGACACTTTACGCACACAGACGTCATTGAATTCAAAAAATCATGTGTTTGACAGAGTATCACTCCATTTACAGTCTCATGAGGCTGTAACCCTGCTGATGTTAAATTCTGATGAACCCTGCAGAATTAAATTCTGCAATCTGAAACCACACATGTAGTTCCTGGAAGCCAGAATGAATAAGTAAGTGTTGTGATGGTCTGGTGTCAGATAAAGTGACAGGGAGAGAGGGTGGGCTTCTCTCCATCTCCAAGCAGACCCTCTGCAACCTCTGTCAACAGGGGATCGCCTGCCAGTCTGAGTCATTTCAGCACATTGAGAGAGATGAGCGAGAGGAAAGGCTTTCTCGTCCCTGCCTCTGGCGGTAGATGGGCAGTCTGAGACGTGACCGGATGTCCTTGTGGAGAGTCCTGGAAAGGCAATATAAGATCCACAGCAATTTTATTTCCTCCCTTTTCATTTATTTATTTAGCGTCTGCACTTCAGAGTGTGTCACAGAAGCTGTAATAACCTCACTCTCATAATTCACTTTGTTTCGATTCCCTTTTCCTCTTGGTTATTGAGTTTGTTCAGCTGAAATCCACACAGTTTGCTCACTCGGGATGAAATATGCCGGTTATGATGGATTACTTATTTTGCTGCTTCTTTGCAGTGCACATGAACCGTTCAGTGCTGAATTTACTAAAAACAAAAAATCTGTGCAGACAGTGTTTTCATTCAAACTAATTTTCACCCAAGATATAGATTAACCAGGTGCTGTTTACATCGGCTGTGGATTAGTGCAGTACATTGCATATGTAAATACCAGCCATTATTAGCCCTTGGTGCATGTTTGCTTTGTATTTCCATAGTTACTTTGCTGAATCGGTCACTAAAACAACACCTGAAGCTTCTAAACAAACACTTTATAGAATTTTACATTAATAGAATGTGTTGATTTTAGGTTGATTTTATTTTATTGATATTTTATATAATCTTGTAAGGCATCTGGTTTAGAGATAAACATTGGGTTCGTTAACAAAAACCTACCATAAAACAATAAAACTCACTGATATGCGTGTTCAGGAATTTGTGCCCTATCTTTCCTGTGGAACACTGATGACCCGAAATTCACCTCTGTTTTCTCTCTCATTTTAGACTCAGATCAATAGAGCCCATTGAACATATATGTACCACATACAGTGTGATTATATTGAGTTTTCATGCTCATGTTTGATATCAGTTTAAAGGTCATGGTGCGATGGGTAAAAAGGTCTAATTTCTATAATTAAGGGATATAGTATATTAGAGGGAGAAAACTTACTAGAAAACTTACACTTCTGTTATAGGTGTGTCTCTCTCAAGACATCTGGGTACTGATTATCTCAACAGGGGTCTTTCAGGTCACGAGAAACTGACCAACCAAATACTGAACTGACCACAAAATTTATGACTCTTTGTCTCACAAGGGTATTTAAGGTATATTGGCAAACAACCAAGCGAAGCTTTCTGTAACCAGAACTTCCCACACAACTGCTGCTGTGTGTCTCATTTGCCAGGTATGATTTAGACTTTGTATTTTGTTTTATTCTGTTGATCATTTATTGTTTTTATTGTATTCAAACTCATATTATGTATTTTACATCTCTAACTTGATGTTTTAACCTGCCTGGCAAATAAATTGTTTTATTGATACATTGGGAGTTCTTAAGAAATTGTTATTACCGGTAGATTAGAAGGAGTCCAAGGTTACCGCAAAATTGGTGTCAGGATATGATTATACTGGGGACTTGTTGAAAGGAGCTAGGAGCACATCAACTAAGATCTCCAGGTTTCTGTCTGTCACCTGTCTTAACAAGTTGCATGATCGTGACTAAGACAACTGTTAATAGATCTGAGTGAGTATGAAACAGCCAGGTTTAATAATATTAGTTTACCTGGGAACCTCTGAGTAAGATCAAAATGACCATTTTGTGATCGTGAGATCCACGTATATATCGGCCGGCGCGAGACTCAGTGCGACCTTGGGTCCCTAATGAAAGAATAACTAGGAGTATGGGAATTTCCAAGTGATCAAACCTACATTATGATCAACAGATAATTTGGAATAATTAACTTAAAAGCCATATAAAATTGGAGTCAGATTAGATGTAACTAAAGCAAATTAATCATATTAATTAATCAAAAATTATGTTAAAATAAAAGAACTTTTGTAGAAGCATCAAGGAAAGACAACACATGAGATACCTTCACCCACGCCATTGGATTCCGTCGTTGGGCCAATGGGTGGTCCTTACAATCTGAAATTATAACGTGATGTTACATTCTTATTGAGCTTTAATAATAATCAAATGATGAAATAATGAATTGTTTGCTACACACAGACATGAAGAAGTGCAGCTTCTGAGAGTTTCTGAGAACATTGTAAGTGGAGGTTTTCTGCTTTACAAGGTCAGTCAGTATATCTCCCACTTCTCACCCATTTGTGAAATACATAAAAGAGCATTTCAACAGCAGCATTATATGCTGTAGGAGTTAATTATATAACCATCCTGGACCCATTCCTCAAGCTCCATTAGGTTTGTGCTACACTACAACACAGCATGCGTTTAAGAACTTAAGTCTGATGTATCACTGTGGCGTTGTATCTCACACAGCTCTTCTTCAGTTTGCTTGCTCACTTACAGTTACTTAAACATGCCAAACTAATGCAACTGCAGCCGTTTTTGTGCAATGCAAATGAAAACATTTTTGAAAACTTTACAGATCATTACAAACTTGGAAATGCTGCTCGTTCAGCAGTAGTTTTGCAGAAAACATGGCGGGAATCTCAGTCGTGTTGTATGAGAATTCATCTGAGACCTTAAACCCTAATTGAATTCATCCTTCTTCATAAGTACAATAAGACGTGTTTCCAACCGTGTGACAAGATCATATTTATTTTTTACTCTCAATTATTCCTCAACCACAGAAGGCCCGAGGCTGCGCAGAATTTAATATTCAGCTGTTTCTGAGTGTTTGGCAGTTGAACTAACACGCTGTCTTCAGTCGTTTAACATGTTCACGTGTGCACTTGCTCAGGGCTTTAATTTGTGTACATCTCTGTATTACACTGTGTAAGGAGTTGAAATCTGTTTTAATATCTGGGGAACATTTGGTCTGTTATTATGCTTAATAATCCAGAGGATGTTCTGATGCTCTGATGTTTTGTGCAAACAAGTCTATAGAATTGTGTGTATGTGCATTATACACAGATAGACACACAGAGGGACAGACAGATACATAGACAGACAGACAAACAGACAGATGCATGTGTGTGCATCTGCAGCTGTTTTAAAGTTTGAAAATAAGATGATACTTCTCTCTGTCCTTTAAATAAATTCAAATTCAAAGGTGGTCACATGAAATTTTGGTAACTGATTTTTGATAACTAAAATATGTTCATCTGTTTATCAAAATCTGTTCTTCAGAGATGTTGCCACAGGTTTTTAAAATAAAACTCTCAGTTGTTTGCAGTAGATATGCAGTAAAACATATGTAAAATAATATTTGTTTATGAATATATATTTTAGACACGTACAAATCTTTCTGAATCCGCTGATGATTCTCTGGTGAGAACAGTGTGACTCGTTTTTCAGGAAATGATGGAAAGACCTTCTTAATCACCAAATGAATGAATAAATGATGTCCATATGAAAAGAATAAAAGGTATTTACTCTCTGTGCTTTAATTCTCACTGGTGGAATTTAATTATCACTTATAAAATCAACAAACATAAATAAAATCGCAGCATTCAGATGTTTAACAAGGGAAAAGCTACTAAACAGATTTATCTAATTTATTAGAAAAAACATAAAAACAGCCTCCAAATCCCATGACTTCTTTATCCTGTAAACCTAAAACAATATATAAATTAAGTTTTGTAGGCATCTAAACTAGTCCACATCTTGATTTTGTATGTTTCAGTGTAACAGTGTGCTGGAACTGTACTTTACTGTACACACAGATTACACAGATGTAATGAGGTCACATGGAGCTTCAGTGTGTAGTGAAAAAGGCTGTGGTTGATGGATCTGAGGAGAGACTCGTCCTGTTGGACGTGACTTCAGGCCGGCTGTGAGCTGATGGTACGTGCAGAGGGCTTTCCTCTCAGAGTGAACTCAGGAGAGCAGCTGTCATGCTTGTGCCTAATGTTTTTGTGTTTCAAATCATGAGGAATTAAATCACGATTGTCAAACCTTCTGTGACACACCTGCACATTATATGTAGCATTTTCTATAAATATTGTAGTAATGTTTATAATACATGTATAAAAGACTGCAGGGGTATATTATGTGTGCCCTTTTGTCAAGATGGGTCAAAATTATGATATACTACTTAGAATTTGCCTTTTGCACAGACTTATCAACGAATGTTTTGGGTCATATCAGCATCTTTAAATTATTATCCTAACATTATCTGAGGAAAAGATGGATGAGGTCATTTGCTTGCTAACTTCAGTTTAGTTGCTGTGGAAATCTGGTTTCTGTTGTCATTGCTCTCTTGGGCTTCTTTGAGTTCTTGCGTGTGTGTGTGAGAGAGAGAGAGAGAGAGAGAGAGAGAGAGAGAGAGAGAGAGAGAGAGAGAGAGAGTGTAAGTAACAGTAAGGGTGAACTTGATAAACTAGGTGACGACACATTCCTCTTGACAGTTCGCTGGCTAATAAACAGCCAATCGTTTCACTTACCATCTGTGACCTCAGCGTTCTTGTTGACCGTATATGGCCATGTGTTTCTTCTGCATTTACTCTGAAAGTGGACTCTGAAACATTAGTTCATGGCCCAGTACTATAAATATATATATATATATATATATATATATATATATATATATATATATATATATAAAACATATTGTTTATCATACACAGTTGCTTCATTATGGGTTGTTCATGGTTTTTGAAGGTGAAGGCATGTCACACAACCTCTCCATGTTGGCCTCAACCTAATTTGTCAAATTTTTAGCATGTGGCAGTTTTTCCCCAATATAGCATTTGACTGCACATCCAACATTTGATGGAAAAAATTGGACCATTTTTTCCCAGGCTGAAAGCTGATTTAATTTTTAACATTAACGATAGTTTACCCCTGCCGTTTGTGACGGTTTGAAATTCTCAAAGATCCTGAGTCCAAGATACCTTTGAGCTTTTCAAGACCAGTATGAATTTTATCTTAAGCATGTAGAAGGAGCAGACCGAGCGTCAGAGCAACATTTGACAGAACTTCAGATCCTCATCTTTTTGTCACTGGTCCTGAATGAAGAGCGATTTAGACTTTATTGTAATCAAAAGAATAGATGAGAATGACAGTTACTGACTAATTGAAGCCGAAGAACCGACGGGGGACTCTGACAGCAGCTTTACAGAAGCAGTGACAGCTTTTTGAACTGTGTCTACATTGTCAACTCATTGGTCAAGAGCTGTCAGGCACATCTCTGTGGACCTGCTAAAAACTGCCGTCTAAATGGCCAGCCTCATAAAAACTGACAGGAATTATTATGGAGATAAAATTACAAGAGTGCCCTTGTAACTTTTTGTGACACGGTTTGTTCTTGGTGCCATAAGAATTCAGCTCACACTGTTTAAATCCAGTGAGGAGTGGGAGACAGAAATGAGGCAGACGTGAGAAGTGGAGTTTTAAATCTTTGATTATACAGGCCAAAATGTGTTTCAGCTAGCTTTCATCTTCATCCTTTATCTCCTGAACCTTGTTATACTGACTCAAAGCCTCTAAAACTATCATTCCTGTGGGGATAAAATCAAATCAGTTGTTTCTTTTTGTATTTGAATGTCCTGTTTTACTTACAGATATGTCAGATTACAGAAGTTAATTCTATTCTAGCTATCATTTATTAATTTTTTTAATCTGTCAAAAATTGTGAATCATAAACCTCACAAATGCTCATTTTAGTTGTCTGGTAAATTGTAACTGGTAAACACAAGTGGTGTACATGCCAACTGGATGTTGGGTGTTCCTTACCCTGTGGGCTGCTGGTTTCTGCTCTCACTGCTAATGCATTTGGAAGAGCTTTAATGAGCAGAAATTACCTTTGTCCACCAGGAAGTGTGAAAGCAGAGTGGAGGCTTGCATTAATGAAGTCAAATGAGATGGGGTCGAGAATGTTGGCCGTGAAGCTTGTATTTAGAAAACTTCCTCAAGGGTTTGTTTGATTATGAGACCTTTGCTACACAATTACATTATCATCTTGTGAGAAAAATAATAGTTCTGTATGCTTCAGTTTTACGTGCTTTTCTGAACCGCTGTGATAGACTCACAATTTATTTGAGTAGAGGTCCAGGAAAGCACAAATTATTGTGCTGGAGACTGGTGCGTGTGCACATGGAGCAGTGATGCTCATGTGTGTGACTCGAGTTTGAATCTAGCTCGCAGCATTAGATGATTCAATGTGCTGTCTTTGTAATTCCTTTCTTTACTGTTAGGGGTTGGTTAGTTGTTGAACACTACTGAGTTCTATAGGGTGTCTTTTCAGTATCTACAGAGACAGGGTTGAACACTGGTAACTCACACTCTACCAGGTGTCGCTCCCTTTTGTCTTAGCAGAACAGTTAGCTTACGTTAGCTGATATTCAAGGAACTTCACATGTTCACAGAAGAGCACTTCAACTTCCATTATGTGAATGCTTTACTTACATGTACCTCTGGGGATAACACATTCAGGTAAATCAGACTGTGAGTTCAGTCACGTCATCGGTTGATGATTTGACCTTATAGAGCTGCCTGAGTCAGAAGGGGGAGAGAACACTGATGGGGGCAGTTGAACCCTGAGGCAGGGCGTATGTCACTGTGAATTGAGTTAGTAAAGAGGACGATGGTGAATTAATTTGACCCTTGGATATGTTTTAAAAGCAGGGGCTTCTGCTGTCACTCTAAGTATAGTCCACGTTTGAGGCTCATTGCCACGTTTTTATTATAAAGTCTATTGAGACTCAGTTTCCTGGAGGCTGCGGTTATTTTGCTTAGAGGCAAAATACATTTGTGAAGTTTGGAGAACTTTTATAACTCTTTAAACTAATATTAAACTAAAAAGTTTGACGGTCTGTCATTTCTTTATTTCTGTATATAATAGTGATGTGATGGATGTTTATAATGTTTCAAAAGTAGGTTAAAGATTGCAGTAGTTGATCTAGTAGCTAAACCAGCTACTAGATCCACCAAGCCAAACTGATCGCTGGTTTAAGTTGTTTTTTAGCCCACCCACAAATTTTTTAAAAATTTAACATGAACAGATGTTAATATACGCGGATATGATATTGAGTTTTCATTTCCCAAGTGTAATGATGTGGCTACATGAACTTGTGTTGGATTAGTGAGAAAAACTCAGAGCATTTAACATTTTAAGCCCTAAACCACTTTCTCAAGCACACACACACAAACACACACACACAGCTGCTGTATGTATTGCTTGAGTGTCAGGTTCATACAGCCCTTATTGACATTTTACTAACCAATTTCAAATGGAATGCAGAGTTGGTTAATTCACATCCTGTCATTCATTTGAACAGCTTTAAAGTTTTGCTGGAATGCATTTTATTTTTCTATCTCCCTCTAGAATGTTATAACTTTCATTCTGCTGGAATCTTTATTCCTTTAGGAGATTTCCTAGAGTCTCCATCTTGCATTAAAATCAGCATGACATTATTTGTCTGTTTCTGGGGGCTAGAGAATCTGATACGCTGAGCATTGACTATAGTAAAGTGACAATAACTGACATTTGGAAATCAATCATTTTTTGGCATGTAAATCTCTCTGGTACACCAGCAGCACTTTTCAGAATTCTGCCCTAGGATTAGATGACGTGATTATAGAAGGGTGTGCCGGGAATCTCTGCATTTAATGCAAATGTGGATGCGGCCCATGAGACATCCGACAACAGTTCTGGATTCCAGTCCATGTCTGTTCTGTTCTGCTGAGAGGTTTCTTAGTCTGTAAAGAGGATCAACTGGATGGATTAGCCGGGCTGTGTGGCTTATACAGTCTGAGTGACATTTGTATTATAATGATTAGTTCTGGATTTATATAATTCTATTTTTTTGTACAAATTAACCTGTTTAAATCCCATTGCCAGTTCAACACAAGTTCATCTGTCCTTGAACGTACAGATTATACAGTTTAGGAAGAAACAGTGAGAACCAAACACAAATGTGCCAGAATTTTTATGCTACACTTTAATGGTGATATTCTTTGTAATGTGGACCAGACTTTGTTTCAAAACCCATTTTCTAGTTTAGTTTATTCTTTAGTTTCATTTTCTAGTTTATTGTGCATCTAAACATTACTGAAAGAGGATGTGCAGAGAACACATTTCTGTGAGAACAGAACAAAATTCTGTGTGAAATTTCTAGCCAGTTTATTTTTACATAATAAACTGCGCAAACATCTCCAATTATGTTAGCTTTCTAAACGGTACGTACATAATTAAATTCATAAAGTGAAAATCTCTCTTTTCACCCAGTAAAATCTCTTATAATTACAGTATACACGCTTCCACTGCGGGTCTTTGACTGACTGTTAACATAAGTCCAACAGTTGCAGCTTTAAAACTGTGCTGATAAGAGAATCATTTACATTCATTTGAATTCATTTCTGTGGAATACTGTTTTAAGTCCTGGTTGTGGAAAAACTCAGCAAAGTGGCACCGTTTTGTTGATTGACATTAATTGACTCTCTGATGAGTAACAGTGGAAGTAAATGTATTTTACTGCTGTTTTCTGTTCAAACAGCTTGACATTTCCTTGTGTTGACAGCTTTGACATATAATTTGTGTTAATCAGTTAAAAATAATAACTTTTGTATTCTTTTTTTCCACTACTTGAGACTTCCAGCAGTACATCCAGCCATGTACAGTATGAAACATTACTGTACTTTTCTTATCAAAACTACAGTCCATTATTATTTGGCCTTTGGGTCAACAAATTAGCAGGTTCATTTCTATGAAGCCTTTCTGAGGTTTGTGATGTCTAGACTATGATGTCATTGGGGAGCTGTGTGTATTTAGGAAAGGGATATTTAAAAAGATTATTATGAATGAAGTGATACTGAAGACATAGATGACCACTTAAAACATTGTTCTCAAGAAACAATGTTTCAGAGTTTACACTAGAGATTTCTATCCAGTGACTGTGTGTGTTCACCTGTGTGAAGTCTGATTTGATTATTCATGTCAGAAGAGACGATCTGTTGACATATGCTTTACAAAATTGAATTCATTGAAATACACTGCAACCCTGATACATTGCTTCTTTTACAAGAATGTATGTTTCTGGGGCCTGTGCAGTAAAATACCAGACACTCTTCTGACATACAGTATGTGTGATTTAGCTGTGACTTGTAATGATGATGAACTCTCTGAAAACCCTCAGAATTCTGGGAAGAGCCACGTAGAGGTAGCACACGTACAGTAGCGTTAAATAATAATGAAATGAAGTGACATTGGCAATGATTAGACATCATTTCAGTCTCATTCTGTGAACACTAAATTCTCAGGCATCATTCAATTTAAGACCTGTGACACAGACAGCGGCTGCATTCACCTGAAAAACAAAACCTGATAAAACATGACAAATGCTGCAGGCTCTGTTTATTCTCCTCAGTCAAACGCAGAAACACAGCTGCACTCACAAATAATTAATTTCCCACAGTTAATTATTATATGCTTTAAAATGGGCAAAGAAAAATCATTGCATGTGAGAGAGAGACAGAGAGAGTGAGAGACAAAGAGCAAGAGAGAAAGACAGAGAAAAACAGAGAGAGACAGCACAAGAGAGAGAATGTTCAATGTTGTGAAAATGTTCAGCTCTTTGGAAATGAGTTTTTAAATAGTCCATACGCTCATAAGTACAAAGGTTTCACACTAATAACAGTGATGCCATAGAAAAAAACATTTTGGTTCTCCAAAGAACCTTTCAGTCTAAGGTTCTTTAAAAAAATCTCCATCTTAACTTTTCATAGTCTGTAGAACCTTTTTCCACTACAAAGAAACTTTGTAAAACATAAAGGCTCTATGGAGGTTAAAGGTTCTTTATGAAACCATACAACCTGATGAAGAACCTTTTAGGGACCTTTATTTTTAAGAGTGTAGGTCTGGTAACAATAGTGATGTTTGTCTTCACATCACCAATAAACCATCACCAGATTTTATACTTGTTTTTTCTCTGTGGTAACAGATTTTGTGAGATATCGTGTATAATACTGTAAATATGTTCATACTTGACAAATTCTTTTTGAATTTACAGGTTTGCTGCTTTATGTGACTTTGAATTTGGCACATTTTAACGACTGTTACAACTGGAAAATAATATTTTTTCATTTTTACTAAAAAACACATTTCTGAAAGAAAGAAAACACGTTGAAGGGCGCTGGCATTTGAGATATCTGTTATCCATGAACAACTGCTCTTTTAATTCAGCATGCACAGAAATTGCTAGTGGTGTGTGAGACATGTTGACACTTTGTAAAAGGGCTCATGCAGGGGTGTTGTAATATAGCACTTTGAAATCAAGGTAATGTCTTCTTTCCGCACTGACACTGACAGAGGAAAATGGTAGACCCAGTGTCCTTATATTAATTCTCTGTAGAAATATACACAGGGTCCTAATTCATGATCAGTTATCAGTTAATCATTCTGATCTCTGAGAGTTGTGCAGACTGATAACTGAAGGACATATCTCAGGAGTTCTGGATGGCTACTGTTTCACTTGGAAAAAAACTTTCTGTTGATTTCAGTGCATCACAGCATCTTCTGTGACTCCCACCAGCAAAATCTGGGAATGAAGCTCTTCCTGGATTCAGTTGTGTGTCTCTCCTGCCCAGAAAACAACTACATCCTCCAGTATAGTGCCAGATCACAGACACTCAGAGCTCTGATCACATCTGTGCTACACTGGATCTTACTGCCAGAGCTGAGAATGCTGCATTGAAACTGTAGTTTGTCAGTGTACATGCTTCTCATAATTCATAGTAGTTCAACTAAATGAATGTCTTACCAATTATTAGTGGCTTGTTTTACAGTTAAAACATCTGAACAGCCTTAAAAGAAGATATTGTACATTTACTGTAATTGAGAGGCAAAATTATTTGAAATATAAATAAATTATTTTAAATATTTAAATATTTTTATTATTAGTAAATAGTTTATATAAAATTATAAATAAAGTTGAAACAAAATTTAGTTTGTTTAAAGTGTCAAAAAAAAATTTGACATCAGGGTAGGAAAAATATATTGAAGTTTATGCTTGTAACTTTTAGAAATCCCTCACAGTATGTTTCTCAAGCTCTCAGTGTCTGGCTGTAGATAAAGAGGTTTTTGACTGACAGTCTGCATTTGCCATGCTGTGTGAGGGACTTCAGAAGAGTCCCAGTCCTGAATCCTGCAGCTCTGATAAGCTGGACTTTGGCTGCAGGCCTCAGCTGGACTCTCTCTCTGAGTTCAGGAGCCCAGACCGGCATGACTTCGACAGAGTGGCCGCCACTGAGATGTTGCTGGCAACTCTTCTGTATTAGTTATCAGATGAACACAGAAAGTGGCTTGACCAAAGACAGACATCCCTTGAAAGGCACAGTTTTCACATGTGACCCTCTTTAGATCAGGAGACCATGCAAATGGGACCAGATATCTGACACACCAGAAGGACTGGATGCCCAAATTCCTGTTTCTTATTTTCATGTTTGTATGCTGAGACCAGCTTCAGGTACATAAGTGCTTTGGATTTACAAATTGAGGCTCTATTTTCTGAAGACAATAGCACACCTCACACTCCGGCTACAGGAACTGATGTCTCTTTCACACCTGTAGCACAGACACAGTGCTTCACTGCTAAAGCTTTCTAACACTTTTGCCATAGTGATGATTTATTGATGAACTTTTTTCATCAGTTTTAAATTTGAAGTGTTCCTGTTGCTAAAGTGTGCCTGTAGAGAGTTACATTAGCAGCGTAAAGGTCATGGGTTTAAATCCCAGGAAATGTAATGTACTGTTGTAATGCAAAAGTATGTGAAGATGTAAAATGTAAAGTTGTTTTGGTTAAAAACATCCACCAACATACATTTTACATAAAAATGCATTTTTAAAAGGCCATGAATTTCAAATTTAGTTTCTTCAGCATTTATAGTGACTTTTAAAAATAGGCATTTTTATTTGAAGTGTAATAAGGATTACTCTCTCTGCTTTATTTATAAAAAATGAGGACATAATTAGTAATTATTACAAGCCTCTTAGTGTTTAGCTGGATTATAGGAGATGTTCTATAATTTAACCAGTAAAATCCAGCATTAAAATGGACCATATTAAGGAACTAATTACTTTCATTGGGAAAACTGTGCTGTACTTGAAACTGATGCGGGAAACGGTTTGCTCTTGTTAGGTTGGTTTGGTGGAGCAGCTGTTTTTACTGTAATTTTTTTGCATCAGAGTTGTAGATGTTACAGTAAGGAAGCATTTTACAGTACACAATAGTCACAGGCTTAAACAGCTGCAGTTCTTCTGGTTATTTCAACCAGCCTGAAGACACATGATCACAGAGTAATCCCAGAGTGAAAGCGGAGTATTAGAAACACTGTAAAATGTTCATGTGTATTTGTCTAGAGGTTCAAGTGACTCCACGACATGTTTGTCTTAACCCGGTGTGTTGGAGCTCTGTGGAGAGGCAGGAACGAGCTGCTAAACGACTGCTGCTTATTAAAATGAATGAGATATGAACAGATGGTGTCTTCAGTCTGGAGAACCTCAGAGACACACACGTGTCCCTTTACATTTGTATTATTTGTAGAAATGAGTTGTTTGACCCACAGTTCACTGCAGTCAGATGGAAGCTTGTGTCTCATCTTTGATGATGACTTCACAGGCGGCTCTCTCATCATGTTTGCTGAATGGTTCTTAGCATTTAATCCAGCATGTCCCCTGATGAATGCAGCTATGGTCCTTCTGTGCTGTTTGATCAGGGGTTAGGGTCGCATAGCCAGACCTTCAGAAGGTCTGGACTAAGCAGGACTGCAGCTTTCATTGGCCAAGATCCACCCAAAAGGCTGATTGACAGGTAAAGCAACCAATCACTGTTCATTCAGCATATGGTTTCCAGACAGACTGCTAAAGAACACAACACATATCTCTCTGAAATCCTCTAGAATTCAACCAATCAGACGACAACTTTAAAACTAGAGCGCATCCTAAAACTTTTTTATTTAATTCTAACAAAATATCAAACCAATACTGCAAAGAAATGGTGCTATATTTTCTCAGAACTAACTTTTCTTTGCTATGAATTTTACCCATCTGGTGTCAGGGTCATTTGTAGGCAACCAGTTCTGATTTGTTTTTTAAATCTGATCTGTTGAACTGAATGTTCTTTCTGTCATTTTTCCAGTAATGAAACTGGTTCTGTTTGTTGAGACCATTTGATCAGTATGTGCTCTGTCTACATTGTTGCCATAGTAATGACCCCAGGGGTCAGAGGTTTTCTTATAAAGCTTATTAATGCAACAATTGAGAGCAGCTGCCATTGTGGAAAGTGAATGTTTTGCTTCTGTTGAACTCAGGAAGTTTGTGTTAACACTTTCATGCATGTTGTGTCCAAACCTGCTCACTTGTGTCACATAGTTCATGACATGAGGAAACAGTCTGTGAAATTCAGTGAATTTGGACACAGCTATAAACACAGATTAATGTAACTAATCAGAGGCTGAGACAGAAGCAAGGTCCATTTGCAGAGTTTAACAGAGGCAAAACAGAAACATGGTTGCATAAACAGGCAGGAATCGAAACCAGGCAAGACATAATCCAATCCAGAGAGGGAAAATGAGAGAACAGACAGAGAACCAGGCAACAGGTCATTTAATACAACAACATTCAATGCAGGAACTGCTTAGAACAGACAAACAAACTTGTACACTTTCAATATCATTGTTTCAACATTCCAGTCAATTATTCGTCTGATTTTAGGGATAATTTCAAAGATTTGGGTTTAGGCTTTGGGTTTTCCTACAAGAATGTTGTTCTAGGGTCATCAAGCTGTTGATCTAGGTTCATGCTGAGCTTCATAATGTTTTGAACAATACATTTGTTGTTTACTCATTTTTAACTAACACTTACTTTTGTAAGATGCTTTGCTTTGGAAAACATGCAGGGATTGTAAGTGCAAATATACTCCAGCAACATTCCAGTGGAGTTTTAGGTGCTGGTTTGCTACATTTTCATATTGAGGTTTTAAATTAGAGCCTCCAGAGGTTTGACTTCAGACTGAAAACACTGCGTGAGACTGAAAAGCCCACAGAATCACAACCTCCTCGTCATTTTCTCACAACAACACCTGAATGTTGAACCTGAACCTGAACACTCTGAATGTTACTCCTGCAGTTCATCCCACATGTCCATTCACAGGTCACATGATGCAGATGAAGCCTACTGCTTCACTCTTTCACTGTTTTTATGTTACAGTAAGGCTGATGATATTTTCACTAGCACACCATTAAAGTGTCTCTCATTGGCTGCTTTTTTGACAGTAATACAGCCAATAATGCAGTACTTTGATGTTCAATCAAAAACCAGGTTATAAATGGCCACTGAGACATTTGGACAACACCACTGAAAAGGTGACTGGAATAAATTTCTCTTGTCATTTATTTACTGTGGTGTGATGTGACTCTGAAACTGTTAAATGGAGTGAAACACAGGGGTCTTGAAACACATTCACTGATGTTTCTCAGGAGTAAATGTGAGCGACTGATTCAAACACTCAAATGTCTTTCAGTCCCACGAAACTGTAAGAATTCATCCAGTTGTTTAAATATCTGTATCAGAACCCTTCATCTCAAACACAAAGCTGTATAAGCAGATCTCTGATGCCATTTGTCAGTCTGAGATTCACTGCTGTTGGGGGGAAGTATGTATATATACATTCCTTTGCTCTATGAACAAGTTATCAGGCGTGGATGGATTGAAGATTATAAAATTGTGTCCTATATCACTGGTGTAGGGGAGTCGTTTCATTCTGTGACCTCATATTCCCTGTCAGTTGAGGTGAGTTATGTGCTTCTGTACTGCAGGGTGGGTGGTGAGTGTTTGTCGTGTACGTCACAACACTGTAATTGCACTGTTGGGTTAGTGCAGGGCTGCACATGGATTAAAGCCACAGCCGGCGTGACAGAAGCTTTCAGACACTTGCCACACCACTGAGGGCTTGTGTCTCAGTGCTAGTGTACAGTTAGCAGTGTGTGTCACAGAAACATCCTTCTGCTTTAAAAACTGAACTTTCCCTGGACTCCCGGTCTGAAACGTTATAGATACAATAAGCTGAAAAGTTCTTATAAAACATGGACAGCCAGTGTGTGTTTAAAGGAGAGAGAGAGAGATTGAGTGTGTGCCATGACATGATGTTGCTGAGGTACCTTGATAACCTCAATAGTTGTAGCACTGTTTCCATGGTTACTGTGGTGGAGATAATGCCCATCATTAATTGCTTACAATTCTTTGTGAACGGACAGAAAATGGTTTACAGTCTGCATAAGTTATTATGACATGTTTTGTATTGCTTTTCAGATACAGCCTGGCATGTTAACAATGAGTTTTTAAAACTACCAGATATATTTGTTGTTGAAATGTCATTAAATCATAATTTACCTTCTGCATCCATTTTCAGGGATTTATCTGATCTGCCAGTTTTACAACATAAATCACTATTAAATGCAGTAGTAATGCGACACATCTGCGCATGCTTGTGTTTTTCTTCACAGCACACAGATAAACGATCCTGCAGATGTCCGCATCTGATTACAGTGCAGATCCTCATCAGTCTTCACACACTGAAACCAAAGCACAGACCAATGCTCACCAATACCACCCCATGTATTATCATCAGCCTGCATTCTTAAACCACTGATTCTGATGTCCACACATCCCTGAATATTGTTATGAATGATGTTCCCTAGATTTCATCATGCACAGGCCATTTTATTTTGGGCCAAAATTAACAGGAAGAAACTGCAATGTTCTATTCACACCAGATGCATGCAGCTCATTTTTAAAGTTTGGATATGTTTTGTAAACATTTATTTTTTAATTTCTTGCAAACTCATGAATTTCTTATTTAAAGAGAAAGTGTACCCAAAAATAAAAACTGTCATGTTCTTCTACACTCCTGTCATTCCAAACCTGCGTAACTTTCCTTCTGTAGAAAGAGGACAGCTCAAGCCCTCATTCATTTTCATTATAAGACACAGAGAGACCAGTTAATTTTTCAAGAACTTACCTTCCTCGAATAAAAACGGGTTTGTAATGACTTGAGGTCAGTAAACACTGACAGATTATTCATGAGTTTCTTTAGGTTTTTCTTTTGCATATTGCAGGCTTTTGGTTAGTGAGTCACTTTGTAACTGCAGTAAACATCTACTCAGCATCTATTCAGAGAGAGGAATAATAAACAGACTCTGTCCCTGAAGACTGCCTGTCCTGCTCTTATATTTACACACAGCATGACACCTGTAACAAGAGAGACAGAAAAACAGATATATAGTGCTCCTAACTAAGCACTGTGATAGATTAGATCAATGGATGGATGGATAAATGGATAGATACATGGTTGGTTAGCAAGCTGGTTGGTTAGTTAGTTATTTAGTCAGTCAGTTAGTTGGTTGGATGGTTAGTTTACCAAATCTTATTTTGGTAAAACATTTACCAAAAGATTACCATGGTTTTATTGTCATTTTACTGTTATATAGTAAAAACCATGGCACCATTTCCAAAACTCACAGCATGGAAATCCATTGACTCCTGTATGTGTCTCAATGTTTCCATCATAGACAATGAAAGAATCCACAAAAGTAAAAGCTCCAGCATCTGTAGCACATCGTGACATGAGGTTTTCATGTGATATTTGTGTGTACTGGATGATCAGGAGGAGACCCACACACACACAAACACACATTCACACCCATGAGGAAAACACTACATAATGAGGCACATATCTGGTGTCACACTAATTTAATTAGAGTGAATTGAGGCTGTTTGCAGGAGGCTGATACAGAGAGTGTCAGTGGCACAGTGTGTCTGCTGATTACAACACAAGCTGCCGTTCTCTCTTCAGCTGAAGCAAAGAAAATATTCCGACATCTCACATCTTTTTAAATGTATTATTAATTAAACATTTTAAAGAGGTCTCTGGAAATAAAGAAGTTATTAAATATTATACCTGTACACTTATTACAGGGCGAGGTGAGAGAGGCTGTCTTTAGTATTTAAATTGTCATTTCTCATGTTAAAGTATTACTCGCTGAAGCAGAGAAAGGTCACCCTGAACAGTCATATTAATTATTCATCCTAATTATGGCTGGATGGAGTCAGGCCTAATTTCACTGTATCTCACTCTGATGGCTGGAATGGAGAAAATTGATTGGGAATGTTTTAAATGTGCTGAAGGAGAGAATCCAGTAAGCAATAAGGAACTAGACACAAATAAGTGTGTTCAGACAGCATTATTCTCTCTGTGAGTTACATAATCAAATCTGCAGAAATGAGCATCATTCCCAGTTCACGGATTACACTTTATGTCAACAAAAAGCTTATTGGAATTTTTGAAGGAGCAAAGCTTAAAAAATTAATTTTTGCAGCATTAATGAGTTACAGAAAATTCAGGAATTAGTGTTTAATATTGAAATAGAGCAAGCTTATTACTGTAATATTAGTCCATAAAAGATTTTGGGTTTAGCGATTTACTGCTGTCACACGTCACTGTTAATAGTGCTCAGACTCAGGGACAGTGTTAAGAACAATCTCTAATCTCTGATTCAACTGAACTCACACGTCACTGTTATAGTGCTCAGACTCAGGGACAGTGTTAAGAACAATCTCTAATCTCTGATTCAGCTGAACTCACACGTCACTGTTAATAGTGCTCAGACTCAGGGACAGTGTTAAGAACAATCTCTAATCTCTGATTCAGCTGAACTCACACGTCACTGTTAATAGTGCTCAGACTCAGGGACAGTGTTAAGAACAATCTCTAATCTCTGATTCAGCTGAACTCACACGTCACTGTTAATAGTGCTCAGACTCAGGGACAGTGTTAAGAACAATCTCTAATCTCTGATTCAGCTGAACTCACACGTCACTGTTGATAGTGCTCAGACTCAGGGACAGTGTTAAGAACAATCTCTAATCTCTGATTCAACTGAACTCACACGTCACTGTTGATAGTGCTCAGACTCAGGGACAGTGTTAAGAACAATCTCTAATCTCTGATTCAACTGAACTCACACGTCACTGTTAATAGTGCTCTGACTCAGGGACAGTGTTAAGAACAATCTCTAATCTCTGATTCAGCTGAACTCACACGTCACTGTTAATAGTGCTCAGACTCAGGGACAGTGTTAAGAACAATCTCTAATCTCTGATTCAACTGAACTCACACGTCACTGTTAATAGTGCTCAGACTCAGGGACAGTGTTAAGAACAATCTCTAATCTCTGATTCAGCTGAACTCACACGTCACTGTTAATAGTGCTCTGACTCAGGGACAGTGTTAAGAACAATCTCTAATCTCTGATTCAGCTGAACTCACACGTCACTGTTAATAGTGCTCAGACTCAGGGACAGTGTTAAGAACAATCTCTAATCTCTGATTCAGCTGAACTCACACGTCACTGTTAATAGTGCTCTGACTCAGGGACAGTGTTAAGAACAATCTCTAATCTCTGATTCAGCTGAACTCACACGTCACTGTTAATAGTGCTCAGACTCAGGGACAGTGTTAAGAACAATCTCTAATCTCTGATTCAGCTGAACTCACACGTCACTGTTGATAGTGCTCAGACTCAGGACAGTGTTAAGAACAATCTCTAATCTCTGATTCAGCTGAACTCACACGTCACTGTTAATAGTGCTCAGACTCAGGGACAGTGTTAAGAACAATCTCTAATCTCTGATTCAGCTGAACTCACACGTCACTGTTAATAGTGCTCAGACTCAGGGACAGTGTTAAGAACAATCTCTAATCTCTGATTCAGCTGAACTCACACGTCACTGTTGATAGTGCTCAGACTCAGGGACAGTGTTAAGAACAATCTCTAATCTCTGATTCAGCTGAACTCACACGTCACTGTTAATAGTGCTCAGACTCAGGGACAGTGTTAAGAACAATCTCTAATCTCTGATTCAGCTGAACTCACACGTCACTGTTGATAGTGCTCAGACTCAGGGACAGTGTTAAGAACAATCTCTAATCTCTGATTCAGCTGAACTCACACGTCACTGTTAATAGTGCTCAGACTCAGGGACAGTGTTAAGAACAATCTCTAATCTCTGATTCAACTGAACTCACACGTCACTGTTGATAGTGCTCAGACTCAGGGACAGTGTTAAGAAATCTCTAATCTCTGATTCAGCTGAACTCACACGTCACTGTTAATAGTGCTCAGACTCAGGGACAGTGTTAAGAACAATCTCTAATCTCTGATTCAACTGAACTCACACGTCACTGTTGATAGTGCTCAGACTCAGGGACAGTGTTAAGAACAATCTCTAATCTCTGATTCAACTGAACTCACACGTCACTGTTGATAGTGCTCAGACTCAGGGACAGTGTTAAGAACAATCTCTAATCTCTGATTCAGCTGAACTCACACGTCACTGTTAATAGTGCTCTGACTCAGGGACAGTGTTAAGAACAATCTCTAATCTCTGATTCAGCTGAACTCACACGTCACTGTTAATAGTGCTCAGACTCAGGGACAGTGTTAAGAACAATCTCTAATCTCTGATTCAGCTGAACTCACACGTCACTGTTAATAGTGCTCTGACTCAGGGACAGTGTTAAGAACAATCTCTAATCTCTGATTCAGCTGAACTCACACGTCACTGTTAATAGTGCTCAGACTCAGGGACAGTGTTAAGAACAATCTCTAATCTCTGATTCAACTGAACTCACACGTCACTGTTGATAGTGCTCAGACTCAGGGACAGTGTTAAGAACAATCTCTAATCTCTGATTCAGCTGAACTCACACGTCACTGTTAATAGTGCTCTGACTCAGGGACAGTGTTAAGAACAATCTCTAATCTCTGATTCAACTGAACTCACACGTCACTGTTAATAGTGCTCTGACTCAGGGACAGTGTTAAGAACAATCTCTAATCTCTGATTCAGCTGAACTCACACGTCACTGTTAATAGTGCTCAGACTCAGGGACAGTGTTAAGAACAATCTCTAATCTCTGATTCAGCTGAACTCACACGTCACTGTTAATAGTGCTCAGACTCAGGGACAGTGTTAAGAACAATCTCTAATCTCTGATTCAGCTGAACTCACACGTCACTGTTAATAGTGCTCAGACTCAGGGACAGTGTTAAGAACAATCTCTAATCTCTGATTCAGCTGAACTCACACGTCACTGTTAATAGTGCTCAGACTCAGGGACAGTGTTAAGAACAATCTCTAATCTCTGATTCAGCTGAACTCACACGTCACTGTTAATAGTGCTCAGACTCAGGGACAGTGTTAAGAACAATCTCTAATCTCTGATTCAGCTGAACTCACACGTCACTGTTAATAGTGCTCAGACTTTTGCGTTTGCATTTTGAGGTTCCATACAATTGGAAGCTATTTTTCCACAATGTGACATTATGATAAACACAAAGTGCAGACAGTTCAAAACCTTTTTACGTTTTATACACTTATAGCTTCACATGGGCGTCCAGCATGAAATCTGTTCATTTAACTCTGGGAAGAAGTTTGTCATTGGTCAGCTGTTGACATGGAATTTTAAGCGATGTAAAACTATTTCAATCAAAATTTTAATTGTCAGCCTCTGGTGTTGTAAAATGGTTCTCTTTCCTTGTGGCTTACTCTACTTGTATTACTGTTGTGCTGTGAGAAAACATTACCTGAAGCTATGGAATATGTTTCTGTGTCATTTCTGAATGACTGCAGGTATAGGGATTGTTAAATAGGACAGCTCTGCTGAGACATTTGCATCATGTTATTGAGCAGTTGTGTGATGAAGTGAAGTGATGACATTTGATTCTCAGAGCGAAGGCTGCATGGGCCATTTTCAGTCCAGATATTGAGATATAGATCCATACAGAAAACAACAATGAAACAGAACAATACAGAACAGAAGAAAATCCTTTCAGCAAGACAAAATAACTAATAAATGAAAATAGCTGCACACAGCTGCACAGCATTCATGATCTCACTGAATCTCACTGCAATTCAGGAGTGTTGTGTGTGAACAGAGAACTTCACTTGAGAAATCTGTAGACAACAAAACAGTAACAAAATTTGTTTTCAGAGAACATGTCTTGAATTAAGTTTAATTTTCTTAGCCTATTTGCCAACAGTTTTCTTGTTTTAAGCATAAACCTCATAAATTGCTGTTAGACTTATGTTTAAAACAGAAAGAAAACAAAGCAATTTGCCAGAAGGAAAAACAAACCTAACTCAAGAAAGCTTGTTTTGTACAGTAACATCTCACACAACTTTGCGTCTAAAATGTTTTACAGAAGTTTAGATCATATGGAAAACAAGACGACGAAGTTAAAAACAGACTTTTTCAGTGTGCAGTACTGTCTCTGTTTATGTGAGCTTGTACTTGTTCTCAGGACGATCAGAAAAGCTTTTTCTCTGTCAATCTCTCTGATTTTGTTGACAGTTTCTGATGTGAGGATCGATAAAAACAGACCCAGCAGCTTTACACGCAGCATTGTCCTTCAACAGCCACGGCTGTAGACAGAGGGAAGTGAACAAAGACATTGATGAGGTTATTACAGCGAGTGGGGCCATGGGGTTAGTTGTGATTTAAAGTGAATCGCGGGATATTCCTGTGATAAATTATACACTGACAGCATGAGGGGGCTGAATTTTTCTGTGCCATGTAAGAGCACATGTTGATAATGGATGAAACTGGACTGAAGAATCTGGACATTCACTGTGAGCAATGTTTCACTGTTATAAGTTATAATACTGTATACTATAATACTATAATACACTGTTATAATTTTGACACAGTTCATCATGTTTCTTTAGCAACACCTTGATTTTGCTTAAAAACAACAATTATACTCATGTTTTCAATTTTATTGTGTAGAGATTAGAAACACAACATGTATCTCTGAGCAGTTCAGCAGGGTAAAGACGTGGGCTAATCATGTCTGTAAAACACATTGTGCTGTGTTTCAAACACCGGATTATAACATTCAGAAAGCTCCACTGACAGAGTTCTGATGTGATTGAATTTGACGTGTAGGTAATGGCCTTTCAAAATATTTTCCCCACTCACAATTAACTTGAGGGTTAAAATATTCAGAGCTGTGACCCACAGAGACAGATCACACAAACTCTTTCAGACCCAAAAAATGACTTTATAGAGCCAAATGACTCTTCATGATGAATTCACTGCCCCTCAGTGGGAGAACCAATCTAGTCGAGTTTTCTAGACTGAAATTCCATATTGAAACCTAATATCACAAAACGTAACTATATCATGAGGTGGCGATTTCGTATGTATTTGTATGATGGACTAAAGCATGCATGAAGGTCCACCCCTAAACCTAACCGTCAGTGGGGAACCTAAATGTATGAATGAGAATATGTACAAATTTAGCACCAGTTCACCAAAACCCAGAATACTTATGAATTGCCATGGAATTGTGTTGCACATTCCCTCAGTTGCATTTAAGACATTAAGTTGCACGTTTGAGATATAAAGTTAGAACATCTAACTCTGAATGGAGAGCAGTTTGAGGCTCTGTAATACAGTTGTAACACGGCTGCCTCAACATTAAAGAGCTCTGAGGTGAGAATAAATTGACCTCAGGCTTTTTAATGTTGCAGCCAACACGCAGTGGAATTGATTAGATCATCCAGGCAGCAGAGAAAGCTTATAAAAGTTTCAGCGTGGATGTCGTACTTCACCTCAGAGTCTTTGTTTCGACGGAGAACATTTTCATAATTCAGGTCTTCATTTAGTCTGGCTTTTTATGTAACAGGAAGTGTCTGTGGCAAAAAAGATTAAGAAGGAAAGAAAATGGAGAGAGATACAGTCAGACTGGACCAGTTGTGTTACACATCAGATATTTTCATCACATAAAAGTACATCTGAATGTAGCAGCTGATGTATAATTCAGTGTGCTAGCATCGCTCATTTATTTAAAGTCATTTGAGTAAAACACATTCAAATATTCAGTCTGTTTCATCCCTGTACAGGGAGTGGCTGACTAAATAAATAAAAAAGCTGCTGAACGGTGAGGACATATTTTAATAATAACATCAGCATATATTACTGTGCAGAATTTTCCAGAAACTGGTCTGAGAGTCAGACTTTGCCACCCACAGTAACCTGAAAAATATTAAAAAATATTTTTTCTTCCTAAATCCTATAGTGAGATATAATCAAATAGATAATTGTTCAGTGTGTTTGACCCGAATTTGATGTTCATTTAGTCTAATTTTTTATATATTGAGTTTGTGGGGATGTATCAGATATCTGCTTGTCAACAGTGCCAATAATCGGTGTTCTCTCGCAGTCTCACAGTGGAACAATCATTTCAAGAGCACAAGAAAAATACACACCGTACACTGGCATCGGTTTTTAAATGTAGCTTGTATCACGTGCTGGAACAGTATGTTGCCTCTGCAGTGACACATGTTAAGTATGTGCAGCAGGGCAGCACACATGCAGTGTGTAGATCTCGTCATGTTTATTATAAACGTGTTGACAGGACTGTCTCTTTAAAACAATTACTTTAAACGGTGACTGTCAGATTTTACTCGTCCTTGACTCTCTTTTTAAAATAATAAAGGACCGTCTGTGCTTGACAGAAATGCTCAGGGCCTGTTATTACTTTAATAAATGTAGAGGTAATCACGGGTCAGTCAGCTGCACAGAAACTAGAGTAAGAAACCAGGGACTGGTAATGAGAACAGACCATACACCTGCACACACAATTCATTTGTCATTATATGTCATTATTATATTCTGTGTAACCAGAAAAAGCCACCAATGTGACATGAGCTGTTACACATGCATACATGTTTTGTGTGTGTGTGTGTGTGTGTCCCTTTTCATGTGTTTAATTTCTCATCTCATCTGTAATAAGCTCTTAAAACAGCAATTAAAGATTAATAAGTGACTGATAAGACACAGAAGATACGGTTTATAAAGAGATGACACCTCAGGCTGAACAATAAGTCCTGATGGGAGGTTTGCGTTCATTGTGAAGCACAAAGCGTTTGAAGTTTTCATCTGTATGTATGAGGAATCACAGCTAAAAGCTCTTGTATCATGCTGTTCAGTTGGGTTGCACAGAATGTGTGTGTAAGGATTTCTTTAAGAAGTCTATAGTAATGGATTATTATTACAGTTAAACAGTCATAAATACCTCAAACCATGTGGCTTAGATATTTGACTTTTTTGCTAGCAGATTTTTGCCTACTTCTAGGCTTCTACTAAGCTGTAAAAATGAGATCTCTTTAATGTCTCAGACTGTGCTCAGAATTGCAGAGATCCTAAAGCCTCTCTGTGTGAGATCTCAGTGTGAGCTGAAAGATTTCTCATCAGATTCTTTCAGGAATAAAGAACCTGAGCTCTTCTATACACTCTGTATCTGTGAACTCGTACAACACACGCAGTGACAGAGCACTGAGTCAGGGCTTGTGTTAGGTTTGATTGCGGCTGTATTTGTATTGGAGTAGTGCACAGATCTGTGGGAGCTGAAGGGTGGTAGATTGTATGTTTGCTTGATTTACTGCATTGTAATTATCTCCAGCTCCGAGTGATAAATATGTTTAGCATCATCAGTGACCTCCATCAGTGTGATGATGATAATTACTGTTATTCTGCTTGCTGGTTTTTAAAG
Source organism: Chromobotia macracanthus (assembly GCA_036877525.1). NCBI lineage: Eukaryota > Metazoa > Chordata > Actinopteri > Cypriniformes > Botiidae > Chromobotia > Chromobotia macracanthus. Next base: position 7,107,560 of record JAZGTH010000023.1, on the reverse strand, counting down.
AGGGCAATAAAACAGCAGCGAGATCAATCTGTTTTAATGAAATGGGCAGATGACCCAGGTACACAACTAATTAGCCTTTGTAAATGACAGAAGTTTCTGTCTGAACAAAGATCAAGGGTCAAAGAGCGCATACCTCACTGTACAGCCCGTAATATTATAAACAGCTGAAATCTAGCGTTCAAATTATTCTGTTAAAAGTTCATTCAAAAATGACTCTCATTGTTCACTCACTGTTATATGGCGTCCATATGACAGCATGATGTGAGCAGGGTTTAAATGTCCCCAGTGTTGGTCGAGTAACACTTTGTTAAAAATAATCAGTTCCTCAGGTCATGAACTGCAGAATGTAGTCTGAATGATTAGCCGGTGTCTGTCCGAGCATGCAGACGCTGTTGGCAGTGTACTCCCATAAATCTTTTCCTCAGGCAGATAAAGTTAAAGCAAGATGTTAATTTGAGCACCATATGTTGCTCTGGCAGTATTTCAGATGCTCCTGTCTGCATCACATCATTTGATATCTGCTCTATTTGAGAACAAGGTGAGAAAATGGCCTCAGTACAGTCTCGCTGATGTAGCGTCTTTCTCAGTTGCTTTTCTTGTTATGCCGTATGAAATATGGTTTGTGCATGACTGTACAGAATGACCTGTATTTTACACCTGATAGAAATACAAATACTAGTGTCGTACTACTATAAAAAATCCGCCTTAGATTAAGCATGGTAATAGAATCTTACTTAGAATTGCGATAATTCTCATCTGAATATATTGATACACTATGGTAATCTGACGTTTTAAATATATTTCAAAGTATCATAATCTTACACCACAAATAAACCGTTGACTTACCATTTGTACAAGTTACAGTGTAATGTATATATACTATGTTTAGAAGATATGAATGTGAAAACAATTTGTAAATCATGGATGTATTTAAATTATGAGTATATAATTCAAATAAACCAAGTTAAATAGATGCACATTTTGAATATTTTATGTATATGTAACTATGTGTGTACATCTGTTTACGGTTTGTATACTTTTATTATGAAATGACACGACAACTCACTGAAGCACACGCACTGTTTGTGTTCTTATTTAACATAAATAATTTTTTATATATTTAACAATAATAATTGTTTTTATATTACAATCTGATGACTATAAACAAGCACTGTAAAACATTCATCATACAATCTAGAAACCTATAACTCATTTATCAGATATTAGGAAACTTGTAACATAATTGACCAACCAGTTCTGAAGTCATTGTAGATTCACTGGCTCTGTTGAGGTTCAGATTAATATATTTTTTATTTGGTTACATCCACTGTGTGACATTTAGACTCATTTAAACATGTCACATTTAGACTCACTAATATTATTTTTCTATGTCTCTCTTACAGAGTTTTTCCTGGAGTTGCTGGACAACTCAGAAAAGTCACTCAACGACATGTTTGTGCGCACGTACGGTAAACTCTACAAGCACAACTCGGAGATGTTTGAGGATCTGTTCTCTGAGCTCAAGCGTTACTACACGGGCGGGAATGTGAACCTGGAGGAGATGCTGAATGATTTCTGGTCCAGACTGCTGGAGCGCATGTTTCAGCTGCTCAACTCTCAGTACACCTTCACCGATGACTATCTGGAGTGTATCAGCAAATACACGGACCAGCTAAAACCCTTCGGAGACGTTCCACGCAAACTCAAGGCTCAGGTCACGAAGGCCTTCATCGCGGCTCGCTCCTTTGTTCAGGGACTCATGGTGGGTCGGGAAGTGGCCAACAGGGTGGCCAAGGTGAGTAATCTATTTTTACAAGAGTCTTCCTGGTACTTCTCTGCTTTCAGTGGATGTCTAGACAGGTCACTGACCTACAGCTTCTGTGGATGAAATGAACCCGACTCAGTGCAAGAGATCTGGGTAAAATAAGAACAAGGGAGCAGAGCAATAAGTCCAAAAAGATATTATTTTCAGTTTTTATTCCCCTCGTTGCATTTTTGTTCTGGATATATCACATATTTCTATCATTTTTCTGCTAATGGAAATAGTGCTGATGACAATAGCACTAACACTTTTACTGGCAGCTGAAAACAAATAATGAGCAGACATGCAGGAACTGGCCGATGCACATATCTGCTGTGTTTTCTGCATGCAGGTGCAGTGTGGCTGCTGCTGTGTTTGTGTTAGGACGCAGCCTGTGAAGACATGGGTGTCGTATGGGTATGTTTATGTATCTGTTAATGCGGTTTAACAGCACAGAATCAGCAGATGCTCTCTGATGTGACAGTGAGTGTACAGGACAGGTTGTGACATCAGAAATCTGATGTGATGCCCTGTGGAGCGCTGGACATCTCTGCAGAGAAGATGAAAGCGAGCGGAAAGCAGCTATATTGCTCTGATCCAGCTCTGATTGCGCGGCTCCGACTTATTTTCCTCTGAATGTTTATGCTCTTTAATGGTTTACTGGTCTGAAGAAATATTGACAGCTGAAAAAGGGCTGTAAATGTGGTGAGGCAGTCAGGCTTGGTGTACTGCAGGATTTGTGCTTGCTTGTATGAGCATGAGCAAGACTGTTTTTAGCAAATCAAGTGCTGTTGTCTGAAATGACACCTTTGGCCATTGGAGAGCACTACAGGAAATCACAGTACAGGAGTCTTTTAGTAATCACATTTAATAGGCATTAGTGAAGAGTTCTTGAGGCGATCTTTAGTGATGCCCAGAGCGCTTCAGAGCACAGAAAGAAACATACAAATCATTCTGTTGGCCTGAAATTTATAATGTCATCTAGCAAAATCAAATTAACCCCAAATGTATATTATCAAATCTTCAAATGTAACTTCAGATCTTTTAGCAATTTAATAACAACAATTTTTATTCAGAAGAAAGATTGATTTTATTTTACCCTTTCATAGTGTATCATTTTGTTGGGTTTCAGAAAATGTGCAGGCTATCTTTTGAACGCTGACTAAAAATAATCATTAATAATCAATATAAACTTTTTTTGGGTGTAGGTCCATCAGTAGATCCATCAGTGCACATTTTTCTCAGTGAGTGTATACAGTTGTCATAAGAGTGTGTATTTGAAGTAAATAGTGTGCTGGTTAAATACAGAAGCTCTGTGGTTTCCTCATGGCTTCTCTTTGTATATCTGTTTCATGCTTTAACATTGATATCAAAGCAGGTCTCTTTAGCTGAAGAGAAGCAGAGGGGAGTGAGGAATCAGGACACATCATCTTGACCCTACAGGCCACCTTTAACACAAACACTCCAGAGAGCAGGACGAGGAGACGTCTCCATTTGTTAGACTTGGGTTTATCTCTGATACATGCACAGCTGTAGTGTCACAGTTCTGTGTGCGTTAAGTGTGCAGCTGTTTTCTCTGAAAGACTGAAATGTGAATTCTATTAAGAAAGCATGTGGTGCTTGTCTGCAAAAACCTTATTTCTTTACTCTAGGAGGTTGTGGATGGTTGCCAAGTTGCTGTGTGGTTGCTAAGGTTTTCTAAGTGATTAAGCATGATGATGTCAAGTTGTTAAGGTGTTCTTTGTTGTTAGTAAGGTGTTGTAAATGGTCTAAGCATGATGCTAACTGAAATGATATTTCAGTCTCTATGGCTCATGTCCCTCCATCATTGTAACTTTATAGAATTTTCCACCTGTTGTATTATGGGGTAGTTTAATCTCTTGGAAAAGTAATAGCACGTCTTCTCAACTGGCTGCATGATTGTCATTAATGTTTGCGTAATGAGCCAGTGTTTAATACTTCAGCTTAGAGACCTGACCAACAACCGCAAGTTGTACAGTGTTAGTATGTACAGTGATGCGTGCCTTAGCAGCCATAAATTATTTAAGAATTGACATGTTTTATGTAAACCTTGCAGTCTGGCAATAAAACTTTTTTGAACCTTAAAGCCAATTTAAAGATCCCATCTCAAAATATAATTTATATATTCAAAGAAATTCTGCTTGTGACAAATCCTAAAAACACTGAGGACTTTTAATGAGTATTTTTCATTGCCTGTTGCTGGATTAAAGGTATTTTATGGTGTAAACATGAGAGTGTGTGGCTGTACAATAGACAGGTATTATCTGTGTAATATCTGTCTTGTGATTCAGGATGTGTAGGTGTTAATGGGCTGTGCAGTTTTCACAGGTGTGTGACCTCTGCAGGTCAGCGCAGGTCTGACCTGATGCAGGAACTCTGAGCAAACACACCAGAACAAAACATGTTGTTTACATGCGCTGACACGCTCTGTGCTGTTGGGCCGTGGTCATTTTCAATGTTTTTTCCAGCTCAGTTGTTTCATTTGCAGCTCAGTTGTTATGATATACACAGAACTGTATTGTGTATGTACAAAGAACAAACTAACCATAACACTCATGAGTTTATAAAAACTTCAGTATATCAGCTTGGTTTAGAAGGAAGATAAAGCTGCAGAACTTGAGGTATCAGTCGGCACTAGTTTAGTGCTGAAGTTTAACACTTTGTTCAGATGTCTAGTTTTTCAGTTCCAGAACAGATGGTTGCCTTATCAAAGCCCATAAATACAGTAACTGCACCTGACTGCAGGTGAGAAAGCACTTCAGGTAAATGTCTTGACACAGTTTATATCTGACCTGGAAAAGGGAAACAAATGGTTATCAACTGCATTTAAAATTTAGTTAATTAAAAAAGTATTTTGCCTTTAAACTGAACTTTGTGTGCTTCTGTTTCTGTAAAACAGAGAAAGCTAACTTTCTACAGCTGGGGAGGATGGAGATTCATAGTTCAATGTAGCATGTCTGTCTGCTGAGCACGCGTCTGTTAAGATCTCACTGAAGATCTCCACCGAGAACATCACACAGTTTCAAGTGCAAATTCCCTGTTTGTTAGAAAACCATACTCGCCACATTTAGAAAAAGAAACATCCTATAATGAGATCAGATTTATGTTTCACATGTTTTTTAAAACTGTTTCATCTAAGACTTAAATGATATGTAATGAAATCAGTTTTGTAGACAAAATAAATCTAAAGTAAAATAAATAAATAAAGTTTGACAGATGTATTTGTAAAATATCCCAGAATGCACCTCATGAAGTTGGTTGAGTGAATGCCCAGAAATGTAGTCAATGGTTGGTTAATTATAGCAGCTCAGACATATGATTTGTTTCAGTTTGTTGATGTGTGATTTGTTTAAACTTTGTTTAAACTTTGGTAATGTGCATTTCTTGCTAAGTTTATTATTGGCACACAAACAGCTTGTTTACTAAAAAAGGTGGCATGCAGTCCCCAAGATACCTTGATCTGTTTTTGAAGTAGGTATTTGTGTTTAAAGCTGTGTGTGTGTTGGGTGGTAATTGAGTGTCAAGCTCGTCAGAGGCCGTGTTGTGACATTAAGTCTGTACATTCCTGATTCTCAATGTGCCCCAGTTGATCCCTGACATTTAAGCTGGTTTTTGAGACGAGGAAAGTGCAGAGTCTGTGGACTGCGGCACCTTTCATTGGTGAAGTACTGACCGGGCAGGTGGCCCAAGGGAGTAAACCTAACACCATATGACACTCCACTCTGATCCTCAGTGCCTGGCACTGCAGCAGTGATATTTTGCTTTTTGTCTGTTGTTGTATGTCAAGGTTTGTCACAAAAGTAATCGGCCGAGCTGTCTGAAGCAGTCACACTGAGGTGCTGCAGCTATCTGATGGACAGGGTTAATAAAAGATATGGTGCGGCTCCTTACCTCTGTTTTTCTCCTCTGCTTTTTATTTGTCATTTGTCCTTCCTGCACTGATAGAGCCTTTGAAAGTGCACAGATATAAAGTCAAACGAGGGACTTGTTCATGCCATTCTGTAAAGACTGTAAAGACAAGTATTAGATCATTAAAACACATTTGAACAGTGTCTGTTGTAAACTGATGGAGACAGTGATGTGGTGTTATGCAGGGAAATGTTGTATATCATGATGTATTAATATTGGTGCATATATAAAGAAGCTAGTTAATACCTTTCTTACTTTATTCTTACTTTCAAGTGTTCAGCTGTGTAAGATATTTGTTTATATCTATAATGTCTAGGCCTCACTCATCATTAAGTCTAAGCACATAGAGCACAAAGACTTAAACCTTCTGTCACCTTCATTAGCCTTCGATTTCTAACTGATTTCTGACAAGATGACACTTGTTTCATGACTCTAAATATTAGCACAAAACTCATATTAAAAGCAGTGATGTATAATCTTTATGAACACTACACTGTGGGAGTTGGCGGCCGGTGCCAAACTCGTGCCCTTGAAAGTTGTTCAGAAAGTGACTGTGTCTAACTGAAGACATAAACTGTGTCAGTAGAGCGTGATGCACACCAGCCGAGCATGGCAAATACTGCAACAGCACGCTTGTCTTTATTACCTCACTAACATGCTCTGTTTATGTGTGTGTGTTCTGGCCCCAGTAAGGCAACAGGCCAACAGAATCAGCGTTGATTGTTTTGGGACCGTGTGCAGGGGAGACCGTAAACTCTCATTGGCTCGTGTTCTCAGATGGCGTTCCATTAGAGAGAATTGTTGTGAGAGGGCTGGACAAACATCAGTGGATACAGTACAGACACATGCTGCTGTAATACAAAATAACTAAGACTGATCATTAACATCTGATTACAAGATCAGATATTCTACTGTAAATTTGGACAAGTCTCACTGCTCTTCTCAAAGTTGCACTCCTTCACCAGCACATGTGCGCGTGTGTGTTGGGGTTAGTTCTGGAGTGTTGTGGCAGGTTGGATCAGGCCTGTTGTCGTCATAACTGAGGATTAGATCCATCTGCTGGCTGGGATGTTCTGTTTGTCATGCCACATTAGGGAATCTGTAAGCTCATTGTATTGCCTGTGTTGTATTGTATCTTTTAACACCCTTTAAGGGTAATTCTGCGCCTTTTCCTAAAATCATCAGTCGCATATTTGCATTCCCACAAGCAGCTGATAGGTCGCAGGATTTGTTGCGGTAGATTTCCCCGGGGTCGCTTTCACCCTGGTGATGCGGTTCAACTTAGAATGAGAAATCAAATTGCCAGACTGTAAATGAACACAGTGTACCCAGCTGAAACTCTGAGCTCAAATCTTCTCTCTCTTCCTGCAGCATTGTGTGTTATTTATTTATTTTTCTGTTAGACACGTTTCAGATTTTATTTTGAAGAAGATGCTGGTGTTTTCTCAGAATACATTAAGGAGGCATTTTGTGCGTACACTTTGACAGTGTGCTGGTGTAACAATATCACCATGCACACGATTTGAAACCCTTTCCGAGAAATATCCCTGAACCTTTTGAATAAAGCAGTTCACTCAAATGAATCCAGATCTCTGCAGGCTTCATACCAGAGGCGACAGTTTAGGAGAGCGTGTTTGATTCCTTCAGTATTTCTTCAGTGCGTGTATCTATAAAGGTGCTATGCAATACATGCAATACATGTCGAAATAAACAGCAATGTTGTATTTTGTCACATCACTACTTGTTGAAATAATTATCTTTAAATCTTGCTTCTCAGTCTGTGTCCAGAGGAAATATGAGACACACATCTCTGATCAGTGTGTGTTACATTCCTTATGGCTTAGATTCTCCGTACACTGCTCTGAGCGTGTATTTTTCACTTCCATTAAACTCAGTTTGTCACGTCAACCTTTCAGAGACCGTAATAAAGATCAAAATCATATTATGTCTCCAGGGAGAAGAAAAAACATTGTCTGGCTCAAAGTCACGTTCAGAATCGACTGACCTTTCGTTTGCTTCGCGATGCTAATGACTGATAAGTAAATTTACATGACAAATGCTGGCGAGGGAGGCTAACTGTGATGAAATTTCAGACACTCTCTGTTCAAAGCTCTCCAGCGCTCTCCATTTGTTGTCAGAACATACAAATGGGGAAAGTCTGAGCAGTTTAGTTTGATCATCTCCCGTTCAGAGAGTTTTGGTGAGGCACTCCAGTCGTAGCTGTGAAGCAGGAGAGGAGAGGGGTGCAGGTGCTGTCAGGATCTGACGGTACATCACAGATTAACAGGAAAATGAAGATGGGAAGTGCTTATCCTGGAATCTGGAGGAGTGAAGTCGTCACAGATCGTCTGCGCCTGTACTTTCAATTATGAGGCGGGGGTGCAGTTGTGTAAAGCATGTGTGTTTAAGGGGAAATAAGTGAAGCTTGACAGAATACGTGTTTGAAACGTTAGAAAGCTTCAGTGAAAACTAAATTCACTGTGTTGTGTCTACAGCAGGGAAGAACAGACACTAGATCTGAAAACATTTGCAGTGTTACTAGTGTACTGCTTACAACACACTGCACTGCAGATTTGAAACTGTACAGTTTCAGGCCTAAAGACAGAGTGCTTATATTTACTACAATTTCACTGTTTGTATCAGAGTTCATAGATCAAATTAAATTCTTTAGCTTATTTTCCAGTGCTTCAGGAATTTTTGATGGATAGATGACTAAATAGCTTCAATTTTACACAATGTTGAAAAATTAAAGCACGTCAAAACTATACGTCATTCCATCCAAAGGCTGTTTATAATTAACTTCTTGTTAACAGAACCGTTGGATAAAAGCAACAAGATGCTCAATATGTTCATCATGTCCATGATATATACCAAGATTTTAGATTTACACCCTCTAAATACAAAAAAACAACCAGTTTACATGTCAGTCAGACGGCCATTTCCTGTCGTAGCCTGAAGTCATGAAAGAAGCCCTGCCCCCAATGACCCTGTGCAGCTCGTTCTCATTTGGTTGTTGCCTTCTTTCAATGCAGCTTTGACCTCTAAAGTGCCAGGCAGCTGTGGTGGACACAAGTTGGCAAGCCCCTGAGTCCAATATGAAGATACAGAATGACATGCAGTTATCCGAGCCTGCTGGAAGTTTGTCTACTTTTGCTCTAAAGGGTAGCAGATGTAAAATTGTTGTCACTAGAGGTGCATCTAAACCAGTAAAGCAAAGCATGAGAGATTTCACAATACATTCAATAGGAGAGTGACCGTGTATGTGTGTGTGTGTGCTTCTTTGTACTGCTTTGAATGCAGAATGCTGGCAATTTAGAAGAGCCAACATTGACGATGAAAACACAGGCAAGCTTTAAGTATGTGCACTTCCTTTCAGGTATTTCAAAAGGCATCTTTGACCTGTTTTTCACTCTGAGAGCCACTTAAAGTGTGAAACTATCTGTTAGCAGTTATGCTAAGAGATGCTTAGAAGCTACCGTCAGGAATCAGGCGTGAGTTCTCAGCAGGGGTTGTGTCCTACTGTAGATTATAACTGCACAGAGAAGTGTCCCATGAGAATGTGTTTCAGGTCAACACGTCTTCTGTTTAACTTTAACAACCTGGAAGAAAATGCTCAGTTTTTAACACTCATAAGTACCCTGAGACAAACTTCTTTTGTCCTGCAGGTCAATATATCACCGGGTTGCAGCAAAGCACTGACCAAAATGTTGTACTGCCCGTACTGTGGAGGCATGTCAGGCCTCAAACCCTGCACCAACTACTGCCAGAACGTCATGAGGGGCTGCCTGGCCAACCAAGCAGATCTGGATCCAGAGTGGAACCTCTTCATTGGTAAGAAGTGCTTTTCATCTGTGGTTCCACTTTCAAATCATACAGTTTTAGATTTGTGCAGGGAGGATTTCTGAGCTAGTCAGTGATTTGCTAATCCAAATGCTGTGTAAATATATAATGTGTAAAGCGAAACCTCTTAAATTTATCAGTCATTTTGCAAAACGATATGTTTAAAGTCTTAGTGTGTCTTTTGTTTCAAGGCTAAAGCAAAATGTGCAAAATTCCTTTTCTGGTGTGACATCCCTGAAGATTTGCTACTCCTCACAAGAGCTTAAGCTTTGTTTTGCATTTTCAGAGCGCTATAGATTTTAAAGCAGTATAATTCTCTCCCACAGAGAGATATCGACCAGGCTGATGGCATCACAGTTTGATTACTGAAAGAAGATAATTCATTTTTGAATATTTATAGGTAGGCCAGTTTTGGTTTGAAGTATCAAAACTGTGGATGGTCGGCAGTAGTGACTGACCTTTGCACTGTGTGGCACTCATGGTATTTACCCACATCCTCAGCTGATCTGCCCTGCTCACCTGCTTCGACTGGCAGCCCTGTGAAGACTTTTAGATGGCGTCTCGGTTCAGACCTCATGCAATTCATCGATTCCACAGATTGTGTGGTTTACCAAACATTCACACAAACAGCCTTCACTGCCGTCTGTACACTGAACTGCTGCGATATGTTTTCCACAGCCCTCGGATGCTGATCACTTCAGGGCAGTTGTTTGATTTATCTCAGATGTTTTGGGGCAGAGGTGGCCTACGAGTGAGTTGGGCTTGTAATCAGAAGGTTGTTGGTTCATTTCCAGCGCTGGTAGGTAGAAACTGAAGTGCCCCTGAGGAAGGCTCCTAACCCCCAATTGCTCCCCGGGCGCAGTAGTGTGCTGCCCACTGCTCCAGGAGTGTGTGTGTGTTCACGACTTGCAGTGTGTGTTCACTCCTCACTGAATCAAAACAGAGGTTAATGAAAAATGACATTAGAGTACAGTAAGAGAATACTAGAGCTATGAAATGATTGCGATTCACACAGATCATTTGGTTCATATGGAAACCTCTGACTTTATAATCTGAGAAATAGACAGTGTTAAAATTACTGTATTATAAGCCAACAACTCTTCATTAATTTGCCCACCTCAAGCTAGAATTCCAACAGCCATTTTATTTGTCTTTTGAGAAATAATATTTTCCTGTTTATTTTTGGTCAGCAATTAAAGATTCAGAACTGTAACACAAGCTTCCTAAAGGCATGTGACTTTGTGATCACCATGAAGACAAATGTAATCGTTGTGAAACATTATTAATCTGTGTTATTAATTTAGTTGTAAAGCCGCGGGGGTTTGCATTAATTTCAAATCACATAACCACAGGAGACGGTCGACCCCTCCAGCTCTTTCAGAAACTGTGGCATCTAACCAGAGCAGATCTTTGAGATCAGACTCAATAAATAAGCTGCTGTCTCATATGCAAGTTAAGGTTTCAGAGGAAATGAGATGTACCGAGAAACATCAGGCCACTGGTTTATTGTTATCCAGATAAATATGTCACCCCTGATCTAGGGTCAGATGCTGTAGGAAGCATCGTTTCAGCCTCATGCTGTGAGCATTCATCTCTCTCGGGTGTGCAGGGACACAGTTTGCTGGATAAAGAGCTTGTTGACTCAGATTCTCTAAAAACTGATGCATGTTACAGCCTCGAGACTTAAATAATGTATATGTGTCTGTATGTTTTTTATCTTCTGTTATACTTTCATATAAAGAAAAAGTCCTTAAAATTCTAAATGAGTTTTTAAAGAGCAGATTATAGCAGCTTTTAATGTTTCTTTGCTTTTCATTAGTTACTGCATCTTCTTTTTTAAGAGTTGTAAAGACAAAATCAGTCAGAAGTTATTCATTTTTGGGGCTTGTCACCTTCCAAGTCTTTTCACACTTCCCCTCTATAATAATTTAGTGAAAAGTGTTAAAATCATTCTGCAGTGCACTTTCTGTTAAGAATATGTTTTACCTGTTGTCATATAAATTTTAATAGGTACAGTTTGTAATGTTTCTTTCCGTTTTGGTCTGTTCAGTTAATTGGCTGCTAGTAACCCCAAAGTCCAAATATTTCTCCAGATTTCAGCTGGTCTGGAGTTGCTGCAATTTAAGAATACACACAGATTCATTCATTCACATTAATAATGTGTGTGAAGGTGCTGTAGTGGGACGTGTTTTAACATGAACACAGTGGACTTCCTCTTAGCCATCAGAGCTGGAGTTGTTAGTCTGGAAATACCTTATGCAGTCAGCAGAAGTTCCTCTACACAACACTGCAAATGATCAGCTACATATCAGCCTGCCAGACACACTGTACTGTACAGTGGACAACAGAGGAAATGAGGATTATCAGTGCTAAAGCATGCAGCACTCATACTTAAAGTTCAGAATCTGAACAAACTGTCTGTTAAACTTGATGTATAACTCTTTTGTGCTCCAGCCATGAATGATGCTCAATTCATGACAACAGGTGTGATATCACATTTCTAACAGATCAAATGAAAGAACAGGTTAAACAAATCAGTTAGGCTTGTAGTGAAGGAAAGACCCAAACCAGAACAAGACAACAGAATATTAGAGAACTTAGAGGTGGGTTATTTGGACCTGGCTTGGTAAGAATTACCCTAGCAACAACACAAAAACACAACTGTATAGCAGTGTGTTAGAACCATATCTAACACTCTAGAAACTATATAGCAATGTACTAGGAACCATCCAGAACTACGTAGCAACCACATAGCAACATTGCTAGGAATCATCAGAACACCCTCGCAAACGTCATAGCAACAGCCAGCAATACTCAAGAATTGTGGCAGTGGGTTTTGCACAGACACTCGCTCTGCCTTATTATGAAGGCTGACATACAGAAAATTAATGTGAGATTCTACAAGTTGTACAGCCAAAATCCTCATATTACTCACTTTGTCTTTCACACGGTTGTGAGATGTTGTAAGTAGTTGCCCACACTGATAACTGCATCTGAATGGCTGAATAACAAAGATGGTGGCTTATTTAATGTTCATTCCACAATCTGCTGACAGCCTTCAAACAGGAGCAAACATTTTCTGTTTCTAAACATTTCTGGTGAATTCTGAGTAAATATTGAGAGAAAAAGTGTTGGTTTAAGTTTCATCTTATTTATAAGAAAATACATCTATTAGTACAATTTACCTGTAGGTTCAGAGAATTCAGCTGATTGGAGTCCTGTGAGAGCTGCTCAATCAAATGTTTTGTAACATCAGTCTCAGATCAGAGTTTGCACACAGCAGTAACTGCAGCATCAGTGTGGAAGACTTCAGCTTGTGTCTGTCAGTAAAACGTGATTAGAGATTTGTTTAATATTTGACTGATGGGGCTGTGTGGAGACTTTCCTTTCCTTGTGTCTGCATGTTGTCCACTAGAAGCCTTGCAGCGCTGTGAAGTTACTATCAATTGTTTTATTTATTCATTTTTAAAAATATTTTGGCCTCAATCATAAAATACAATCAGAATGAATTTTTGTATCTTTCATTTGTGAAACTGTTGTGTACAATGTTACAAAATGTCAGATATACGACTGACACTAATATATTTGGACAGATTTTTATTTTTCTCAAGTCTCTGGTTTAGAAGAGACAGTTTCTCTTGGCAAATAGCTTTAGTGCAAGAGAGATTGTTGGAGATTTACAGTGCTCAGAACAAACCGCCAAACAGACCAGAAGACAACAGGGCAGTAATTAAATCTTAATGTGTCTTCAGAGAATACACTTGAAGAACACTGAAGATGTTTCTTGCTGAACCTGAAGTATCTTCAGCCTGTTTGGGAGTTTACAGTGGTTATTATTATTGTAGTTTACTGGACCTCCCTCCCCGAGTATTCACCAGTGCTATACTGTCTGAGTTCTGTAAGAAGATCCAGCAGGAAGAGAACACACATGCATGACCACACTGAAACAGACAGACAGCTGGAAGGCAACATTACGAGAGCATTGGCATTATTATTTAGAGCAAATTCTGCTGTCAGTGACTCTGTGTTCTTACAAACAGGGAATTAATCAGTGATGTTAGTGTTACTGTAGGTACTAAACTATTCTGTCTGATTCTGTATTAATCATCACAATCAGAGCTGTTTGTTCATGTGGTAGAGAAGAGTTTAACAGTTTGACTGATCTTAGATGAGATTTAATTCTGTAGCTACTGTCCTGTACATGTTGTATACTGTACATATCGGAATATATTTGCATGTTGTGCACTTTGTACATACGCCATCCTGTAGAAATTGCAGAAGTATGTTATTAAGGTATTCTAAACACAGCTCTGCATTAATCAATGAATGCTAAACATGAATTCTCTCTCTTCTGTTATTGCTGAATAAGCTTGATGCCCATCCCTGTATTGGATTTTCCTGCATGCATTCTGCTAATTACAAAGGTTAATTAAGATTTAGGCCTGTGTTACCCTTTGATGACTTCGTTTTCACTGCAATGAAAGTGATCTGCATTGATTTTATTTGCTTATTTCAGTTTAATTGCATGACTTTGACTCGGTGTGAAATCAGACCTCACAGGCCCCTCACACTTCTCCCCTGTCAGCTGCCGTCTGATAGACATGAAGGGTGAATTCCATTTGAAGCCTTGATGAAAGGCTTAAATATTAATAACAGAAATGCCCGTTGCCATATGAGAACCATATGACATCATATGACAAAGTGGTGAGTTTTTAACTTTCTTTTTAAAAAAAGAAAGTTAAAAGCCTTTCTTTTTAAATTTCGTCTTTATATTTATTGTATAAAATGTATAAACTAGTTTGTTAGTTGAAATTAGGCAGTCATTTTTTAAAGATTTAATATTTTTATAAATGTTAAACAATATAAAATAGTATGTTTTATATTTAGGGATGTTTTTTAAATATTTTAAACTATTATCATATTTTATAAATATACACTTAGAACTTTCTGGAGAGGGTTTTAGCATGCTAGGCAGTTTAGTGGGAAGGGAGAATAAGTGTGTCTCCAGGGTTATGGGTTCTATTAAAATGAGATTTATCTCCTGCCTTCATTAAGTACAAAGTTAGTGAAGCATCACAAATATGTGATTGTGAATGTATAATACAGTCTTCAGAGCTTTGACACAGTCCCTGTGAGTGACAGCTGAGACGCCCAACAACCATTATGACGTGTCCAGCTGTCAGTTGTCATGGCAGCTTGAGGAGCTGCAGATGTTTCCATAGTGCCAAGCAACATCGCTGTAGCCTCAGTGAAATAGAAGGAAATTGTTTTTGATTAGTCAAAATGTCATAAATGTCATATCGGTCAAAGGAATAACGTTTTAATTATTGTTTAGTCAGAATTAGTTTTATAGCTGAAGTTTTTTTTCTGCAAAAATAACTGAAAAGAAAATACAAACAAATTACATTTTCAAAACAGGATTTTTAAAGCGTTACACTTGTGTAATGTTTCATACACAGCTGTAAACAATTTATGGTGTGTTAGTGTTTGTACTAATTCAAAACATTTTTTTTTGTATTGTGAAATGTCACTTTAATATCAAAGTGTGGTTTGTAATATTAATTATTTTAAATGTAGAACAAACCTACATTTCCCATGATTCTTTGTGACAGCATTAAAATGATAAGGCATGAATTTTGTTGCATTGGTGCTGAAAAAAGCTTCCTGTTTTTGTCAGGAACTGAAAAGCTGAGAAATGAATATCACATGTTATAAATCCTGTGGAGCTCTTCATCATCTGAGCTCTGTTTAAGAGTCACATTTGCTCTCCACGCTCTCTGTAACGGTCACCTCTTCAAACTCTCTCACTCCTGATGTGAGAGTGACGGTGATTGAGTCACAGATGGTAAATAGTGACAGATCTGACAGGTACAAACCGGATCAGAACCCCAGCGTGACAGAAGAACAGCTCAGAACAGACCCACGGCTGGTGTTCGGTTCAGTCACGTCTCACAACCGGTTCACTGAGTGCACGGGACTCTGACTGCTGTTTGTTATTAGGGAAGTTAGAATTTTACAGTTTTAAAGTCAAACTAAGATTTGTAAAAATAAACTATGTAATTAACTATGTCACTTGACTACTTTATTAAAAGACTAAATTATTATTATTTATTATTATTATGATCATTATTATTATTATAATACTTCACTAAGCAAATGCGGGAAAGTTGCAAATGTTCTTCAGCAACCAAAATCAACTATGTCTTGTACCTACTGTAACAAACAGCTTCATGTTTCTAGTTCTAGTTTCTGTCTAGGTCAAGTTTAGCAACATACAGTTGGATTTGCATTTACATGCTGTCACCTGGTGTTGGTTTTGATCATTTAATTATAAATGATGCTGATCTTCTGGCAGAACATGACAACTGTGGATCTGGAATAGCAGGATTTATCGTGGTACAGATGTAGATCTGAATACATGTGCAGTTATGAAGATACAGCATGTAAATGATTTCACCCAGTGTTTAACATTTTCCAGACCTCCAAGCTCTGCTGAGGGCTACAATCACCTCATTTTACTGCAGAAAGATCTGCTCCAGAGAGACTCACACTGATGTGTTTTGACAGAAAACTGGATCAAGTGTCTGATTTCTGCCTGTATTCCTGAAGGTTTGCTGATAACCATTTAATCTTTTGACAAACAATGACTTGTTCTGCAGAACAAATACACAGATCACACTGTTATACACTGTTACACACTGTTACAACAGATGCATGTGATTGCAGAAGTTAAGCTGACTTTTAATGGTAAATGTGCGCTATAAAAGAAGAAAATAACTGAATGGCATTTAATCTTCAGTTCACTCTTTAATCTTTAATGAAGTGTAACAGGAATGCTGTGATATGGGATGTGAAGTCTCGGTCAGGTTCTGGCTTTACTCCACAGAAGTATCTGGGTAAACAGCTCTGTAATGGGTGTTTACTCTCACCCTCCTCTCACTGGCATGTTTCATTGAAAATGCAGGCAGGGTTAAGCTGACACAAACACACTGGCTTTTATCATGGAGAGCTGCAGCTAACCTTTGTGGTGATGGTAAAGCTACTGTTATTCCTTTAATGGAAAGTTGTCACAGAATCTGTTTTCCAATTCAAATCAGTTAGACATCAGCGTGTATGTTGGATATGATAGACAGACAGACAGCAAATGTACACTTGTACTGTTAGAAACTTATGAGAGTATGAGAATATGCATCTCATGACTATATCTGGATCTCATGTAAACTAACCTGTTTAAGTTTCCCACAGGTGTTTCAACATGTTTGTGATTTAGGCTGTTGAAACACCCTCACAGGAAAATGCCAATGAGAGACATTTAGCAGAAAATGTTCTTTCTAATGCAGCTTTTATTGATGGTGCCTCTGTTCCTGAGTGTATGTTTGTTAAATATCTGTAACAGCTTCAACAACAAAATGAGACAATGTCAGGCTTGAATTAAAAACTGTAAGCTATGAGATCTTGTGATTATTAACCTTCATTTCAACAGAAATGTCTCCCTCTCTCTGCCTGTCCGTCTCTCTGTCTGTTTTTTCGTTGTTTAGAATACATTATTAGTTTCAGCAGTGTGAAATTAGATTCATTCTTGGAGCTGGAGACTAAAGTGACAGTGTTTTCTGTGATCAGGGGTTAGGAGCAGAGAGCTGCAGTGAAGTGACGTATTGTAAAGACTTTCAAACATTGTTTTATGACTTACATGATCCAGTTGATAGCACGACTGACATACAGATTCTGTTAACACAAGTAAACAGCCCGTTACAGAGAGAGATGAGAGAAGGTTTATCTCACCACTGGCAATATTTACTAGCTTAAATAACTTGTGTCTGTAGAGACACATCACCACTCAACTAAACAAACATCAACATAACTTTGCCTGTTAAGTTCACCCAAAACTCTTTGCACAACTGTAACAATTAAAAATATTTGCTCTGTTCCAGAACCCTGAAAGATGCCGTGCTGCATACACCCTAAACAGGCAGCTGGTGTCTAAATCAGCATGCTAAATAAGTGACTGTTTAGACGGCTGAAGATTTTTACATTAAAAGGTTGCTACATTGTTCATGAGCACACCCATGAACACATGCTCCATCCTCAGAGAATATATATACTGTATGTGTGCTGTAAACCTCAGAACTGATGTCATATCATGACAAAATCACAGACATGAGCACAGACAGACAGCAGCCGAACTGAAAGTGTGAACCTGTCCAAACCGGATCATATTTCCAATAATACTTTAACAATTAAGCAATTTATTTACTGTTATGCAAGAAAAATCATTCATCACCACTTTAACCATTCAAAATTGCATTACAGTGTTTGTTGTACCTTTTATGCACACTTATTTAAGTAATAATAAGAACAACAGTCAAGTTTAAACAGGATGATATTTATTTCTGTATTACAGTAATGAGATTCTAAAGACCATCATCACTGTGAGAAAATCTGTAAGACCTAAGAGTGAAACATCTAGATACATATCTAATGTAAGAAGTCAGAACGTGTGTTGAACTGCTGGTGCAAACCAAATGATTTGTTTTCAGTTTTGTCCTGATCTGCACTAGATTTGATCTAATGAATGTGTTTGGTAATTTCTGAGGATGAGTGTGTACTGTATGCTGTATGATCGCATTCCATAATGTTTGCTCTTTCAGTTTCATAATGTCTTTCAATGCCTCACACTTTCCTTTCAGGCAATGTGTACACATCTGTCAGAACTGATTTAAACGTTCTAATAACATCTCTGCTGATGAATGTGTCGAATCAAAACAGGCAGCAGAACAGAATCTGTGTGTCACGTTTAGACACGTTTGCACTTTTCATCACACGCTGGGTCTGTTCGGTGGGCTGCTCATGTTCTGCCATTTACTGAGAAATCGAACAGTTATCCTTTATTTGTCCATTAGTTTGTCCAGATAGGTGACTACAGAAACCCCACGTTCAGCCGAAAAAAGCAGCATATCAAAAGCAGCAGTCTGAACTGATACAGCAGCCAGAGCCCCAACTGGGTAATTTTGCAACGATTTGTTTGCTTAAAACACATTTTTATAAACACTGATACAGAGTATCAAAGCAGTTTTGAGTGTTTTGATTGGACTCTTGAAAGTGTGAACAGAGCAGCTGGGTTCAGTTGTGTTGGGTACAGTTAGGAAGTAATTACTGAAATTACAGAGTAGGAACGTCTTCAGGAAATGTTTGCTTTCAATTAACTGTAGCTTACAACAGATTCATATTAAATCAGTTCCGCTACATTTCTGTCCAGATCAACAAATTAAACCATCTTGGATCTAGTCTGTGAGTTTTAGAAAGACCTTAAATGATTTTCTTTTGAAACAATAAGCCACAAGAACCGGCAGTGATTTTGCCAAGATAAAGTGCATAAAGTCTGTTATAATTGTTCAATGAATCATTATGTACAATATATAACTATTTTGTATAATCATTACATGTATATATATTCTATATATATATATTTACCTTTAAGTAATATAGTGTAGACTCTAGGCAACTTGATAATTTGGTGTGTTATAGAACATGATCTGCATATTTTTGTATGCAAAAACAGCATGTGTTTGTAAATTTTGTTCAGGTATTTTTTTTACATGTTGATTTTGTGACTTAGTCATTTGTTTCCTGTTATGCCAATGAAGATTTGCAATAGTTTGTTTAGATACTGTAATGGTTCCATTTACAGATCTGATTCTCTGATTCTGAGTTTCTCTGAGTTGTTTGTGTTAACAGAACAGCTTGAAGGAGACTGTACGTACAAACATGTACAGACCTGTTCAGTGTGGTTAAACAGTGTTTCTCTGTGAATGAAAGCCATCAGTTCTGGCATGCAGGAGTTCATGTCAGACATGCTCAGAGATGCCGTCTGTGTACTCAACACTTCCTGTCTGAGAAATCCCTCACTAGAGCTGTTGCCTCCCTTGACCTCCAGTTCTTATCTTTTATTTGTTTCATTACCCGGCAGTGGCTGGTACATTTGCTTTATTTCAGCAGGAAAGGTAACCTTGATGGTTTTGGATTGTGTTTTTATTCCCTCTGTGTTTCTTCTCATGATAGATGATTTCTCTCGCTGTTGGTCTTTGCTGTCGACAAAATGTGCCATAATACATTATTGACACATAAACAGCATCTGGTTACTAATTAAATGAATAATCTTAGTGTGGTGTTGAGGACCTCAAACCACAGAAGCATTCAGATGTGAATAATGAATACAAATAACTTTATAAAATGGTATCAAATTATCAGAGCCTCATGATGAGCCACTTACCATGTTAGTCAAGGTTTTGTGCACCAGAAACAGTTGTAATTTATTGTTCTGTTATTTGAAACTGGCTGTTTTTGTAACACGCCAAACTTCCATTTATTTGTTGATGTTGTTTACTTATTTTTAAATTTATACATTTTTATTGATTCATTTTTTATGTTTAAATAGTTCTTTATAGAAATTAGTTTTCTGTTGCAGTCTTTAAATGATCAAATAAAGAAGTCAATAAAAAATCATTATGGTATTGTTTTTACTGTTTGTATGGCCACAGAAATCTACAATTTAGGATCATGAAATTATAATAGAAATTTCCTGGATGGATTCACAAATTCCAGTTTGGTCTTTATGGTTTTGTAATTGTATTTACCATTGCAGATACAGTTAGTCAGTTTCACAGAATCACAGTTTTTCTTGGATCTCAGCCACAGGAAGTTGAATTGTAAGTGTATCTTTCTTAATGTTTTTGCATTAATGTACATGAACAGATTTGTGCTTCCGTTTCACTTTGAGACACTTTGTTGATGCGTTACATTGTCTGTTCATTTCCTCCCTTCACATTATTGATATCTGAGACTGTTCTATATCACATTACTGTATCGAGTTAGATCTCCTGCCTGCATTTTCACCTCATTTGAAATGGAAGCTAAATGCTTTTCCTCCCGTGAGCAACTGATGTCGGACTGACCTACATTATACTGCAATATGATGATAGCTCTCCAAGTTTTAATTTCTTTCACCATTTACTGTGTCATTCTGTTTGAGTCTCATGCCCTGCAGTCATGCGTTCACTGTGAGCCATCCCACAATGCACCTCTTCAACACCCTCATTGACAATCAAGCCCTAAATCACCTCTCTAGACTCACTTGTCGTTTCCTTTCATTTGAAAATCCATCTTGTCCTGCTTCAAGGGGCATTTATGAGTTCAAGCGAGGGGTAGCACCTAATAGAAAAATCAAATACATTTTCTCAGGGTCCTTGAAACTTGAGCGGATCAATGGCATCATCTAGTTGTGCTGTAATAGGTTCCATGTGAGCACAAATTAATAACACAGAGGTTTAATGACACAGCTGTGAGCTTGGCAAATCATCTGTCATCTGTATCGATTAGTGCCGCGGTCCACTCAAGAGTAACTCAGTGAGGCAGAAACAGAGCACGTGGATGTTTTTTCCTGTTTCAAGACTGTTTCATATCAACTCACACACCCGTCAACAACATTTCCTGTCACTGACACTAACAGTGTGTGATGATAACAAATATTGCCTGTTTATGCAAAGAAAAAGATAATGTGGGCAGATTATGAATATTGTAATGAACTACAATTTGCTGGAAAACATTTGATGAAAAAGTGTTTAAAATGAACCTGCGAAATCTTTCTGGACCACACTGACTTCTTAATTAAAATTTAGCCTGAAGTTCTATATAAGGATCCCATTAATAAATGATTATAGACTATGAAAAGAAATACCTCAGGCTGGGGTTTGGTTTTATTGTACTCCAGTATATGTAATATATTGATATGAAGGTACAGAAAGCTTAATGAGTTTGTATGTCAACTTTTTAGCCTTCACTTTAGCCTATAAAGTTACTGTCTTCACTAAACATTTGTGTCAGTGTAGCCCATCAGAATCTAACCCACTCACACAGCTCAGTCTGACCCCATCAGGCCATATATGCTGATTCTGTGCTGAATAAAGGGATGTTATAGAGACACAATATGTCTGAAGATTTCAAAATATAAGCACAAGAGAAAACCCAACAGCTGAATTCAATTCACTGACACCAACTGAATCAATGTTTCAATCAATCAAACGAAGTGTCCACTGAAGCTCGGTTCACTGAATAATGCTGCACTGAGAAAACATCACATTACTGAGGTAAACAGTGAATGTTATTTAGACAGTCAGATTTAGCAAAATTAGCAAAATCTCTTTTTTGTGAGCTCTGGGTGTAGATGTATGAGCGAGGTGAGTTTAAGAGACTGCCTGTGTGCTGTGTGACTTCAGATAAGATTGTGTGATGAGAGGATCTGATTGGTCCCTCCCGTGTTACAGATGCCATGCTGCTTGTAGCTGATAGGCTGGAGGGGCCCTTCAACATTGAGGCCGTCATGGAGCCAATTGATGTGAAGATCTCAGAAGCCATCATGACCATGCAGGACAACAGTATGCAGGTGTCAAACAAGGTTTGTCTGCAAACATTCACATAAAGCACACACTCACATATTATTGCATTCATTAAGCCTAATATGACAGACATTTCTCAAATAAATTACAAAAAGTTACTTTTAGAGTGGAAGAAAATTTAAAAGAAAACAATTAACAGGCCTTTGGTCCTAATGTTGATAAAATATACATAGTGCATGTTACATGTGAAACTGCACTGTAAATAGAAAAGCTTCAGCACATCTCTGAGGGAGTTCCACACAGAGACCAGTACGCAAGAGAGATGTGGACTTACCCACAAATACCAGTAAGAAAGAAAATGTTGCTTTAATGTTAAAAGCCAAAACCGGAGCTGATTGGAACTGCTCAGAGATCTGTATGTGTGTGTCATCAAGGGGTTTGAATGTTAATCATGGTGACAGATTTCCTGACATCAGAGCACAGACATAAGAGCAGAGCGTGACATTAAAGCAGTCCATCACTGTCAGCTTACCCACAATCCACTGCGTCTGAGACATCAGTGTGTGAATGCAAAGTGAACATTATTTCTCTCACACTGAGCATCAGTCTGAGATCAGAGAGTTTTAAAAGATTTCATCCAATAACCCTGCTCAGAAATTAAGTTAGTAAATAGTTTCTCCTAACCACACAGACCACGTTTCCTCTTGGTAATTACAGGTTTTCCAGGGATGCGGTCATCCCAAACCGCCTGGAATGGGCAGATCTGCCCGTGGGATCTCAGATGTGTTCAACAGTCGTTTCAGACCTTACAGTCCAGAAGAGCAGCCCACCACAGCAGCTGGGACCAGCCTGGACAGACTGGTGAGTGGGCGGGTGGGAGGGTAGAGCAGGGCGGTTTGGGAAGCCGTGAGTGGGTGATGATGGTCTGTAGAGTTCACGTTCCTGGAGAATGCTGCAGTCCACAGGAAAACCTCTGGTGGAGCTCTGAATGCTCCTTCAAATATGTTATTTGATTGAGGGTGTAGAATGCTCAAGAAGACAAAAACAAAATATCAGCTGAGGAAAAGAGACGAAGTCTAGTGTGATGTATAGTGTAATGCAGTGGTTTATTTTTTCAGTGTACCATTATCATTTATCTGCAAATCAGCTTAAAAACATGGCTGTCTGGTTTTGGTATAATTGTTTTAACACATTAGCATTTGTAATGATCTGAGAGTTGGTTTATTAGGTGTCTTTTTCAGTTCATGAGAGTTGTTCTTTTGAAATTGTATAAATTCAAGTTTATCTGACTTGTGTTAGCTAGTCCAGCTTTTATTCACATAGTAAAGTCCAGGATCTTATAAAAATGTTAAATATAGTTAAAAGAAGTTTCATGAGTCAAGTTTTCAAGTAGTCTAATTGAAAAAACACCCCCATATTTGATCATGTTACTTGGTTATATAATACTTTTTTAAGACCCAAGATCAAGAAGTGTCTGAAAGTACTTGAGTTACTTTACAGGATTGTACAGGAGTGTTTTGCCTCATAATCTTTAATGAGAACAGATGAAAATATGAATTTGACTGAGAAGTAGAACAAGATTATCATGTAATTTTAGCCTGCAGATAATTCAGACTTCATTGAACCTGACTTGCGTTCAGTGATAAGAGCAGCATGCTGAAGTAAATACTGAGTCAGAGAGAAGTGTGTGTCTGAGATGGGCTTGAAATATCCCTGCAGTGTCATTCATCAACTGTAATTGTGATATTGCTTTCTATCTAATGCATTTTTATCATGTGTTTCTCTCTCCCTCATCTGTGCTTTCAATGAAATCCCTCTTTTCTCTGTGTTTTTGCTTCCGCGTCCCAGAGGATTGTGTGGAGGACGATGCAACACAGCGTAAGCGTCCACATCCCCCCAAACAAACACTTCTTCCATTGTTTGTCTTGTGGCTTCTGTCCATCTTTTCATCCATATTCTTCATCTTCTGCACTTCCTCATTGTTTGGAGTAATTCTGCTCTATGTTAGAACTGGGCAAGAGCTGTTGCCATGACATCTGTTTGTGATGGCCATTCCAGAATGCTGGTTCTCCATGGGTTCCTTCAGTGATCTCCTTTGGGTTTGAGTTCTGTGTAAACTGGTCTGTGGTTACGTGAAGACTCATTGTTCATTACATGCATTCGCATGTGAATTGTGAAGGTGTTTTTAGCTGCTTTCAAAGTTTCAAAGTCACGTTTGAGATGAGAGCATAAATACTGCTTCATGGTAACCACAAACATTTTTTTCTTCATAAATCAAAAGCTGTTCTACAAACCCTTAGGATGTTACAGAGAGAACCCCATGGCTTCCCTGTAGGTCAGGTGTCCACTTCTGGAAAAAGTCTACAGCAGATTATCCCATTGTAGGAGGCGTTTTAACAAAACTCTTGCCCTAATTTTGACCTTTAGTACTGGTGACGCTCACTTTAGAAACTCCATAATAAGATCTTCAGCATTAGTGTGGTTATTACAGCTCTGTGTGAATTCATTTAACTTTTCCAGAGCAATAATGTGTTGGCATGTGTTGGAAGGTAGGTGCAGTAGAAGACAGCTGGTACTGTAACAATGAAGTACAGTTCACATTCACTGTATGTGTCTGTTCATCAAAAGCTGTTTCACAATTCATGAGGGATGTTTGTGCCTTTGGCCCATAAACAGTTGATGTTGAATTAATGTGCTTTCTTAGATGTGAAGCAGATAAAAATAATGAATTTAGTAGTAAATATACAGTATGTTGCTTTGGCAAAATGATTTGCAGATCAATTAACAGCCAACATAAAATGGAAATTGTACGTACCGAGGCTTGAAACAAATCTCTGCTCTTTTCGTTCTCTGTGTTAGAAGAGGGAAAATGTGAAGTGGCTGCAAATTAGCACACGTCAACACAGTCAATAATGAAGTGCCACATAAGTGAGAGAGATCAGGCTGAGAAATTAAAGGAAATCAGAAACTTCCGGGAACCTGATGGTGCTTGTGATTTCAGAGTGAGCTGACATGAGTTAACAGGAGTTAACATAGGCAATGTCACACATTTGCCTTTTGTGAATAATGTCCAGAATATTGTTTTATCTTCATTTTATGTCATAATTTGTCTTTGTTTATTTCCATGTTTAAATGTGATTTTTAACTGCAGATTTCAGTCTAACTTTTGTTCTCATGTTCTGCTTATAGCATTCAAGCTTTGCTAAATTTCTGCCCACTGGTTGCTCTGTCAGGGGAGAAAAGGTTCAGATTAATAACTGTTTGTCTGTGGACCACAATGCTGTGCGTTTTTGAGGCTGTACACCAGTTTGGTTAGTCTAATAATCAAGAATAAATGTTCTAAATGACCTGTATGTGGCAAGAGGAATCACTGTATCTTGTATAGGCTGTGGGTTTTAATTGTAGTGGACGAGTTTTAATGTTTTGAGAATTTATATATTTATATACAGCAAAATTGCAAAAATAGTAGTATGCTAGTATGTTATAGTGATCATACCCAAGCATTTTCTTTTCTCCATCGTCTCATTTGGCTGTGTAAAGTGTACTGTGTGCTATAAACATGAAGAACAGTGTTGATGATATCAAGTAAAGCAGATTTTAGTTATTATCCAGCCTCTTAAATGTCCATTTAGTGCTTTGTTATAAACCCCAGAACCCCACAGGCTCAGTCCAGCCATTTTCAGACTTGGCTAATGGATTTACATCCCTGAGAATCTGTGAGGTTCAGTTTGACGGCTAATCATATTACTTTCTCTAAAGTACAATGATCATTACCCAGTTTGCTTGTTTTTCACTTCCTGTTTTAACGAATCAGCCCACCGTGGCCCATTTGTGATGCAAACATTCAAACAGCCATAGAAATCAATAGTGTTGTGGTCGAAAGAATGAAAATGAGAAGTATTTTACATCTTCGACAGGTAAACATGAGTCAGTCAGCTGAAAGAAAAGCAGTAGAAACGCAGTATTGCAGGTACATTGATTCTTTCTGGGCTCGTCTGGCAACAGTTCTCACGGGTCCCTTCTCTACACCCAATTTATTTTCATCATTGTGTACATGACTGGATTCATGAAAAAGACACAGCCTCTAACCTTGGGGAAGTGAGGTGTATGGTCGACTGTAGAACAGGACAGACAGAGCAAAACAGCAGTTTAGAGCCAAAGAACATACTGTGGAAAATTATGCCATGACTGTATCAGGAATGAAAAAGCATTTTTGCACAGTGAGATTGTTAAACAGGACCCTGTTGTGTTGTTTATATATGATCCCTGTCTTCCTTTATCTGTTACATCACATGCTTTACAGATCTGCTGTGTCTGAAGCGAATTATGTTGCTAACCGAAAGAACTGAAGCAGTTCTTCTCAGATGCTTTTGCTAGTAGAACATGCTGTCTAAGAGCTTCACCAAAGCAATGCGTCTCGTGGGGCAGAACTGCATAAATTAATCATGGGTGTGACCATCCCACAATGCATTGCCACAAACGCAATCAGTTGTTCCATCCAAGATAGAGACCTGTAGATAGTAGTGGTATCTACAGTTAATTTGTAGATAATCTGCATGGTGAACGTCTTAATTCATTAGTATGCTCCCTTAGAAGGCAGCTTCCTATGAAAACCACAGACATGCAGGTCACATAGTTTTCTCTTTTTATTTAAAGAGCTAATGTGTAAAATGATTTGGATCAGAGATCTGGAAAGGTCTTACTGAATAGAGAAGTTGTTTTAGCAGTACTTTTGAAAGGCAGCTGACTGTTCGTGACCTAACAACCAGAAGTATGATTAAGGGAATGAATTGACACAGGTTTTATAGCTCATTGAAGTTTTAATGGAAGCACTTAGCCGTGAGACTTATAGACGTTCTCTTGGGCCCTCAGTCAGTGAGAACACAAGCACAGGCCATTTAAATAAAGAGACTCTTCAATGTGCAAGACACTAAAGAGACAAGACGTTGAGTTTTGATGCTCGTGGTACTTAAAATACATGTAGATAAGATGTCTGCACTTGAAGTAGAAACAAACGTTTCATGTAATACACATCAGGAATGAAAAATCTTTAATATCTCTAAAGTTTCTCCTAGAAATGTATTTAAATAAACAAATGGAGGCTTCTGTATAAGTCAGAGAAAAACACCCTAGTAACGTTTCATAAGCTCTTAATAATGTCTTCAACTTGAATTTGCCACGATAAAGTCAAACAGCTGAATGTTACAGGATGAACTTAAGGGTTTCTTATCAAATTCCTCCAAGGTCTGATAATCAGAACTCTGCTGTCCACATTCATTTGATTTCTCTGTACGCTTACTGCTTTTCTATCATTGTCTGATTTGTGTCTTTCAGTATTTTTATTTCCCCAGTAAACTTTAGAAGAAACATCTAAAAGAAAGAACAGTTTTCTTCTTGGAAGTGTCTTTGAAGTTACAAACCTAAAGTGATGCCATGCACTTACCTTCTCTTATTTTTATTTTAATGCAGAATTCATTTAGTCATGATGCATCATGTTCTGGAACAGAATTGTGGAGATCAGAAATATGGAGGATTTTTCAGATGTGTTATGGGCTTCATGCAGGTCCATTATGTTCCAGTAGATGTGGGAGTGTGAGTGGTGTGTTCCTCATATCACTGGAATGAGTGTTAATTTCTTACATGTTGACAGACACAGCAGAACGTCAGCCGGATGATGTAGGTTAGAAGATGGAGCTTTTGCTGAGTGTCTGCTCGTAGTTGTTCTGGTAGTTGATTTGTTGGATGTCATGTAAGTCAATTACTTTATTTGCAGACCAGCTACAAATCTAAAGACCCTGGTGACATTCTGGTGTTGATTGGTGCCTGAACTGAACGCTGAGCGAATGTCTTGTTGAGTTATGATTCACTGTTGGTGCTTTAGTTGGTTTTCTCAGCTCTTATTTCCACTTATTTGCATCCCTGGATTCACCTGCGGTAAGAAATCTCAACGTCCACAGAAATGACAGTGCAGTTAAAGGGAAGCGACAGCTGAATGTGTGTGAGCTGATAAATATGGCCAAGAAGATACAATTTTCTCAGCAGAAACACACGTAATATAATTTGCCAAGCGATATT
Organism: Chromobotia macracanthus; assembly: GCA_036877525.1. Classification (NCBI taxonomy): domain Eukaryota; kingdom Metazoa; phylum Chordata; class Actinopteri; order Cypriniformes; family Botiidae; genus Chromobotia; species Chromobotia macracanthus. The sequence continues at coordinate 7,079,522 of JAZGTH010000023.1, read as the reverse complement.
TGGTTAGGCCCAGATCTAAAGCTTTCATTGGATATTATGACCATCATTTTTGTACGATACTCTGAACTGCAGTGCTTGTGTAGCAGGTTTTTAACCACAGATGTGGGTCCTTCTACCAGCGAGAATTATGGAAATGCAAAAGCAAAGAGGTTTTGGAAACTATAGTGGGTCACTACAAAACAATCATTGCGTCATATCTGCAGGTTAACTCAAACTCAAAGTCGCTGAAGGTTTCGTATGAATCAGACCTGCTGGGTTGCTGAGTGAGAGTAAAAATAAAGCATGCAGACACTTTAATTATATGGCACAAGAATTTTATGTTGGACTTGGCAAGAAGCGCCATGACCCGCATGCTGGATTTGTGTTCTTCTAACGTCTGCCAGGGGTCGATCTTTGTCTGTAAATGCCAAATGTAATTTTTCTGAGAAATAATGAAGATGTTTTATAACCTCAAGTCAAGCCAGAACTCATTGATTCTGTAGCCCAAATACCTCAATAAAATCATAATACAGAGGAAAAACCTGCCCAGCTTTCTAACCTCTGTTCTTGTGTTGGAACTGCACTACTAATATTAGGAGGTTGTTTAAATTTAAGCCATGACGTTGAATTGTCTGTCAGGCTCCAAAAGGTTAAGCAGCCTCTTTCATGACCTCACTGTTTAAGCCCCACCAATCACAGAGGTCGCTGTTACTATAGAATCAAACATCACAAATAACAGTAAAGAATCCTTCTCCCCACATTCTCAACAAATGTTTTTGTACATGAATATTTTGTAATAAATCTCCAATATTGTTTTACTGAAAGTGACTTTAACATTCATATTTGTATTATAAAATATACTTGTTTTATTTATTGTAACGTTGTTGTTGCCGAAAAGTAAACATTTGTTGTTATGATTATTGCCCTGTTTCTTCATATAACAAAATCCTACAAATTTTTTATGGTGTTGCAGCCTCGGTTTCTGAATCTGTCATGAAGTCTGTCAACAATTATAAACGGTAGCTGTTGACAACTTATGGACACTGGGCTGTGACATATCGGGCTAAATCTGTGTAAAAAATACAGGAAATGTCTGGGATGTAATAAGCTCTTGTAAAAGTAAACACAGAGCCTGTTAGCAGAGAACTGACACAGCGCTCTGTTTCCTCCGCCAGTAAAGGTCTAGAATAGCTTTAAAACAGAAAGACATTGCCTCCGCTGGTTTAAGTTACAGTTTAATGGAAGCGTGTATTCAGATAGCCACTCCATTTTATTCCCCCAAAGCCGCAATTACTGTGTGGCTGAGCAGAGTGAATAAAACACCAGTAAAGTCATTTGGCAGTTTTTCCTCACACGCTGCTGCGTCACGCTGGTTTGCAGATTCAGCAAATGTTATTATGAGCAGAATAACCATGAAATGCAGGAATGTGTTTCCAAACCAACTCAGAGAAGATGTTTTTTCAGTGGAGAACCCAAAAAATTGTCCAAACCAATATCCTTCCAGCTCAATTATGTAATTACAGATATTTTATCTCACCTTACCATGTTTGAATAAACAAGCCCAGATTGTGTTTTCCTTAATGCAATAAAAGTAGCGGTTCTGCATGTTCATTTGTCATGCACATTTGTTCCCGAGGCTTTAAATCTTAAGCTGTGGAGTCCAAGGCCCTCTCATCTGAGGACTCTGTGTGTTCTCTCACATATACATTCCACATTGATTTCACAGCCAAGAAGTTGTCACCTCATCCATTCAAGCTCTCCCTTCATTAATTCAGCCTGTATTGTTATTCAGAACAGCCTGCTAAATTAATTGAACGTAACTGAACTCTGCTAGCCCTGATGTCACTTATAGCGAGTGCCAGAGGCTGGCCATGCATCTCAATGACTTCTGGGTACCCAAGCCACCCCTGAACCTTCTCAGAGATTCTCAGTGTGTCATGAGAGTGGAAATCCATTGATTTCCTAGCAGAAAGAAGCTGGGCTTAGTTCCTTGTTTCTGCTCTGTGCTTTCTTACTCTCCACCTTTGTTGATGGAGTTGCGTCGCTTCCCTCTAAATCACAACTCTTGACTTTGCCATGTTGTTTAAACGTTTGTTGGCTCAACAGGCTCCTTTCCCTCGACTTGTGTTTCTGAGTCTGCTCTAATGGCTCCTCCTCATGATAATTATCAGTAAAACATGATCAGTACAAACATTTTCATGTAATTCTAGTAAAGACAATAATTCAGACCAGCAATAAAACTCCACAATCTCAGATGAACTGAAGTCATAGTGTTAAATTGGCAATAAAACATAAAAGAAGAGCCAGTGTTACATTCACACCAGATAAGCAAAACCAGCACATTAAACACATTAAAGAATCTCCGATTTGACATTCAGTCCCACTGGCTTGAGTTAATTTATTACTGTTTCAAAGTACCTGTTGTTTCAAAGCATTTTCAATAACCTCTTGTTCAGGAGTGAAAATGTTTACCTGACATTTTTTAACAAGTACACTGGAATTCATTGTAAGGTCTCGATTTAGGAATATTTTACAGGATGATGTTTAATGCAGCAGACTGTAAGAATGTGATTGTAGAGGTGGAAGAGTGAGACTTACAGAATCACTTGTGGTCATTTAACATACTTTTAACCAGTCATGTATGTTTAGGTGATTATAGGGTTTTACAAATGTCACAGGAGCAGCTTGTAGTGCTAACTTTCACCTGGCAGATGTTAAAAGTGTTGTAGTCTTATAATGAATGAAGGAGACGTATTTACTGTGGAGACCAGGACATCATCTGAAATATCATTTGAGCGTGGGCTTGTTACACCCTAGCAATGCACCAATCAATTTTTTGATGTTTTACATTCCAGCACGTGATGAAACATGAAGTGACACTGAACAGGGTAAGTTTCCCAGCGCATTTCCAGCTCTGTGAAGTCGTCAGGTTATTCTGTTCATTGACAGAGTGATTTGGCATTGATTGGTTGACCTTATTCAACCAATCAATGCCAAACCACGTTCGGTGGACATTTTATGTGTGGTTTATTTTGACTATGTGAATGAAAGACTCTGAATAAGTGATATGGAATAAAAATAAAACATCAGCAATTTTAGAGCAGCACTCATGCTAAAGATCCTCCAGTTTAACCCCATAAAACTTTTCTGAAAGTGTGATGCCCTGATCGACTCTGAATGGCTATTTGCGCAGTATTGATTGTAATGCAAGCTTTCAGAGAGCACGGCCATATGAATCATGTTAAACTCAAGCTGCAAATGCTGCTGCTAATCAGAGCAAATGGAAGAAATGGCTGAAAAGTGCCAGCGGCAGACATTTTCCAGCCATCAAAACATCATAATGCAGGTGCTTGTTTCATAACCTCATAACCACACCATGACATCATCTGACGGTCTCCTGTGGATCTTTATTGATAACCAGACCTGCTTTTGCTTTGTAGACTTAAATGCAATATCGCATTTACAGATGCTGTGGAAATCACTCTATATGTCAACCTAAATTGCACTAGGGAAGACAAAACATAAACAAATACAGAGATGCTATTAAATATTTAGCAGGGCTACAGCAATTCAGGATGTTCTGAGCAACAAGCGCTGGTGTTTCAAATGTCAGAAACCCAGAGTGAAAAATACTGAGTGAGCCATCTGTGTCAGGAAGTGCATTAGATAAAGAGTCATCAGCCGGATACAGGCTCTCCCATCTGTGTTTCTATCAGCAGACAACAGGCCTCTTATCTCTTTATCCTGAAGAATTCACAAAGGGAAATGCTGGAATAGTTATGTTAAATTTTCATGAATGATTGAAGAGGGTTAAATCAGTCATGGAATATCATTGTAACTGATTTCCGGTAGTTTGACAATATTACGTGGTTAATTACAATAATCATAAACTCAATCATTAACTTTGTGTCAGCACACAAAAATATTGGGTACAAATTTTATTTGAATTGATTGATCTTAATGATACGGTGTAATATTTATTTATAATATCTCACTTCCTCCACCATCTTGGATGTTTTTCTCTCACAGAGCTTGTTGCGTTGCATTCTGGAATTGACTCCTTAAAGGATACGTGCAGTGTATTTGGCCAACATAAGTTGTCTTGGAAAGCAGTACAGTTTTGTTGCTAGCTTATGAAGCAGACTTCATGCCAGAGGAACACCTAAAATACTGTCTATGTAGTTGCCTCAGTTTCTGCAAAAGAGCTTTAATGTCAGTCAGTTAAGCAACAAGAAACCAGCTGCAGTACACAGGCAGAGAAGGTGTTGTCATGGGATGAGTTGCCCTCTCTGTTCTCCACATCTGAGATTTTCTTCTGCATGAATATTACACAGGTCACAGTGGCTGTCACTCGCACATTCTTCTCATGAAGAAAAGCCCCTTTATTCTGATGTGCCCCTGCTCACTGTTTTATCATTTGCTTCTGTTAAGAAGAGAATTACATTTTTTCATACTTACTGTTTGCTAGGAATTGTTATCGTGGGATGATGGATCATGTTTTTGATCTGCTACAGTAGTTACAGTACATTCCCCATTCATCATGGAAACAGATATGACATTATATTTGTACTTGTGTTGCATAGATAAACTGGATTTGTATATTTTGGATAGAAATATTAACAGTGCTGGGCCATGCAGCCTTTATGATTCTAGGGTGGTGTGAATGGTTGCTAGGGTGTTGCTAAGGTGTTCTTGAGGTTCAGTTGGTGGAGTATTGTGCTTGTGTCTTGGGCTTTATTAACAAAGAGCAAATAAACTGATATTATGTCAGGAAATTTGTTTTGTGCATGTTTATGACTGTATTCATAACTGAGACACTTATAATATGTAACAATTGCTGAAATAGGATTGATCAGGAGCATTTTTAACATGTTTAATTGTTAAGACTCAGTGATATTTTATGACGTTATTTATTGACGTTTAGTTGCATATATATATGTCCACAGTGACGGGGAAGTAAAAGAGAGCAGTGTGTCAGTCACAGTTCATCCTGTCAGGATTGCTTTCAGCTGTGGGCAGGAAAACAGGAAAACAGTGAAAAGCGCAGGGGTTTCCACTGAGTTAATGGAGGGGCAGAACTGTGAGACAGTTCATGAGAGATTCCATCAGAGAGCAGATGACTAGACAGTGTAAGGCCAGACTCGTGTGTGTTTATATACTGCAGCTCATGGAGTGTCTCAGGACTGCTGAGTTCATTTGTGTAGGAGAGACGCTTGAACATTATTAAACCTGAACAAGCTGTGTGAATCTGTATGAATAACAGCAGGCTGTTCAAAAGAGTTTTACATGGCGTGTAGCGTGTCACCACAGCACATCCACAGTCTAAATTTATTTCATGTCTTATAATTATACACTGCTGGAGTTCAATTGGTTTGCAACAATCATATCTCTGGTTTTTATTAGTTATATTATCTCAGACTGAGTGCTACTGACATGCTGCATGTGTTACCGGAGGACATGTTGCGTACTGTGAACACTAGCCGTGAAACACCGCGCTGGGTAATCCCTGTACAATTAGCCAAACCCACTCTTGTCTCATCTACAGCAGTATGAGATGAGTGTATGAGAACAGCTTCACTTCTCCCCACAGGGAGATGAGAAGCTGAGAACAAATGTTCTTAATGAGGTGTTCTGACCTGATCTTCACAGAACCAGGCCTGCTAATACTGTTCTGAGGGGTCACCACTGAACCTGAGGAGCCCCTGAACCTCACAATGAATGCTGAGGGGGACGTCACTCACCAACGTCCCCCTCAGCGTCAAACTGTCTGTTTGATCAGACAATAAGAGGGGTTGCCAAAGTCAGGCCCCCATATAAAGCGACGAGGGCGCATTTGATATGCGGGACTAAAGGGCATGCGGCTTGCATGGCCAGTTTATATGACATTTGAAATCACTTCCAAGAACTGAGACTTCAAGCATGTCTGAGCTGTGGACACAAGAGACACGGCTGGAAACCTTGTTTTGGCTGATACATAAGTCAGTGATGCTCTCAGTTTTGTTTATTAACACAGAGCTGTTGCAAATAGCTCAAAAGTTGAAAAATGTTAAAAGAAACTGCTTTTAAAAATACAAATTCTAAATAAAAAGGCTTTTTAGATTTAGAAATTTAGATGCATCTTTCTCATACAGTAACAGATCATAGTGAGAACATAGTAAAAACTACAGAAAAAATAATTATAAACGTGACTGAGGAACAGACACAAAGTATTTACATTTCTGTTATATTTATTCATTCAGCAGACACTCCAAAACAACTTAAAAAGACAACGTGAAGTGTAGTGTACACTGTTTACAAGTATTAGAGACAGAAGCTAGAGAAAGATGAACAACACAGAAGATATGTTTTTTAATGAATAAACTTGTATAGTGTTTATTTATACTTCTTACAGACATTGTCACTAAAACTGTTGTTCTATGAAAAATTCTTCAAAATGTCTGCTTTTGTGTTCCACAGGAGACAGTAACAGCACACAGTTGTGGAAGAACATGAGGGTAAATAAATGAGGAGTATTTTCTATAAAAAGAATCCATGTGTGTTGCAATAGAGAAAAGTTTCAAACACGCCTCCTGTTCAGAGCACTAATGGCAGGAAGTAGCTTGTGTGTTTCTTGCACTGAAGGATCCATGAATCTTTTTAAAAGGATTTGTTGTTTGCTATGATTATTGCCTGCCCTTTCACAGTCTTCAAAAGAATGATTCTCCTGTTTTTTGCTATGCAATCTTTACCTCATCATTACATAGGCAATGACCAGATAGTGTAGAGAAAAACTCACCAGGGAATAAAATCATTATAAATCAGGGCATGTCAGTTACTAACTGTCTAATAGAGGGCAGTGTCACAGGGGAACAGGAATTCTGCGGGGTGAATTTTGTGTGTGGACCCGGCCAGTGGTGATGGGATCGTCTGTATTCCCCACTGAGCAGAACTATCAAACACAAATGTGCTGAGGACTTCACTACCACAATGATGGATTGTACCCACACCAACTCTCCTCCCATTTGAAGTGAAAAAGTCCAGGGACCTTCACTGGTAAATTGTTACCAGCACATTTATGTGCATGGAGGTAAAATGTGTTTTATAAAGGATGGTTCTGACCCTGCATTCTGATTGGATGGGCTACATTCAGGACAGATGAAGACACAGCTGTGAATGTAATTCTATATTAACATGCCATGTAGCTGCAAGCTTGTTTTAAACAGCCTGCAGTGAAGTACATGAAATATATTGAAATTGTTTATGACTTTGTTTCACATTTTTTAAAAATGTGTATTTTAATTAAAAAGGCACTAAATGTAAAGAAAACAATCACATTATGGCTCTTTTTCATCTGCACCTTTCATCTGCACTCTTTTTCATCTGAATTGACTGAACATTTACAGAATCAGGCTGTTTTCCCAGAGAACACAGTGACTTCTGAGCTGTTATTGTCTGTAAGCTCAGTCTCTCTAACTGAGAGCTGCACATCAATAATAAACTCACTCTCCTCTTCAGTAGGTACCAAATTAAAGAAATGGTTCAATCAAAAATTAAAGCTGTAGCCATTTATTCACCATCATGTTGTTTCAAACTCATATGATGTTCTTTTCTCAGTGGATCACTATAGACATGAGGCAGGATCTTAACACTGTTCTTTTCTATATAAAAGATGAATATGGTGACCAGCACATGTCAAGCTCCTATATAAAACCAACAGAAGTACTGCTTACTGCACGTATTCAAACCTGCCACATTAATGTGTTGAACTAGGTTCGCAGTTTGTGACATCAAATGAAATTTGTTGCTATATGTCTTGTAATTAATTTGAGAGTAGTTGTAAATTGCATTTGTACATTTCTTCCACAATGCTGTCAGATAGCACACAATCATATAAGCAGTTTTTATATTATTATTATGTAGTTTTTATTGAAGCCCGTTCTCCTGGTCACGTTTTTGTGGTATAGAAAATATTAGATGAATAATTCGGGGAACATGTTTGTATTCATACATTTGTTTGAAATGACATGAAAAAGTGTGACTAGACTTTTTGTTTTGCTCTGATCTGTCTCTTTAAAGCCAGAACATGGGATGTTCAGAAGAGATTTAAATCCTGGCATATGAAGGGATTAAAGCGTGGCGATCGGACCCTGTTGTCTGGACTCGTGTTGAGGGATGAGACCCTAGTGGATAGCAGTTCATACTCTTAACTCATCCCTGCTGACAGGCCTGTGTGCTGATGAGCTGTGTGACTGAAGCGTTAGACCATCTGTAGTCTGTCCATCTGCTCAACACAAACTCACTTAACACACAGCATGTATTTTAATACACCTCTGAAACATGAGGCGCTTCATTTATTTATATGCACTCGCTCATAACTGTCTGGGGAGTCTCTCTCTCTCTCTCTCTCTCTCTCTCAGAGCAGCATCTAGTGGTCTTGGTAAAATGTTTTTGTGAAGAAGTGTTTATGCAATAATCATTTTCTTAAATCTGTTGCTCTGACGTTTGTCCGAATATTTAGTTTGATTTGGTTTTCTGGTAACTGCAAAGAAATGAATTTAGTGATAATTGCAGTCATGGGGTGTCAATCATGGCCCACGAGCAGAGTACATTTCTGTTGAAATCTTTACAAAAGCAGATTATTCAAAAAAACATTTTACATGTTAATAAATGAACAAACAATATACAAATTCAAACATCTGTATCTCCAACAATCGCTGTGGGCCTGCTTTTGTCTGTTTATCTCAACAAGCCCTGCAGTATCTCAGTAACGTGCTCATATCAAAATCCAGTCATCCAGCCTAACAGCTGATGAATGCAAACCAGAAGCACTGTGTGAAACCTCTCTAGATCTCCACATGTTCACAGATTAGCACTTCAAAAAGGCTAAAGTGCTCTCCAACTCTGACACGCCATCAATACAGATTCTGTACCGTCGAGCCTCCAGCTGTGGCTCTTACCTCCACAGAAAACCTCTGCATCATTTAGCACAAGCTATTTCCACAAAACCTGACAGTCAACACACTTTAATCCCATTATATAATTATTATCTGTAAGAAACCTGATCTGCTTTAAATGACACATGCAGGATACATGCAGGTTCCTATAGTTTCTTTGCCAACAGGAATTCATGTCACTTAGCAGGAGATATTTATGACTAATTGTATAAAGATATGTGAGAGGCTTTGGTATTTTGGTAAGGTCTAATATCTATGACATTACATCAGAAAATGACTCATAAAATAACCTAAGATGAAAAATAACCTAATAATCAAAGATGAAAACAGAATGCAGATTCTCAAGTGGGAAATTCATTATACAAACATAAAATAAAAAGTAGTTAGCCTGTCATCTCTGGTTTCTTAATAATATTAAAAATATATTATACTATATAAAAATATATTATATAAAATATATATATTTGGCAGGACATGTCTGCCTCTCAATATACTGTATTGTGATGATTTTAAGTGTATTAGAGCGTAATAAGTTTAACATAGCCGTAGCCATTTTATTCCTCTTTATATTGTATGTCTTTAAATATGGCCTGCTCTTCCTGTCACATGACAGGAAATAAGAAGTAACAGTATAAAGGAGGCAGCATGGCAGTCATCAGCTTTTGTCTCTCGCTCACCTGACACACTTCTGTGGAGTTATTGTTGGACATCACAGGGGTTTTGGATCATCACTTTTGGATTGTATATACACCAGAAGACACGATCAGTTTTGGACTTTAAACACTCTTTAACTCAAGACCGTTTCAGGGTATGTTTTATTGTACTCCATGTTTATATATTATAGAGTAGATGAATATTCTAATGCACATTTGGAAGAGTAAAGACTATCAAAACATGGATGTCTTTGCTTTGATCTACAATTTAATACATGCATAAAACATGATAACAAACGATTCCTAATTGCAGTTGATCATCTTTGATAGAGTTCTACAAGCTATTTAGCCATTTATAATTTACAAATCTCAAAAAAAGGAAAATGTGATCTGCATTCTCCTGTGCTAAACTCTTTTTAATGCTGCTAGGGTGTTGCTATGCAGTGTTCTGAGAGTTTCAACTGTACTGTAGGTGGTTGTTCGCTCTGAAGTCTCTGTAGATATGACTCCGGTCCCTTCTTCAGTGTACGGCTATGAGATGTATGTGCCTTTTATCCTTTGCCAGGTAAACAGTTCTTCAACAAGCTGCTTGATTTGCTGTATCATTCACATTTGTAGCACTTATGGTGCAGGACAAATGTTTAGTACTAAACATCCAGGGTTTGTTTCAATTATTATCCAACAAAAAGCCATAGTAAGTAGTGATGTTAGCTTTGACAAACACCACACGTTAATAATTGGTAACTGTTGTGCATGTCTAGTAAATTAAACACCAATGAAAATATAATTACCAGATGCTTGACTGGTTGGACAAATGTCTCATAATGGGGTGACATTTCTAAGCAGTTTTTGCAGATAAATCTTGCCAAACCGCCTCCAAATAAGTGGAATTTATACAGCACTTACACACCATGATAGGGTGAAGAAGATTCCAGAAGAAGTTCCTGCACAGCCAGTTTGACAATCCAGCCTCCTGGTTAGTACAGAAAATACCAGTAAAGCTTAGAGGAGGATTAGACCTGCACCTGCTCCACTGAATGATCAAATATGCCTTTTGCTGGTTCTTCTGTTGGAGCCGGTGTGTAGCTGAGAAGTGTGGAGAGTAGCAGGTTAGTTGGCGTGACGCCCTGCCGGTGGAAATTGCAATTCCACTGGCCATTGCAATGTTAAAACATGGAAATTTATTTTTTGCTTGCTGTATATTTTACTTTGTTTATGGTTGGTTCTATCTTTTTCTCTTTATAATGTCCCCAACCCCAACCATCACAAGCATTTCTGTTAGCAGCTCCAAATGTGTCTAAATTGAGGCAGAACATTCATCTTCGCATTCTATTCTCTAGATGTTGTTAACTGGTTCTCTCTGTGTTATCTCAGGTGATTGACATTAAGGAAAAGCTGAAGCAGTCAAAGAAGTTCTGGTCATCGCTGCCGGACAGCATCTGTGAGGAGGATAAAGTGACTGACCCAGATGAAGAACAGTGTTGGAACAGTCACATGAAGGGAAGGTACGGCGGTCACCTTCAGCTCGGCTCTCTCGGGTTCCAGTACAGATTGTTTTGTTTCAATGACATATTAGTTGGTAACTGTTTTAACAATATTATTTCACAGACAAATAGAAAATACACGTGCTGTAGGCACAAGTTCTGGAAGGTTGATGTGTTCCTTCCAAGAAAAACACCAAAAAAATCTTTATTAGTGTAAATATTGTTGATACAATAACTCTGCGGTAACTTGATATTGGACACCACCGCTCCCAAAATAATATGCTCCCATAATAGATTCAATAATAATTAGAACTCACATTTTGTAAATGGTAGATTTGTTTGTTTTATAACAGTCTATAGTGAGTCTATAGCAGCTTATTGAACCGTATAGTAAAACTGCTGTCACATGTATTAGTCTTTCAGATCCCTGTAGTGCAGCTGAATTGATCTGAACCAAAATCGGTGCTTGATGTGAGCAGGTTCTCTGTACAACCTGATCTCATGGGAAGGTGGAACTGTTCAATGGGGTGGTGAATGAAGGTCCACCCCTCAATCGACCATCAGTGGGGCAAAAGCAGACAGTATAAAAAGATAGAAATTGCGTATGAATTAGCCACAAATTTGCCAAAACGTAAAATAGTTTGTGATAAATTCTTGCAATGAGATTGTCTTGCTCTGTACCAGCATCTCTGAGATCTGCTTTACACAGTATGAGGAATTATTCTTTCAAGCGACTCTAATAGACTCTCATAATCAATTACATTTTTTTATCTACTTAAAGGCAAGTTTATTACATTTGTACAAAAAAAATGTTTTTTACTGCTATATCTCTCATCATCTCTGTTCATGAATGTCTAATGGAAGAAAGCTCCGTCTGCCGGCCATTGACAGCCATCCAGACAGTCTGGAGAGAAAGCCATCAGCTTTCTGGCCCTCCAAAAGTGATGATATCAGCAGATGGTGCAATATAAGACTCGTTTCATTTTCTCTCTTCATAATGTAAATCTGCCTTGCTGTGTGAAAAGGCTTTTTCAAAGCACCTAACAGACAAATTAACACAAATGAATAGACTGTGGAGTGGAGCAGAAACCCAAGTGATGTTTTTTTATGTTTGTCAGATCTGGTCTCCAAAGAGTATAACAATCTTATTATTGACTAATTACTGCTTTCAAAAAGCTCTGTAAGCATTTGAATAGTAGCACATTTGTGATAGCACAGTCTGAGACTGCTCAACAGATTTCATTAATATTCCCACAATGCACCATCTGAAATATGAGTTAGGCACAAAGAATTACCTGCTGTTAAAGTGGTTATTAGGAGATGAGATCTCAGTGCAGTTGATTGTATGTGTATTACGGCAGTATGTGTTTATACAGACTCTCAGCATTGTGATATGGTACAAATCCAGCAGTGATACTGTAGAATAACACAGCTGATGTCAGCAGTTCATTTACTGTATCATAAACTCTGTATCATAAACTGATACTTTATCATAAACTTTTTCTTAGATAATTCTAGTGTTAGGTGTGTTGCTTTAAACTTTAAAGTTCTTTGTTTTTTTTCTCTATTAGTCCCACTGAATTGCTTTGTTAGAACGTTCACCATAAAAATCTACACAACAGCAATGAATTGAATTGGTCAATTCATTGCCAGAATGACCAGAATGACCAGAATTGGTCATTCACTTTTTACAGGGATTGGTCTTGTTTTATCTGACCCACATTTTTGGAGCACTGATGCGGCTCTAAGCTCACTGAAGCATCCCAAAACCCCACACATGCTGTCCTGCACGTAATCGTGTTTTCATCAGGAGACGCAAATCTAGCTGCAGAATTTTTCACCTTTGCCAACAGGAGACTTTTCTTATACTGTATGTGAAAGAACAAAGTGCAGCGCCACAGCATACTGTAGGGTGACACACAGAGCTAACATATCACAACTGTCACAAATTAATATATTCTGCACATGGTGTAGAGCTGCAGGGCATGTTAATGCATGCAAGGTGCTGATCTCTAAAGTCACTCCTGATGGGGTCAGCACTGGGTCAGCAATACTATCACTCACCACCGAGCACAAATACACCACCAACCTTTACCAGAACACACACTCACACACACATTGAAAAAAGTAGGTTTCTTTTGGCATTATTTAAAAAAGTAGGTTTCTTTTGGCATTATTTAAAAAAGTAGGTTTCTTTGGCATTATTTACAAATGTAAAGACACATAAATTGAGCTTGTGTTTACAGTTGCATATTATGATCTTTTAATTATTAATGTATAAATAAATATGCTTGAGTGTGTTTGTCCCATGACTTTTGCTTTTAAGGTTTGTAATGAAATGTTTTGATGATTATATCAAATAGATCTATTATATAGATAACTATAACTATAAAAGTGAATGATATATGTTTGTATGACCCCAGCTGTGAAAACTTCTCACCTTAAACTTTGCTGGTTTTCAGATACTTCCCTGAAGTTGTGAAAGATGGTCTTACAAACCAGCTTAATAACCCCGAGGTGGAGGTGGACATCACACGACCAGACACCTTCATCAGACAGCAGATCATGACCCTGAGAGTCATGACCAACAAGTTACGAAACGCTTACAATGGAAAAGACGTCTACTTCCAAGATTCAAGTAAGCATTTGCCTGCATAGAAAATAGATCCTGCTGTTTTTATTTATATAACAAGGTAAATTAATCTGATGATTATAGTACATGGTGTCTAACCGAAAGACAATTTCATAGCAAGATTCATAGTAATGCTCTGGCACCCTTATATCCTGGCATTGTGCAAGTTTTGCACGACAACAAATTATCGCTTTTAAAATAGTAAGTAATTCATTAACTTTAGATTTGTTTTCTGTAAAAGGGAAAATAAAGTAAACGTTGAAAGTCACTACTATGACCTCTTAGACAACACAACTTTATTTTAATGAATATCCATTACTGTTAAAGACTGATTCTGGCAGAAACTCTCCAGTGTTTGTCATTTCCCATAAGGAGGGCAACACGTCTCTCAGACGACGGCCAGTTCAGCTGGTGCTTTCATTAATCATACGGTGGCGTCAGAAATCGTCAGCTGCTGTCTAGACCCTCTGTCAGGGAAATCAGATCTCTGCTGTGTCAGAAACAGCACAGAGATGTTCAGCTGACACCTACAGGAACTGAAGTAGGATTATGGAGGGTTGTGGCCAGTGTGAAGGTGGATGGTCCAGTAAAATGCTTGTCCTCAGGTGACATTTACAGTGTGTTTAATGAGGTTTGAGCTGACCAAATGTTTGTGTTCTTTTTTTTAATTGTAGTAATCAGCTACATTTACCAAAAAACTTCTCAACCAGCTGTGACGTTTCCATCATAAAAATCACGTTTCCGTCGTTAACTGAAAACTAAATACTATGGGAAATCACAAAACCTCATAGGTTTTTTTAAATTGTTTAACTAAGGAAGTCTAGGTTATATTCTTTAAAAAAAATTATGTATGTACATTTAAGTGTTTGTAATGATCCAGTCTTTTTATATTTCTCCTGCATTTTGCTTGTTTTACTGAACAGTAGTAAGTGACGAGGCATCGCTGTTATTTCTGGATGTTTGTTCTTATTGTGTCGTGTGTTTGTGTTGATCAGGTGATGAGGACAGTGGTTCAGGCAGTGGGAGTGGCTTCACAACAGAACCAGAGGTGGTGCACACTGAACCTCCAATTGTGGAGGCTGACATCAGTGAACCACAGCCCGCAGCAGACTCCACCCACCAGAACTACCCAGCGCAGTTGTTAGTCGCAGTAATCACACTCGTGTCACTGTTACTGCAGTGGAGATAATGCAGGAGGAGGCTACAGCCAAACAGATTTCTAAAACAGACGCAGTGTTGTTCTCGATGCGCTGTTAGCCTTTGCCTCACTGGACTGAACGTTTTCCAAAAATGTAAAAAGGTCATGACAAAAAATAACACTAGCTAGACGTACAGAGAAAAGAAAGTGAATGTGCATCCTGCTTTTCCAAAGAATGCTCGGTGCAATCACGATTTCGCTTTTGTTTTGCAACTGCTCTCGTTTCTTAATGAAGTTAAAGGTGATGTAATTTTTTCCAGATATTTCTCTCCAAAAGAAAACACCTGGTGCTTTGCTCTGTTTGTTTGAGCATCTCACCAGCAACATTCAAAACAGCAACATTAGTTCCAGGTTACAAGCTTCACCTGTAAGAAAACAAACTTTTAGGACAACTGGTGGTTTGTTTTAAGAAGGGATTGGGAATAATGAAAATATATTTTTGTTTTTTATACTGCTTAAAATGAGAGACAAACAAAATGTGCTTTGGTGTTTTTATGTCTGCCCCTTCTGAATTCATACCATGAAAACTGAAAAACAAATGAAACATTACACTGTGAGAATGCATGGGGAGGTCATGAGTACTTGTTTTTAGCTGTTATTTTCACACAAGTTTAATGCTTTTTTTGTTAGTCACCTTTCTGTTAATTTGCAAAACCGATAGCAATTCATGGTCATTTTATGAATGCGTCTGCTACAATTTCCCTGAAAATCAAACTGAGTGACCCATATCTTAATATATAAAGTTTATTAGTTATAAAACTTTTTTTTACAGAGAAAGATTTATATTTTTAATATAATTATGTATTTAACTACCAGTTAGCAACTTTAATTTAAAAATGCTTTAACAAAGTATCTTCTGTGCTACAGAATATTTTTCCCCTTTGAAGCATGAAGTCAATTTCTAAACGTTTCTTAATTGAAATTCAAACACTGGTTTCAGTCAGTTGATAACATTGCAGGAAATTTAATTTTACTTAGAAAGAAAAATGTTTTTGGGGGGTTATGAAAGTATATGAAACTGAATATATTGGCTCTGTATGAAACTGATTTGCACCTTCTCTCAGAGATCAATTTGGCAGTTGCTTCAAATCGGCTTGCATCTGAAACAAATGTGTTACAGACCCTGACGTGTAACTAATGCACATATTTATTGTTCATTATAATCATGTATTCACAACTCTCATTTTCAAAATATTTTTCAGTCTTTGGATCTCACTGTGTTAGTGATTCATCATGTAGATCTTAGCTTTCACAAACACGACAAACTTCTGTGTAAATGCAGTCATGGCTCTTGGAACTAATGACGTTTTGCTGTAAAAAAATGTTTAATTGAAATTGTTGCTAGTTTGTGGGGCCTCATTAATAAAATGTGTAGAAACTGTCCTACAGTTGATGTACAGTCCAGCACACGAACCATCATGTCTGTGTGTTTTATAAATGAGGCCTGTAAATTTATATTGTGATTCTATGAACCATTTACACTTTTCTGGTGCTTCATGAGGGCCAGCATATCAGGAGTTGCTTTGAATGTTACAAGGGGACTTTGTTTTTAGTCCATTGGATCTGTAGTTCTGAACCCTGAACACAAGACTCTAACCTTGGGTTCTGAATGCTGTAGCATGGTGTAATGTTTTTGACAACCTCTCCAAACAACTCATTGATGATCATGTGTTCACTACGTGCTTTAGGATACAGACACACAAAGACTTTGAAAGTGAAGTGATGGTGTGTCTGCTGTTACGACAGTTCTGGATGTAATAAACAGTGAAATATTGGTTAATATAGTTCACAAAGAGCCATGTTAGTGCAAAAACATTTCCATTGCCCGGGTTCTTTACACGCTCCTGTTACACTGAAGGTGTTTTTTGATTATGTCATGTAAGAACCACTTGTATTTCCATTCATAAATGTACAGCTTAATCTTAATTGGTCATGGAGGATGAAATGACTGAGCTATTTCCATTATCTTGAATTGGCGGATAAAAACCAGAAGACCGCATTTGACGGCAAGACGGCATTAAATCATTTTTGTTTCTTTTCACATTGCACTTTGCGATTGAGTTCTGCATCTGGAATCTTTATCGTTATGAGTGACAAAAAGTTTACATGTAAACAAGTACAAGCCATGTCAAATACATGTTTGAAACACTTTAAGATTGTGGGTTGAAGTTTCCACTGAAGCACGCTGCTTTGAGCTGCTGCTGTTGGTTTAATTGCGAGTAGACATGCCTTACAGTTTCTCCTTTTTTAAAGAAAAAACAAAATTGATCGCATATTTGGATTTTGTTACTCTCTCTTATATACAGACAAGTAATGAAGAGGCGCAAATAAATATTTTATATGAAAAATGTAGTACTGGTTATGTCTGTGTGCATGCAAATAACCTTTCATCACATACATTTATAAAATGAAGCAATGAAAATATTCAGCTCAGTTCAGCTGCTGGTATCACAACTTTTAAGTCAATATTGTAACATTTTTCCAGCACACATTGATTCTCAAGCACTCATATTAACCAGAACAGATTTGTATTAGAACACTGATGCCAGGCTGTGAAGAGAAAGCTTTAATTGATAATTACAGAGAAAAGCAGCATTTATTAGTGTTAGTGACTGAATGAAAGTGCATCTTAAAATAGCCTGCAACATCTTTAAAAACATCTCATAAAATATGATAAGCAGATTTAACTTGGGGAAGGATTAACTCTGTCCTAACTCCAACCCAAAACCTAAGACAAACTAGTTTTCATGAATGTTGTAAAAAGTGAACATGTAGGACTAAAGACATTTGGGAGTGTATTGTACATACACTTCTGAACTTCAGGCTAGTGAGTGGATAGAAAACTGAGATTTCTCAAGCAGGTGTAAGATGGCTAGGGTTTCTGTGAAATACTTCTCATACATTCATGAGTGAATTCAATACCCAACAGTTCTACAGCAGCATTTCAGATTAATGTGCAGTTAGAACAATAAAAGATTCAAATACGCCCCAGGAGTTTGTCATTGATCACTTAGTTGAGGTATTGTACAAAAATAATGACTTATCAGAGCTCTGCTGTGTATTATTTTTTATGTATATATTTATATACTGTGTACTTATTTTTTTTCTACTTTCCACCTATGAACCACTTGATTGGAACCCCCAAATCAAAATAATTGTGTTCTGTTCTCTGAGGCTGAAAGTACTGACAATACTGTATTACACTAATGAGTATTCTCCTTCATACCACCAATCACAGCTCTTTAAAACCTTCACCTGTGAAAACATGTTTGGAAGACTAGTTTAAAAACTAGCACAGCCAACGGTCTAATGAAACCAACAACCAAGATCATTTATCATTATGTTAGCCTCAACGTAATTAAATGCTCTACTCTTCAGCATAATGGTCACCTAAAACCACCAACATGGCAGAAACGCACAATAACTTAAAATGTTATCTAGGCAGACAACTCACTTGGTTTGAATAATAGATAATATCTACAGCAAGTAATAATCCCACGATGAAAAAATTATATTGATATAAATTGCCCAAAGAATGTCATTTCTAATGCAAAGCACAGAACTGTGATTTAATTAGAAGTTACAGATATTTGGTAACCCTTAAAATCCTTTAAGGGTAAAAAAAAAAACTCCACAGAAGTGTGTGAGGAGGACACTGCTCTGTCTAATCTCCTTTCCCAGAACTATTTTCCTTCTATGACATTTCCAGCATGCCAATATCCTAGCCTTTCCTTAACACACACACTATTCCAGATCATTTATATCACCATGTTATTTAAGAACCAGTGAGTGGTCAAAGGGAAACTGCAGGATTAAGGATATTATTAAGAATTGTTTTATAATTTTTATAACTTCATATTTCTACTAAATGGGAATGCCCTTAAACTTACCATTAATAGCACAAGAGTATTGGAGACAGAAGAAATCCCATGGAATTAAGTCAACTCATAATACAATTAAAACTGAGCTTTTAATTTTCCATTCCCTTCAGAGTTTACAAGCCAACTCTGGTTCTCAGTTCCACATGCAGGCTAATGAATTTCAAGTCTGAGAGAGGAACTGAAAATTCTTCCATATATCCTTGTTTTATATTGGACACGAAACAAAGAGGAAGTCTTATGATGCCACAAGAAAAATCAAAGGTCAGACAGTCTTAAAGAAAGAAAAGTACAGCATTAATTTGTGATTAAATGCATGTTTTCAGGGAAATAACCAGCACTCAATGTCCAGATGTTTCAGATATTTCAGATGTTCATTTCATAACATTCTCTCACATATTGTAGTTAAAACGTTCTCAACACTCTAGAACTCAAAACAGTGATCACATCAGGCTGTACACCACAGAACTCTGTAACAGTGACCAGCCAAAAATGATAAACATAATCCTGTGTATTTATAAATGTGAGTATTTACCGTTATACTGTCAAACAGCCAAGATAAAATTCAGGCCAGATGTTTCTGTGTGAGATTAAAAGAGTTACTAACAATCTTCATAACTTAAATCAGAATGGTATATTTACAACATTCACACAGAACTTAAAACAACACAAAAAACTTACACTTTTAAAAGCATGGAGTTCATTAAACCATACCCTAAAACAGTTTTGAGTGTTTAATATCCAAAAGTGATGATCCAAAACCCCTGTGATGTCCAACAATAACTCCACAGAAGTGTGTCAGGTGAGCGAGAGACAAAAGCTGATGACTGCCATGCTGCCTCCTTTATACTGTTACTTCTTATTTCCTGTCATGTGACAGGAAGAGCAGGCCATATTTAAAGACATACACACTATACACAGACATAATATACCTACATTTATTTCAGTACAGTTTATTGAGAGGTGAAACGTTTTTGACAGTGTCAAAATATTGTATGCACTGTATGTTTAAAGCTATGTTTGTATTTAATATAGATTTGTTTAGTTTACTTGTAATATAACTAGTTGAAATTCAATATGTGGACTAATTACAATTTTATATATAACCTTAGAAAATAAACTTGCCCTTTATTTTCTAATAAAAATTCTAGGAAACAGAATTGTGGCTGAAGAAAAGTTGTTGATATCTGACACTGAATTCCTAGTAGTAAAAAATGTGAACAGAAGAAAACAACCAGCAGCATTTTCTGCAGGAGTTCTGAGCTGAAGTGCTGTATCTTCCCTCAGGGGAAACAAACACTAAATATCCTGTATATTATTAATAATAGACATCCCTGTACATTGTTTTTCCCGCTAAATTAAGTTTCCCATGATCAATCGATATTTTTCCGCCCAGAAGTTGTACTTTTAAAATGAAAACTTTACAGGGAAGCAGAAACACAACCTCACTCCACACGCTTTCAGAATTCAGGTGCATGCAGCACGCATTTATCCTGCTATGCTGCCTCAGTGGGATATGTCACAGTGATGCTGGCGTTTCTGAAGCAGAAATGAGTCTGGATGGATTATCAGTATTCACTGCACACAATATAACTTGAGAATTTGAGAAAGTTTTGCTTTTGAATGCCACAGTTATCAGCATCCTCTAAATGTGAAAGGATTCGTGCTGCTTGCTTTCACTGGGGACTTGAGAGAGGCTGTTTTTTAGGATAATGGTTCTCAAACATAAATGCTTAAGATGTCTTAATGAGCTGTTTTCAAAGGACCTTTAAAATCACTCAGAAATTCAGTCATCATTTTCTCACACTCATGTCATTTTAAACCTGTTTGCCTTTGTTTGACTTTGTACAAAAGAGCTTTATGAGAATCTATGAGCTTCTATTTTCAACACAAGAATGAATGAATGAGGACACACTGCTGAGATCCATATGTTGTGTGCCATTTGTAACATTTCACCCTGCCTTCTTTAAAACATTCGGGCAAAATCTCAAAATAATTACTTTAATGGTATTCTTTGACTTGACATGTTTTATTTAAGTTTCAGCATGTTAAGATCCACAGTATAAAATGTCAACCAGGTATGAACTAATGAGTAAGTAATGACAGAAATTTACTAACTAACCCTTCAACAGAAGCTCCCTGTAACCTTTCAGCCCCACTGTGACCTGTGAAACAGCACTGTTACTGTTACCTGTGTGAAACATGTTGAAGTCCAGCCCCTCCAGAGTCTGAATGACTTTCGTTATTCCAGATCTGTTCCCACAACAGACTAACTGTATATCCCAAAACCTCGCTGTCAACCCATTGCCCACCCATCAGCACAAACAAGGAATCCATTAAGTATTTCTCTTCTGACTGGATGACAGATGACTGGAAAGTAAGTGCAGTCAAGATCAGAGTATATCACAAGTGCCACAGGACACATGAGGTCAAGTCATTAACACAGTACATAAAACAACGAGTCAATATAAAGCAACAGTATGAGAAAGGAGCTCTGCTAAATACAGCGTGCCCTTTCAAAAGCTCTGCTTCACCGATCGCTCAGGCCAAGAAAAGCAATTAAAGTCTAGCCTGACAGAGCTGCTTGTAGTACCTCATGCTCACTTCACTATCACTGGAACTGTTACGTCTAAAGAACAGAAGAACACTAAAGATATACAGAGCCTTTCAGCTCTCTTGATACTTGACATTATTATTCAAGGGCATTGTATAGTATAAGACTGTGCACTATACACTAGTAAAGAAGTATACAAGGTTTTCAGCCTTTAGAAAATGTTTTGTGAGTTTACCTGTCCATCCAGTTCTTAAAAACTAGTATGAATGGCTGTCTATTTGATTTTAAACAGCAATTCATGTCTACATAAACTTACTTTATGTAGTAAATGTTGGTAAATATTAATCCTGTAGCCAGTGGAGTCGGGGATGTGGAGATCACGTGACGTCACTGTAAAGAGGAGGTTCAAAAGAACCAGATCCCCAAAGTGAGTTGCACTTTACTGACGACCATGACTGCCATTAACACGGATACATGTGTGCATAACAGACGGTGTTTTTAACACGGTGGTCCGCGTAAATCACAGCACGGTCACATCAGTCACACCTGTTACCGGCGCGTTTCAGCTTCTCCTCACGTCATCACCTGCATCACGCCCTCCTGTCGCGTAATATTCTATCCTTTTGAGTTTCTTAATAATAGATTCAGCAACAATATTCGTTGAAAATGAGAAATAAGATTATTTACACGTAACCCTGTTATGCCCTACAAAGGTCCAGATAAAATCACCTTTTGGGTGTCAATTTTAAGAGTTGTGGCTACATTTTTGTTGCCACAACAACCAGTTCTCCCTGTATCACACCTACAGCCTCACACAGGAAATAACTGTGAGGAACTGTCAGTCAGATAATTAACAGACTTATTCTTTTGACAGTCAGTCAGAGCAAAAGCTCATTGCTCGACTAATTGTCAGCTCCGCTGGGTAATTTATTTGTTTGCAGAAACAGAATAGATGTTTCATGTGAAGCAAATGTCAAAAAAGCTTTCTAGCAGATCTCATGTGATTGCAAATAATTTAAGATGCAGGTTTTAATTGAGGTAGGAAAAAGCTGGTTTACTTTGTATACCTGTTTTTCACACATTGTTTCACACATTGTTATTGTTATACCCATGTCACATGTGAATATCTTACTCTGTCTGCATATAATGAGAGAGTGACAATTATAGAATAGAGAAAACATGTCCTGTTGTTCACTTTTAACTAAACAAAAATGTTTTCTGCTGTCTACTTTCTTGGCAGCAGTCTATATATACCATGTGTAAATATACCCATGTATGTGTAAATCAATACATTATTCACACTGTGACAGAACAAACACCTCCTCTGATATCACAGACTTCAGCTGCCTGCAGCCTGGAGCAGGTGAGAGACAGAGAGAGAGGGGAGGGCATCACATCTGTGACAGCCTGTGACAAGACATACCCTGGCCCACCTCTCCTCAGGTGACTGGTCTCCTCTCTGTGAACACACTCGTGGCATCGCTGGTCTGGGAGGGAAAGCGAGGTGAGATTCACGCCTCATGGTCTGATGGGCAGGTTGCTGTACCCCTCACCCTCAGAGCTGGTACTGGCCTACAGACCGGGAGGAAAGTGTGTGTGGTCACCGGGACACCACCCTCACCTTCATTGAGCCCCTTCTCGCTGTAAGGATGCCACCCCCCTTTTGTTTACTCACTTTTTTTGACTGTGACATCATTGCACAAATATCAACTATATAGTCAATTTTTATGACAAAAAAATGTAAATTAAAACATCTTTAATCACTGCTGTTGCACAGTATTGCCTCCAAGCAAAGTTTTCCTGCACAGTGGGGCCAGATTTTACACTATAAAAATGATCTCAATGCTTTATATCTTCCCTCCATTTGTTGGTGATCTTTTGTCTCAACATCCAGCAGAGGCCTGCGGTGTACAGAGTCAGTATGTCTGTGCTGTTCAGAATGGAGATATCCTGGGATTTGTTTAAGCCAATCTTTCAGCTGGGGGTCAGAGTCCCAAAGGCCCCTATCAATACCTGAACAATCTGGGCTCTGACTCTCTCCAGTGTTTCCAGCTGTGCCTTCAGTCTCTGGTTTTCTCTGGATTCTCTCCTCACACTTGATGTCACTCTCATTTGGACTGATACATCTATCTGCTCTACCATTTCCTGCCCCTCGTCTATCATCACAATGTTGGGTTGCTTGGCTACTAATCTGGAAGTCTCACAGGATCTCAGAATTGCTATTTCCTGGAGAATTGAGTGGGCCATTGTGGCATCCTGCTATTTGAAGCTGGATTGTCTGGGCTACTTCACTGCACTGTGGTCTTTTCAGATGTTTGCCTGTACTAAAACATGACTGCTTCTTACACTAGCACATGGTATGCAAACAGCATGAGAGTGTTTTCATAAGTAAGGTCAAATAGCTCACTTTTATACAATAGTCCAATATATATTAGGTAATATAAAGTAATTCACATTTCAGACGCTGTATGAGCAGCTAGTTTGTTCATTTTCATTTTGCCAACAACAGTTTCAACATCAGCTGCTGGAATTCTACATAACAAACACAAACAATTAAACCTTCTAGGTTTAATCCTTGTAGGAGGATATGAAATCTCAGAAATGCTGCCAGAAATGTAATTACACATTATGGTGTACCACTGAATGTGTTTACAAAGTCTCATGAAGACCAGAATCAGCATCTGTGAACTACAGGACCTGAGAACAACTACACAGAGATTGACAATGTTTTACAAACATTTAAACCTGTTTGAAAACATTGGCCCATAAATTATATACAGAACTTTACCTTTAAAGAAAATTGGGAATATACAGCCTGCAATATAATCACCAGAATATTAATGTAATAAAATGGTATTTGTAAAGTGATCATTCAACTTCTAGAGCAAATAGTTTAAGAGTATAAAACAGGTCTCCATTTCAGTGCTGGAGATCTTTCCCCTTGAGAAATGCTGGACTGATGCAGAAATTCTCTCTGTAAAACTGGGGAATTATATAAGGTAGGGTGCAGACCTTCACATTTTTTGGGAGATGGAGGAGAGCACATGAGTGGATGACAGTTTATTGTGAAATCTGTGCAGCTCTAGCAGATAAGGGTCATTGTGGGTAAATTGAAGCACTTAGCTCGGTGGGGAAGACGGCAGCAGGAGAACTCAATATTGATGGGCTGGTTTTGCACACTCTCACACCTCTGAGTTCTGGGCAAACTGAGGCCACTGCACAGCTAATCACTGACAAACATAAAACCTTCATTCTGCGCACTCCAACATGAAACTGTACACTGAAGTTTGGATGTTGAAGTCTTTCAAAACAACAGTTCCAAAAAAAAAAAACAGTTTATATTGATCATGTCTGTCAAAATAATAAATTAGGATGGATAAACGTGAGCATCATTTTAAAGGTCAGAAGTGTCACAGAGTGAATTAATGATTTGAAGAAGCTTGAGCAGACTGAAAAGATCTTTCAGATTCTCTGAGAAACTCTTTCAAGCTCTTCAAGAAAAGATGAAACACTGAACTGCCCTGAGATTTGCCAGTATATTAATGACTTCAGTTGACCAGTTTGGAAAGTTTTCTTTGTCAAGGCTCACAGTGTGTGTACATTTAGCCAGAGAACAGTAGATAAACACTTAGCTGTGCTAAGTGATTCTTTTGGATCGATCTTCTCATACACTCAAACTTTTTTATAGAATAGAAAGGTGCACATTTAATATTAAATCTGAAAGAGTAAAAGAAACAGCAGATGGTGTACAGGGAAGAACCCAACAGTGCTGTGCAGAGATATATATTGTCTCTGAGTCATTCAGAGAGAGAGAGAGACTTCAGTTTGCCAAACTCATAGCTACTGATAATTTGTGATTAGACTACAGTAAAATCCATTACAAGCTAAAAGCCCACCACAAAAAAGATCTGTTTTATATAAGATGACAATTTATTTTTTGCAATCAAACATTTTAGCCCAAAAAAAATGAGGATCTTAATTTAGATCTACTAAACACAACTGATATAACATTTACATGAACATCTTGATGAAATACGAATGAAATTATTCACTAAAATGTTTCAGATTCCCTGAAGATACATATAAGGGACAGTATTGTATAAAAGAACAAATTAAATTATTTCATTAGCTGGTCTGGTTGTGCAGTACATTGTACAGAGGTTTTACACCAGGAAAATGAGCTCATTATTTAAAAGGCTATTAAGAGACTGGATTATATAAGATGACTTCCTGTGGGTGGTTATATCTTTCATTCTATCTGTTTACTGTCACTCTGTAACCGAGAATAAATACACTGTAAATCAACACGTCTTTACGGTTTAAGGTGCGTTGTACGCAATTTCAGATGAAATGATACAATTACAGTACATAAAAAAAACAATACAAAATACAATTTAAGGTCATTTAGGTACATGGTACCAACAATTTCAAAAGCAGTATGTGACATGAGAGATATTGCATCATTCCTATAAAACAAAAAAGCTGATTTGAAGTGCTTTCGGCTTATTTTATATCGGCTCATTGAATATCATACATCATTAAAAATATTAAAATAATTGTTTCTCTCTGAAAATGTATTTTGAATCCTGCATAAAGCACATTAGCCTGTTAAGTTTATGAAACAAACACTTTGTATTTAAAGGGGTTTATAAAAGGACAGTTTTGTTTCTCATTTTAATCTCAGTTCATTTCCTTTTCACACAGTCCACAATGCTATTACCATTAGCAGAATCTTCAAGCAAGCCACGGTCAGCAAAACCAGAGTTTCAAGGATTCCACTTTAAAAAACTGGAACGTTTTCTTTCAAATAAACAGTTGGGAAAAACAAATGTCTTTGGACTGGGAAGCCCCCAGCTGGTCCATGTTACCCTGAGAAGAGTGCAAATATACATACCAAGATCAGAGAAAGTGAGACACTTTGAGTTTCTCTTGTGCCTGAATTCATCTGATCATCGTCTTTTGTTTGTGGGTGATGATATCTGTGATTGTTGGAATTTTCCGGTGTCACTGTGAGAAAGGAGAAGAAATGAGAGTAAATCCACTAAAACACAAACTTATCAGATATGCTTATTCACAGCATGTGTTTTCAGTGTGATGAGGAGGGAAGGTATCTGGATTACAAACAAGTCAATGTCTCTGTCAGGCCCTCTCTGGATGCTCCTGCTTGGGAGTTTGCAAATCTTTCCACTATCACTGCATGTAAGGGATGTTGGAGCAGTTAGCAGATGAGTGAAGATGTACAGTCCATAAATGTTATTGGGAAATTCTGCATTTATGCAAGTGACTGAGTTTGGAGCATTCAATGTATTTATCAAAGCTGCTTACCTGTGAATTGACTTTAAACCATTTTTAATAAACATCACATACTGTACAAGTTTATACTACACGAACCAAAACAGATTTATGAAAAATGTGAGAAAGTGATTTCTGGGCATCCATTGAGGTTTATAAATCTGATTTATGAACATTTAAATCTGTGTCTTATGGACGTTGAGGAATCTGTGTATACACTTCAAGAGACACACAGCACATGATTTCCAATAGTACGCAAGCCAAAAACTACAGGAAGAAGTTTCTCACAACAGTGATTATACGCAAAAGATTTTCAGCAACTGTTTATATATATATATATATATATATGTATATATACATATATTATATATTTATAAATATACTGTTTATATGTGTCACATATCTGTTTTAACACTCAGAATAATTCTTGACAGGGACTGAACACCAGGATGCTCAGGAATGTCTATTTGAAGGACTCTGGCTCACAATAGCCCATTAAAGACACAGTAGAATTACTTACAGAGGTTGGACGGGACTATACATATTTGAGGAGCAAATGGAGGATGATGGACAGATGCACAAAAGGACAGTGAGGGTACTTTGGCATGTGCACACATCCACACACCCCCATGCTGGGGTCGGCTAAAGAACTGACATCTCCCCTCCACCATCCACAAATCATGTTTGAGCTTTTGTCCAATAAATCAAGCAGCTATCGACTGGCTGCTCTGACACCTCCAGACAGGCATTTTAAAGGCTGATCAGAGACGCACGCTGGATATTTGGCAGCCTGCTGGTCCAGCTCGAGAGATCGATCCTCACACAGCTGTAGATCCAGACGGGTGAGAAGCCGGAGCTTCCAACATGAGAAAAACACGCTAGTCACAGACGAAAGTACAAATCTGACGCATGCTGGCATGTTTTTAAAGTGCAGCCCAGGTTTCAAAGGTTTGCAGTGTTGGTTTGATGACATACAGAATCAAATGAGAGGAATCAGTGCACTACTGAATAAAGTTAGAGTTTAGCTGCTGAACCTCATATTTGCAAATCAAGGTGGTGGTACCATTGTATAATTACAGTATTAGATAGAAGTACCAGTACTAAATGACCACTGTAAAGTGATCACCATGATATTTACATCACAGAAACTTCTGAAACGTTCTACCATGGTATTTTGAAGACGGTTTTGGGTATTTGTTGTGCTACAATGTGCACAATTGTATTCTCATTTTATTTTTGGAAGCTCTGCAGCTGTGTTGGTCATTACACTGTTAACTATGAGCACTGGTCTGATTGCTCATGTCCCTGTGAAAGCATGTCAGACTCTATTAGAGGGAGGAAGAGCGACGACCTCCTCCTGATGCATCTCGCCCGCCCGCCCTCCGTCCGATTTAGAAACATTAGCACAGGTACACCAGTGATTGGCAATTCACAATATGCAAGCGACTACTGATTACATCCCCTATAAGACTAGAATGTTTATCAGAGCAAAGACAAATGCGCTCAGGAATAAAGACAAATGCATCTCAACTCCTGGTTAAAGGTGATCAATCAATATCTTTCTAATTAGAATTTAGCTCATTAAGATTCGTAATGGCCCATTCAATCTCTTTTAATTAACCTTTAATCAATCAGCCTCATTTACAATTTTACATTTGTCAGTGTACATTTACAAATGTAAATCTATACATTTACATATAATACAGTTTGTCAGAGCTATGGTGCAGTGGTCATATTGCACTGTGGTGTTTAAGCCAGTGACATGTTTGAGCCTGTTGGATAAAATGCTAAGATGTCTTGCAATGTTATTTTTCATCTCTTGTTTTCTCCAGATCTTCACTTACATTCATAGTTTTACATGTATCAGTAACTGCCAGATAAACTCAAACCCTGCTCTACTTTATACTGATAGAACTGTCTCTGGTTTTCTCCACTGAATTAACCTGATGTCCTTCCTGACTGAGGCGATGCTCAGAAATACAAACAAATGTGTCCATTTGCTTTTAAGAAACGCTATGAAATGAGCATTAGTGCCAAAACAGGTTCAGATAACACACCAATGACAAAGCTGGATGCTGATGTAAAATCAATGTGTGTTAAATCCCTCGGACCTCAGAAAAAATAATCAATAACAACAAGCAGGAGGCAAAAAATAAACAGAATAAAGAGGCTGCAATGAGACCGAGAGAAGTGGGCTGTGATATAAACTCAGCCCACTTCTTCTGTGTGTGATATATACATATACAGTATACACACACACCCATAACAAATCCACACTAAAACAAACACAAATATAAAAAACAAACAAGTATGTTTGCAGACTCTGTACTCTGAGCCATACAAATGCATTAGTGTTAATTAGGACAAAATGGCTACAGGTTAATGAGTTACAAATGCTGTCCTAATTTATTTTTGACAAGCTATTACACAAGAGCAGTGAAAAGCAATCATGTTTCCTGCAGTGAAAATAATTTCAAAGAGTTCTTTGTTAGTGTGTTGATCATGAATTTATTCATACATTTTCCATTAAATAATTTACAGAAATGTACCGTAATCTCTTGGGGAAAACTCAACTGTCAACACTCAGATATGCAGAAGTCAGTGTAACTGACCCAAACAAGCTAAACACAAAATGCAAATAATCTTCTCCTGCATAAAACCTTAATCGTGTTCTGTACCTGTTTAACATTCTATAAATAAATTATTCAGCATGCACTGAACGAGATGCAGGCAACATTACTGCATCAACAATTTTTCCACACTGGACAAAACAATCTGCTAAATGAATAAATGTAAATAATATAAATAAAGCTATAACTGCTGCAAATGTAAGAAATAACAGAATATAAAATATTAGTCAAGCTCTTAACAAAACAAATCACCTTTAAATGCATCATGCAGGCAGCTTGTGGCAGCTGTGGGAATCAGCAGCACAGACACGCAGCTCTTCTGAGGTCATTAAAATGACTGACTGTAAGTTCACAGTCTGGCTGAGCTCCAGACACCATAGAGCTGAATGTTTCTCACAGGTAGCTGAGAAACGCTGTACACACTCCATACAGATACCAACACAAAAGCATCCAGAAGCTATTCAGTGTGGAAAATCTCAAAGTTCACAACATTAGTCCTCCATAGGATAATGTATGCCCAGGAATTCACTTGTTGTGTGAATGTTTAAAAGTACAGACTCACCAGGGTGCCCATAACTGTTAACCTTCAATGAAAGGTTAAGTATCATCTCTCCACTGTTGGGAAGATTACAGTAATTATCATAATAAGAGCACACTATATCAGTGAAGTCTGACCACAGCTGGCCTGCCAACACAGTCAGAGTCATTACTGTTATCATTTAACTTTTATTTTAGTTTCAGGAGTTCACCTGCTCATCTTACCTGCAGTCTTCACAAAAATAACAACAGCAAACCAATTTGGTCTTAACATAAATAATAATAGTAAACAAATTTAGTCTAAAAATAATAACAATAAAGAAACTTTGGTCAGAAGGAAAATGACAAACACAACTAGTACCGAGCTGGAGGTGTGAGCTATCCTCCAGATACTGCACTGAATAAATCTTCACGAGTGATGCTAAAGGAGCTGCAGTAAGAGAAAGATTGACAGGTCCATATGATCAGGCTCCTCCCCAACCTACGATTAGAACTTTATTTCCTTTCTGTACCTGCTGTAGGTTCCAGTATTTCAGACATTCTGACTAACTTTGGTCTTCTGGTGGAAACTTACCATGATAGATTTCTGTGTGAAGTATGAAGAGAGAATGAGGGCTGAATTTTAAGCGATGTGTCTGTCATGGGGATATTACAGAGAGAAGACATCTTAAAAGAGAACGGCTGGGTTTTACCTCTTTTAACTAGAGGCTAACAAGTCAGAGATCAAAACGACATTGACTCAAATATTGACTAATAACTGTGTCAGCTGCTAGAAAACAACAAAACAAGCGTCTCTGGATGACTGAGCACTGTTAATCAAGACAGAAACATGAGGAGCAGAATCAGAATTAAGAGGAAGTGATGTGGTCTCCAGAGCTCAGGAGTGAGCATTTCAGAGGGTGGAGAGGAAGCCAGATCAAGGCCACCTGAGACCTTCTCTGAAGCTGGCAGAAGACTTCTGCTTGCCCACTCATCTGCCCCAGCGCACCTCCTCAATTAATTTACACAGCGCTGCAGGAAGAATATTGCCTTTGTGAAATATCACTGTCACCACAGACATATTTTCCTCAACCGTGTTTGTTGTCGTTTGATTAATTCTGCAGCTAGAGCTGAAGTGAAGCGTTTAATGTAATGGCTTGTGAATAAAGGTCAAATGAGCAATCTTTCCTGTGTCTCGCTTTTTAATTGTTTAAAAGTTATGGTCAGCCACTAATGCTGTTGTTTCTAAACTAACGTCATGGGTTTGATTCTTAGATGCATGTACTGATGTAGAATGTATGACTTTAAGGCACTGTCAACATCTCTCAAATTCATAAATATAAATGCAGCTCAAAAACAGAACCACAGATCAATAAAACATTTCCCTTGTTTCTATACCATGCAGTTCCTCACACAGAGACCTCAGTTTCTTACAGTAGAGGTTTCTGACGACTGGAGTATGATGTAAGCAGCATGCAACGCTGCATATTTACGCTTCAGAATCAGCTGCAATAATTCACTTCAGTCACTGATATTTCTTCAATATTCTCTCGTTCTGTCACTGCTTCATATTAAAGCTGTTGAATACAGACTGAACTGTACCGTGAGAGAATTAGTGACTGTTGTCTCAGCCAGCGTAATACATTTTTCATGTTGCTTTAACTGATGATACAGTTGAGTTTAGGGTTGGGGTTTGTGCAAACCATATATTGTGTATTTTTAATATGCTCCTGATTGCTCACCTCACAAACAGACAATTTTGCATGTATATTTACAAATGTTGCACAATGATTTCATAAGCAAAAAATGAGAACAGGCCCATTTTAAAGCCACTATATATAAGCACTAAAGAAACTCTGCTCTGTTATGGGAGGTTGTCAGGGCATTGTTGTATGGTTGCCATGGTGTTGTAAGTGGTGGCTAGGGCATTACTTAGCATTAGTTACGGTGTTCTGGGTAGTTTTAAGGATGTTGCCATGTGGTTGTTAGGGTTTTCCTGATGTTACCAGAATGGTGCTATGTGGTTGTTAGGATGAGTGGGCGGTTGCTAAGGTACTACTAAGATGTTGCTAGATGTTGAGCTGGGTCCCTTCTTAAATAAGTCAAAGAGATTTCATTAGCTGTTTTTTGTCTGCCAGGAAAACAAATGATGTCTGATTGATTACAAAAGTAACAGCACACACTCTCACTCCTGAAGAAGCGGCACAATTTTTATGTAATATTCAGTTCAGCGCCACCAATTGTGCGAGACAGTTTACACAAGGAGGTTTTGGACAGAGAATAAATAAATATAAGTAATATAAGTATGAGGAATAATATATTTGTGTCAGTATAAATATTCAAAACAAGATCACCACACTCTCAAAAGCCATGAGCACGCAAATGTTCTCCTACCCAGTTTGTAGCTCCAGAAGTGATACAGGCATTAGATTAACAAACTTTAACGCAACATCTGAGTGGATGCTTCATTTAAAATATGCCATTCTACAGTTCAGGGTGGTGCAGCTGTTGTTTTCCCCAAAATAATCTGCCAAACTGAAAAAAAATTGGCTTCAGCACACCTACATTCTAATGACCTCAAGGGACAACACATCTCTTTTACTCATAACAAAACCTCTACTCTCAGGTTGGTCTTCACCTTGCTGATCAATATGAGAAACATGACTGAACTTCAAGTGTTTGAAAGGTAAGTGAAGCAACAAGTCATTCATCTTCTCGTCGAGTTGAAGAGCCACTCACTGGCTTGAGGGAATCTCTCATGTCTTCAGAGAGCTGCTGTTTCAATTCCGCAGCCCATCTGTGCATCTGCTCACGCGAATCACTGGACAACAGAGTTGACTTCAGCTAATGTCTGCAAAGATGCTACAAAAAGGATAATAAACCTAAAGTCCCTTTACTTACAAGTTCAGAAGTTTTAAAGATAATGTGATTTGTATTAACATGAATGTGTTGAGCAATTTCTTTCTCTCCCTTCACTTTTGGAAAGCACAACAAGTT
Source organism: Chromobotia macracanthus (assembly GCA_036877525.1). Lineage (NCBI taxonomy): Eukaryota > Metazoa > Chordata > Actinopteri > Cypriniformes > Botiidae > Chromobotia > Chromobotia macracanthus. Next base: position 7,046,776 of record JAZGTH010000023.1, on the reverse strand, counting down.
CTAGAATTGAAGCATCAAAATTAATATTTAATGTTTTTGGCCATAGAGAATCATGGGAAATGTAGTTTTGTCTCAAAGACAAAATCAATAGTTTTGGTGTTTAATAGTGCACAAAATAAATAGTATATTCAGTATTAAGAATGGTAATTTACTCTGCCCAATACTAATTTGTTTCAGCCGTAAGTCATTAAATGTCTTGCTCAGCCTCAAAAAGATTTTTTAGGTACCAGGCAGTCTAGCGTTTGTCCAGAGCAACAATAAAAATGAGGACCTTCAGAGGTTTTGACCCTTCTAAAAGTGAAGACAGAGAAGGCAGGTCTGAGTGGCAGAGAAAAACAGGATGCTGCATTTTTCATAAATTGTTCTTCATCTGAGAAGTAATCCAGGTCAAATTAGACTGACTTCCCTGAACCCCTCAATCAAAATTCACAATCCACAGCAAGCATCTGGGGTAACTTCCAGTGTATTCATTCACATCAGCTCAATATAAAGACATGATTGGGAAACAACTAATATATTTATTTATATACAAACAGCTGTGCACATATCCAGAGAACTGCTGTTGAGATTATAATAGTTGGCAGTAGATTCCACATTTCTTAAAAAACACAAATGTTAAGCATTTATAAACATCTGTCTGTCTGTGATCAAGTGTAACTAAATTTGCACATTATCATTTATGGGGCTCTAACTGTCCATGAAAAGAAAGTAAACGTTTAGGACATGGGGAGGTGGACAAACATGACCTGACATGAACATGAAATCGAACCTGCAACTGCTAACATGAAATTACACCTCACAGACCCCTGATCTGGTCTCTCATCTCCACACCAGCTTTGGTCTTCCAGGAGTGGGATGGTGAAACATGACATAAAAACTGACTACAACCACAAAAACTCTGGCTACAAGAGAACTGTTACAACTTCAGTGAGGAAGAGCACAGTAAGTTATGACTGATTTAAAGCGGTGTTTAAAGGAACAATCTGAGAAGTGTGGTGTGGGGGGTCTAAATGATATGTTTTTTAAATTCATTATTATTCATGGTTATTCATATATAATTATTATTATTCATATATAATTCATTGTTATTTAATAATATTGCTGATAATCTTTATTAGTGTAACCAACATTAAATGATTATATGAACTCTTGCAAGACCCCTAAGTAATGTCTTACAATGAATAAATAAGTACTCTTCTGTTGTTAACAATATTTACAGGCTTATATCACAATAGCCATAAATGAACGTTATTTTGCTTGAAGAGATGACAAGGATTTCTTTTCAATGGGATAATGTGCACTGACTAAACACACACAAAGAAAGCAGCAGAAACAATGTTTTTGGTTTTCCACCACAGTGGCAACACTGAATCATGTTTACTTCCTGTTTATGACCCCCTCCAAACCCTGAAAATCAGCTCAGAGTATCTCACAAACCTGGTCGAGACCGAGGTAATAACTTCATCCTAGCAACAGTCGTGATCTCTGGTCTCACATCAAAAGCAAATGTGCTCCACCCCAGAAGATTCATCTGCTCATTAGCATAGCCTCCTCACTGGGATGTTTTCCCTCTAAATCGTGTCTGAATAATGAATCAAGGTTTCTGCATTTACTCTGTTCTTTTTTCTTGTTAACCTCTCATTAACCTTTTTATTAACCGTCTTGGCAGTTGGACCATGGTGAGACTTTCCCGAATTCATCAAACAACAGAGCAGAACTCTCCTCTGCCTCATTAGACTGATGCTCTCCGGGGCTGCTGGGAAATCGTGCTTCCCACGGCAGGTAATATGTTTCTAAAGTGCCTACATTTATTTTCCTAAAAACAGGAGGAATAATTGGAGAAAACATTTGGCCTTTTTATTGAAATTTGCTCAGTCAAGCCTCAAAACATCAACAGAATAAATGGTGGCTCAGGCCTCAGCTATTACACATGCAGTTTTAATGGACGCACACCAGCCATTTTCATACCTAATAGTTTGCACTTCCAGCAAAGTTACGTTTTGCACCAGAAACACTGAAACTGTCATTTTTTATTTACTCAAACCTGATTTATTTATCTTCACTCACCAAGTCATCTCTCATCCTTCCCCGTCTCCAACACCAGAGAAATATCAAAAGGCCCCAATTCTGTTTTATCTTCCCAAGTTACAAAGTTTTGAATTTTAATGACGGACAATTTTTTAGCTGCTCTGTCCATAATGAAAGCATCAGATGAGTGGCTATAAACGCTCTCTGCCATGTCAAACAAACAAGACACTCATGAAACAACTAAACGACACTAAATAAGGTGGTCTGTTTTAGACCACTTTAGCCCACCGCTACAATTCTGAACAGCTACAATAAATGTTTCATATTATCCCTGAGTGCTGCTTCATTTCAAACTCATTTTTAATTCAGTGACGCACAGAAATTTGTTGAGTTTATGACTTAAAGTTCAGATAAAAGGGCCATTAAACTTTCAACAGTAATGTACATACTTTCAAAATCTCTCTCTCTCTCTCTGTCACAGTATTATTCATTTTAAATCAGGAAAATTGTATATATTGTTAATATGGTAAAATATATTTTTTTTTTTTTGCTAAAAAAAAACATTATACTATTTTTCAATAATCGTAAATTGAACTTGTTTATTTTGATTAGAATGATTCTGACAAACATTATGTTATTTTACAATTGGATCTTGGAGGTTTACTCATAAGAAATCAATGTGCCTGACTGCATGAGTGCAAAAATAGCTGCATCACATTATTTAAAAATAATGCTTCATATTTATTAAAACCCGGCTATACCTATAGACACATTTCTGTTATCACACAGTATATACAGTGCTGTCATGACACACACACACACACACACAATAATATATCATACAGCTTAGTATAGCTGACAGTTTTCTGTTTATATATGCTTCATTTCACAGTCCTTGCCAGCCATTGTTTTGTGAGCTAGTAAACTTAAAATCTAAAGTCTGGGTGGCTGGGTTTTTGATAGTTGCTGGAGATAGCTGTTATAAATAGTGGATTATGAGAGGGGATTTCAGAAGCATATCATTTGATTTATGGCATTTCTTGTGAGCCCTTTTCTGGTAGGAGGCAGGTACAGGTTGGGCTGGAGAGCCCTCGCTTTGAAGTGACTGCAAATTAATTCCTGATGACTGAGAGTCCAGCTCATGTCAGGTGTTGACCATGTTAGGTCATGACTGGCAGTACATCGATCTTCTCCCCCCTAAAACACGAGGTTCAGAAAAACACAGTAGTGGCATGTTAGTACAACACAAGCATAAATGTGTTCAGAGATGGACCTCAGAACGTCAGAGCTGCTGTTTTCCTTACACGGAAAGTGATTTATGAGGTTAAACTGTGAACATGACAAATACACAATAACAGTATAATAAAAATCTAATTAAATTAATATTTTAACTCTTCTGAAGCCATTCAAAAGCTCTGCATATTTAATTTAATGTCATCAAAATCAAGGCCATGTTTAAAAGACCAAAAGAGTGAAAGGTAATTAAAGGAAATGACAGTGAGTAAATGACAGATGGTTCATTTAACAATGAAGGAACACATCATGTTGTCAGATTTTGTGCTCTTTTCAACAGATCCAGACCTTGTGCATTGGTCCTGAATGTAGATCGATCTTTTTTTCTTTTTTGACACAAATTATTTGGACATTTTGAATCTTGTGTTGCTTTGAAAACTTTTGAGAGATGTCAGATCTTTTTTAGTGGGAACAGCGCTAATTGGAAATCAGTGGAATGTGACTGTAGCGTTTATAACTGTCATTCAGTAACTTGAAAAGTTAGGATGCTTTCCAGGCGGGGTTTCCGCTATTTTGTTCAGGGCTTGTAAATTTCAGTTTCATCAAGCATGAAATCACAACAGTATTCCAATTACAGCCATGCAGGAAAAACGAATTTTCTGACTTTAACACAAGAATGTGAGACGCTGGTCTGCAGATGACGTTCTGTTGACAGGTCCACTTAGAGCTCAGCTAACTGAAAAAGTTTGACCACAATGCCTTCATTTACAAAGCGAGAACGTGCCGTGAACTGAGCATCGGAACACTGTGTGCATGATGTTTAATTAATGCAGCGCTGTCATTGCTCTAAAGCGTGCTTTGCAGAGCATCTCCTTCTGTACAAATGTGTGCTGTTTTAACTCATACATATGAACCTGCATAAACACACAGACGCATGAGCAACTGGTTTAGAATATTTAAAGCATTTTGTGCACTGTTTAACAAGGTTACCCCTGAACCAAGACTAATGAGGTGCTGTAATCTTTATATTTTACTTGTCAACTGTCTCCACCAAACACTTTTTATCTTCATAGCCTTTAAACAGTCCTGAATGCGTGTGACTTTTTAGGCTTTAGCAGGGAGTGGTGCAGCGTGGGTTCTGTGTTCAAATATTTATAAATGGAAATGTTTCATAAGAGAAACACGTCTAGTTAAAGATTTGTGTGTGGGGAGTGGATGAGTGCTTCACCATCTGCTCCAAGTCTTCTCTGGAGAGTTCTGAAATTCTCTGTGGCCTACTTGTGTGGATTATAGCATGGACTAGCCATGGTTACAAGGGCCTGGTCTTGTAAACACACTGAGATGCACAAAAAATGTCCTAAGACATAATGAAAGCACTGAGTATAGCAGAGGTCTAATATTTGCTGAACGATGCTCCGCTAACGTAAACCTGTTTTAAGGTCCAGCATTAGGTCAGAACCCCTCTGCTTGTGTTTGGCCAGATTCTGTCCTTCCCATGGGAAAGAAAAATGACATATTTCTTCATAATTCATTTGTTGTTTCCCAGAGAGTAACAAAACTAAAAGCAGCTGGAGAATTAAATATCCTGCATCTCAGACCTTAAATGAAAGGCCAAACACATGAAGAAATCTTAACAATGTCTCCCAGTGCACTCAGACTTGCAAACACACCAAAGTCTGCATCTACAACTAAGAGATTTCAACATGATTTTTATCTGAGCTCTACTGCCCTTCTTTGGCTTAAACCTCAACATCTTTTAATGCGTCAACAATTCTCTCATGTATTTCTTATTTATGACGGGGAAAACTCCAGAAACTCCAGAAAATCTGTGTAGATTTATCAGCCTGAAGGTAAATCAGTTTTCATGAAGACTGAATGCAGTAATAATCCAGCTGTGATGGTTCACATGTGAGTGTATGTGGATAGATCAATCTGGAGTAACAGTGAATAACATCTTTACTCTGGAGCTCAATGAAGCAGTGGTTAAGTGATCGTCAGGCCGGCAAGAGAAAGAAAGAGGGCAATCAGCCTCCTCTAATCAAAGAGTGAGAGAAAAGCTTTAAAAAAACATTCATCACAACTCATCACATCACAGTAATGTAAGTATTCATCACACTCTTTCACTTTGTCCTAAATTCAGAACTGATATTTAAATATTTCAAAACAGAACTACATTCAGATTAGTCACAGCAGGTAGAATAAAGCATTCTGAATTTTGTTCTTCTGTAAAACAGTCTAAGGAGTCTAATGACACCTGTGGTAGGTTAAACAAATGGCGCACTGTTCTCCACAAGCCCACAGCAGCATTACTAATGTGTCTGACTGTGTAATGATGATGGAAGCTGAAGCTGCTGCAGCAGGTGAGTCATGTGTGCAGAACATCTGAGAGCTTGTTTGTGAGGCCATCAGAAACATGAGGAGATGATGGCATGTTCTTGGCAAGGATACAACTGGATAGCAGTGATGTTCCCTCAAAACATGGACATATTCTATACTTTAATAGCTTTTATTGTTTTAATTTTATTAACAGTCATTCTTTACTCTGCTTAAATGGCTACTTGCCATGTAAGGAAAAATGGACACAAAGTATAAATTAAATACTTTTTTCTTAGTCATTTAATTTATCTTATTACAAACATTAATAAATCATAGAATTGAGTGTTGGGCATTACATTACTGAACTGCTGATCGTCAAACTCATATTCAGTGAACCAACAACAACAAAAGAAATACTAGATCACCTGTTCTCACTAATAAACATGACTAATGATCTGATAATTATGCATTATGAATCTCTTTGTATCCCTTTCCAAACCATTGATTATTCATTTATTTGGACCACAAAGGCCATACAGTAGCTTTCTGTTAATGATATATGCAAGAAGAAACTTTGGCTTCAGCTCAAATCTGCTGCTCAAAGGCTAAACCACTAAATGTAGTAATATTTAGTACAAAATATTATAATACTAACAAAGAAATATCTCTCAAAGACAGAGAAAGAGAGAGAGAGAGAGAGAGAGAGAGAGAGAGAGAGAGAGAGAGAGAGAGAGAGAGAGAGAGAGAGAGAGAGAGAGAGAGAGAGAGAGAGAGAGAGAGAAAGAGAGAGAGAGAGAGAGAGAGAGAGAGAGGATTATAATATGGACCATAATTATCTGTACATCTGTCTACAACATGCCTACATGTTTTCAACCAGTATTGGCATGACTTTTATCTTTAACAGTTTGTTTCTAAATGTTAGACGTGTGAGAGAATTAGTGTGTCTGTTTTTATGTGTCTATTTTTGCCTTTTATTGTATGTTTGCCAAGACACAATTTTAGGATTAAAGGTTTGTTCTAAACCCTTAAACCAAACATAAAACTGCTACATACTAACAACTAACCTGAAAACCCAGCTTGCTAACTACATAGAAAATACTAGGAACTGCATAGCAACACCCTAGCAATATCTGAAAACATCCTAGAAACCCCATAGCAATGCCATAGTAACCATACAGAACCGCATAGCAACCGCATAGCAACCTCTCTGAATGCCTTTACAGCCGTAAAGCAAATACAACAACTTTCTAGCACTGTAGGATTGTTTTAGCTCTTTCAAACATGTATAACAGCACAGAGTACCTTAGTTGTAATGTATGAACCTTTAAAAGTAAGATAAATTAAACTACATTTGGAAAAGTAGCTGGCCTGCCCTGCCAAAATGTCACAGTCTTTGAATTTTATCTTGAAATCAAAGATACACTGAATAGTTGAGTGGAATCCATTGGCCCTGCTGTCGCTAGTCTTTTCCAAATGCTTTGTGTGAGATGAGCTGATAGGAGCAATTAATCAAAACCTCTCCAGAGCTGCAGTAACATGCGTAAAATAATGAAGAGTCCGTGCAGAAAGATCACCAGTTTATGTGTGTATATATATATATATATATACATATATATATATATATATATATATATATAATTTAACTATTGAGAAGTTTGACAAAGGTGTCAGGGAGAATTACACTGCTAAACTGACACCAGGATGTGTGGGTTAGATGTGATTAACATTAAGTAAAGAGTGTAATTTCTGTGTCACCCAACAGAACTGTAGAAAATAGTTAAAATTTTTGCCTGTAATCAGTCTATGAAAGTCTCATAGCTGTCTCTGAATATTAGGTTTCAAAGTCTTTGTTCGCAGGCCCATGTAATCAATAATAAATCCTGCCAACACCTAATAAAGACTAATAAAGCAGTTTTCTATCTCTAAGATGCAGACAGTCATAAAGGGTCAAACTGAATCTGCACATTACAATCCAACTGACCAGATGATGCAAAGCTGGAAATTGCTGCCATGGATCAATTCTGGACTAATGTGTGAAAGAGAAGCTGTTAAACAATGACTCAGATCAGACATTTAATCATGTGAGGTCAGATAATTACCACCTCCAGTTAAGACCTGGTGACAGCACAGGCTGAATAAACCCCAAACTTCACTGACCTTAATGAAGAAACACAGTACCCACCAAACTGTAGCATGTAAATGTCTGCTGTGCTCAGATACTGTAGGAGCATGGACGGTGTGTAGTGGACCTGCACAGAAATGTTGTGGCAGTGGAAGAGCAGAGTGAAGGTAAAACTTTATGAGACTTCAGCTGCATCTAATAACCTAGCTCACTCACTCACCAAGCACCCTGACAGCAGATTCACTCTCACTCACAAGTCTGAGCAAAATGTGCTGTGCAGATTTCATGAGAGCTGTCTAGAAATGCCCTTAAATTTCATCTTAAAAAAACAACTTGATTTAGGTTTCATTTTCTTACAGACTGTAAGTTGATTAGAGATGTAAGAGATCATTTAAACATCATGTTTATCTTATCTTATCTATCATAAGTTAACCTTATTATATGATCTACATGAAGTTATTATACAACATACACATGAAAGTTTTTTCTAAATCGTTTTTGATTGCAAATGCAGAAATAACCACCAAGCCATGAGCAATTTATTTTACAAGTGTTTAAAAGAACAGTAATCTTGCATTCTAATCAAGCTACTGGAGAAAGAATTAGTTACAGAACTTCACCTGTCTCCTGTTTTATGGAGCAATTACATAATATTAGCTGTTTAATATTATCTCCTGGCTGTGGTTGGAATACTTGGCAGTCATATGACAGCTGTACAACTGTGAAACTATTGGAGGAATCTTCAGCAGATCTTAAAGGTCTTTGTGTGTTTGTAGCTCCACACCCGTCAGCCGTAGATTGGAAGACCCACAGGGGAGAGAAATAACTCACATGCAACACAAAGACTCCATACAAAGCAAAACATAGCTTTCCACTGTACATTTACAACCCACTCATTCATGTGCAAGCTTCAGATCTATTCCTCCAGCTCTCGTACTTAATCTGAAAAGGAAAACAATCTGTTGTTGGAATTGTGTAGCGTACACCTCCTCTGAGTACAAATGTTACTGCTCGGCTCTAAGGATTTTTCCCTTTTTGTGAGGGCCATTAAAGTGAAATTGTTCGTTTCCAATCACTAACTGCAAGACAAAACTTTCTCCGATAATTTTAATTTGACCCAAGAGAGACATTTGCTTGGCTTGATATCATGCCAGCTTCCAATTTTAGTTGTCAGACACTGAACATCTGATGTTTAAGCTTGTTTAAGTTACAAAGTGTGTAACAGAAAATGACATGGTAGATTTCAGCTGCATGGAACTAACCTCATGTGTTTCAACATAACTACTTCAACCGAAAATGTTTCAAGTTTTGCACATATAATTTTCCGACATACACAGCTGGAATAAAACAGAAGACTTGGTGACCTCACCAAAAAGAAAGTTCCTTTGATATGCAGAACAAATTATTATATTTCAATTAAACATTACAAAGACAAACTGTTCTATGGAAACAGTGCCTATATTATACTTTAACAAGTAAACAGAGCCTATATTATACTTTAACAAGTAAACAGGGCCTATATTATACTTTAACAAGTAAACAGGGCCTATATTATACTTTAACAAGTAAACAGGGCCTATATTATACTTTAACAAGTAAACAGGGCCTATATTATACTTTAACAAGTAAACAGGGTTTATATTTTAATTTCATGTCAACGTAACAGTTGAAAATAATAAAGATAATCAGCACTTTTGCAATATATTTCATGTCTTTGACTGTTAGATCAACAAAAGAAACCAAAGATCTGTGACTGTTTAGAGAACTCTTAAGCTCATAAGGAGAATTTTTCTGCATCACTCCTCATCTTACTGTTCTCACACTTACTGACAGATTTTACACAAGCGTTAGAAACTCACACAGCTCAGACAGTCTTCATCTAGACAGTGTGAACCCAGGAAATGTACGTTTACTCACTTCCAGAGTGATCTTCAAATGCTGATAAGAAAGTAAAATAAGCAGCTTTATAACGATTTCATCTTAATTTTAGTGTTTTTACTGTTTTTATTGAGTGGCATAATCAAACGTTCAAAAGTTCAAAGCTCTTGATTCTCAATTGAGAATTTAATGTGAAATACTTGGAAACATTTCTGAGAACTTCACAACTAAACTTTATAAAGAGTTTCAGTCAAGGTTAGAACTAAAATATAAGCACATAAAAATAACTTTCATGAAACAAACTGAAAGTCAACTTAAAATACAGCACTGCAGCCACACTAGTAAGAAGACAACAGAGCGCACCGTCTCTTTAACTGTGAATTAAAGACTCAACAAAGATCCCAGCATGACAACTCATCAAACTCTGCTGCTGTTACTGGCAAACTGCTCTCAGCCTAGAAAGAAATGAAACGTTAGAAATGAAACGGATAAAAAAACTCAGGAAGTCACACAAGCAAAACCCAAAGTTTGATTATAACTGGTGCTGTAATAAAAGTGTTTAGTCACATTTCAGTAACAGGGCACAGAATCAGCTGCGGTTATGCACTAAATAAATCTAACTGTGTTCTGTCAAGTTGGACTGGTCACTATTGTGGCCAGTTGCCATGGAAACTCATTTTCACGTGAAGCAGGAAGGGTCTTTTAGAGGTCTCTGCCTTTTGACTCCAAACACACAAACTTTCTCTCTGTTTGGGTGACTAGATGGTATTCAAGACCTTTTGATGTAAAAGATCATACCGTCATGTACAGGGCACGAAACCCGCACACCTCAAAATCCAAACAGCTTTAGTTTAGGGTTACCTACAGCAGCCCCTGTAGAGAACAAAATGTATTTATTTTTTTTCTGATTTAGCAATCTGAATCAAATGTAAAGATTTAACAGGAATGGATACCATGAAATATAACAAAGACAAAATTATCATAGTTTATCATATTATGAATATTTTTCCACTAATCTATGACAACCTGAAATCATCCAAACAATAAATATTACATTTATTATTATTATCATTATTTATTATTTTATAATGTAAACCCTTTGCTTGTGCCACATATAACCGACACTCGAGTTCAATGCCAGTAACATTAAAGTCAAGTCACACTTAAAACACATTTTACCTTTTTAAAAGAAAGGTTTGTTGCAGCCACTGCATATGCAACAGCTTGTGCTGGATGCAAACAGACATAAACAGGCTCTTTTCAGCTCATTTCACAGCCTTGATACAGTGAAGGGCCTCAAATAGCGCTGGATTCAGATACAGGGTGAGAGTTAAGCTGCACAGAAATCAAGCGGCTGATATCAGCATTCAACTCGTGTACAAGAGCTGCCCACAGCTTCATTCACTGTGTTGAAAGCAGAGTTTCCATATTCTCTCTCAGCTGTACCTGACAGTGTTATGATTAGACACACAGATTAAACTAATCTGTTTAGGCAAAACGCTAGATGCGTTACCTCGAGGTCTGGCACAAAGCATTTATTTTACCTCCCAACCACACAAAGAAAAAAATAAAAATTATTTTTGATTGTATGTCATCTTTCCAGATTATGCTGTGGCAAACAATTCCTGCGATTTAAACACAATTAGTATGTTAAGCTTGTGGAAATAGGCCAGTGCGTATGATCATATTTCTAATTACTCATTAGTCTTGAATGTTTGGAATAGATGAATCACGACACCATTATAAATGCTAAACAGATTCACACCTCTAAATGGATATTAAAATGGAAATATCATGCAGAAATCTTCTTTTCAATGTTTCTGGCAGCAAATGATGCAGCATTACAGACACATTATCTGTGAAGAAGGTCCCACATGAAAGATGAGATCTGAGCAACATAATCTTGCCACAAAACAAACTGGATGATATTTTCTGCAGTGCTAAAAGAGAAATATTACATTTTTATTTTCTTCCTTTAGTCATAGATTTACTGTATTTCCTGCAGTTTTCACAGTGATACTATAGAGGAACCATTTTTGGTTCTAATAAGAACCATTCATACAAGTCAATGTTCATAATCTACAGTATATAAATCTGTAGAACCTCTTTCCACCACAAAACCCTGTTGCACAACGGAAAGGTTCTGTGGATTAAAGGTTCTTTATGGAATAAAGAGCATTCCCACAAATGTTCCCAAAATGTTCAGTCTAAAAAGAACATTGTGGGAACCTAAGGCAGTTTTTAACCGCATCCAGGTCCAGTGTGTTATAGAATAAAGTGACGCATCTCCTCCTCATTAATTTAAGGTTTGTAATTAACAGACAGAAAGTGATGCATGGGAAACATTTCTGATCACGTAGTTTTTATTGCATTATTGTAGGCAGAGAACTATGCACTTAAAAACGTTGTTTTCACAACCACTTTCCAAACCACCTTTCTAACTGCTTCAAACCTCACAAATTAAAGCTCAGCCAGCAGCAGCCACCACATGACCTTATGTTTCCATCATCTCATTGAGGAGAGAGAGGTGAGTTGTTGTTTACTGTAGGAGTAAACAAGGGACCAGACTCCCTAAGACACACATCCTGGTGAGTCAGGAAGCAGCGCGGCCGCGTTGGTGCTGAGCTGAGTGCTTTTCTGCACTGGATGTGAGATTTTATGCCTGGTGTGGCAGCAGGGGCCGGTCATTGACAGCGCACTGTCATTTGGGTTCAGCTATTGAGTCAGTGCACACTCAAGGGCAAACTGCAGTCAGATAAGTGAACTGAGTTCACACAGGAGAGATGCAGAGCAAACATCCACTGACAGCTGCTGATAACTTCACACCCAAGTCAAACCAATTCTCCAGGAGCATGCCAGAGCCTTCAACAGTGAAATAACCCATTAAAGGGCCATGGGCATCTGCTATTCAGGTCATTACTACTGCACTGTGGGAAAATATCTTTTAAAATCTAGCATGTGGATTAGCTAGTCTAAGACGTTCAGTGGCTAGCTTACACTGGTATAAACAGCCGGCTGATGAATTATAGCTGGTCTACTGGGCTAGAGACTGGTATGTGATACTAAAAACCAGTGACATGTTTCAACACACGACTGCTGACATAAGCTGGAATTTCCTGAGGGGTAAGCAGCACATTTTATCTGTCTTAATACATTAAAACTAATGCTTATTAAACACACAGTCACTGACATTATATTAGTTCACGCCAAAATATTCAACAGAATATTTTTCCATTAAATATAGATTTTGCCTATTAAGTCTATTGAAAAATTCTTTTAACAATTTTTTTAAAGTTCTTACATTTTCTTGCTATTCTGTAACTTATTAAACCCATGACATGATCCACTCTAATCTAACCCAGTGAACACTCACACAGTTACTTCTAAATGACAACATCTTCCAACTGCAGCCAGTTGGTGAAGGTAAAGCGAGCATCGTGAGCAGCTCAAGTCATTAATGGAGAATTTACACAGACATCTAACAATACTTTAGCTTGTAAATAAGAGGTCTGCAGCAGTGACCACAGGCGGTGGGATGTGAGAACATTAGATCTTAATGGGACCTGGAGTTGCTCTGGGAATTGAGTTATTTGGCTCCTGGCAGAGGGGGGACGTCTCGCTGTCACTGCGGCTGATTATAGAAGCACTCAGGAGAATGATGTGTGTTTGGCCTTTTCATGCTTCATTAACAACATCAGACAACTTGCCACATGCATGTCGCAGCTCATTAAAGCAGTGAGGGGACTGTCGCATGTACAGTCTGCAGACCGCATTAATAACACTCTCAGTGCCAATGGTGGAGGATTCACTGAATCACGCACAGGGTCATTTTTTCTAAGAAGAGCAGCACTATACTCGTGCTTATACTTAAAGCTGCAATCGGTTAACTTTTGACTCTCTATCACCATCTGTATGAAGCATAAAACTGCAAGTTACCTGCAGAGTTTTACCTCAAATACCCAGTCACACTTGACTGTTTATTGCCTCATAAATAGAAAAAATTGACCCAAACTTTTCATACTTTGTAGAAAGTTTGCCATGTAACTGTTACTTTTTCTTTTTTACATACTGGGCTCTTCTGAATGCTGGCTAAAAATATATGTGCATATATAACACATGAATATAAAGACACTAAACATAGATAACCTAAAAGCTGCCTGGTTTTCACTAAATGCTATAGTTAGAGAACATCCAGGAAATAAACAATTAAGAAAAGAAAATCTCTAGAATCAAGAAATCTTTTAATGAGTCTCTGGATGACAATGAAAACAATCACAGATGCACAAATAGAGGCTTTTCTAAAGATTCATCATTCACTTCTCCAGCAGATGCTTCATAAATCACTTATTTAAGTTTTAACTACATGCAAATGAAACCAACAAATATCAACAAAGTAATGTTGAAATATTTCATATCCCGAGATTAAATCCTGTCTGATTATCCTGATAAATGGATGTTGTCAATAGCTTTCATTAACTTTACGACTCTTCATAATAAAATGACCTGGCAGGTCTCCGAGAAAATCTCCTCTATTAGAAGCTGTTAAACGCAGAGCAAATTGAATGTAACAGATCAATATGCTGTGAGCACATTAACAGTGAGTGTTTCTGAGCGCTCATAAACAACGATTAGAGTCAAAGCAGATGTTTGGAGATCAGGACAGAGAAAGATGAGAAGTGTCAGGTGCAGGTCCAAAAGCCAAATCAGTACAATTTCACAGTCAGAGAAGTGATTAAAAAGGCCGAAAAGAAAATACAGATGGTGTGGAGCTGTTTCCTCTTCACATGTCTGCAGGGTGCTGAGACACAAACACTTAGAGCAGCCACACTAATGACAGCTGCACTTTTGAGCTTCTGTCCTGGACAGACTGAGAGAAAACAAGACCTTTATGATTTTATGGCAGGATTTTCAAATAAATCACTGCAGGCGGATGTTTAGCCCTACATTTTGATTGAAAACAGGAAGAAAGTGGGAGAACTGAGTGGGAAAATTGTGGCTTGGTTTTTCAGAGTGACATTAAGCTGGAAGATGTGGGCTTTTCAACAGCTGTGAGTGGGTTTGTGTGCCCACAGAAGCTTCACTCATTCATATTGATGGATGTAAACCCTGGCAGCTTCATTTCCCCTCTGAGTCCCTCAGCCCTGCTGTCAATAGGTGCAGTTTCAGATTCAATACAGTCATTGACTGAGTGTTAATTAGCCCCATAGAAAAACTGTGAACACAGCATTACATGAGAAAGATTTCAAACACATTATAATTAAAAGACTTAAAGAAACAAAAAATAAAATCAGCCATCAGCAGGGCTATGCTCATACAATCATAATGTAAAAACTACAACTAGATCAAAACTAAAAACATGAATGAAAACCTTTTTATTTACTGTGAAGTAAAACTACACCGAGTTTGAAATCTAGAATACATTACAAACTGAAAACAAAAACTGAGCTTTTTAAAATGATAATAAACCTGGTTGCTACATATACATTTTCTATACACCACAATACTGCAGAACAGGTAGAGCCTGATAAAGGCAGGTGGATAAATCAGTGAAACAGTGGATGATTCGACTTCATTTAATTCATTAGTAAATGAAGTTTCTTTAAAGCTTTTTTTTTAAGCTTTTGTCATATCTGATTTTAAGGGGCACTTTTAACAAAACAGCTTTTGTGTTGTTAATGTGCCAAATACAGCGGACTTATTGAATGTTCAACTGTGCTGGCGTTGAGAATCAAGACAGCTTATTTAACAGCCTGTGCTGGTCCTCTGATGCAGACACAAGTGTTTCTACATGGTACTGCAACACCACTGTATCTACAGTAGATGTTGTGAAATTAATGTTAAATATTGTGTACAGTAAAATGACCAAAAACAAAACATAGACAGCACAATATCTGAAAATGATGTATATAAAGTCCATTTGAATGGATGGATGTGCATTTGATATATACAAATAAAATAACTATATATACTTCTAAATTACCTGCTAAAGTTTGGATAACAAGCTATAATAATAATCCACTGAGGAGTCCTCAAACCTCTGGGCTCCATTGAAGAAATGTATTTAATACAACAGGATGATCAGAGCTCATGAGGGGTAAGATCACCTTCAGTGTCTCCTGCTGAAGATCTGAGGGCTGATCATGAATCTCAGTCCTGACATGTATTAATAACAGCTCAGTCTTCAGTTCCTCTCAATGTGTATTCTCACTGCAGATCATCACACTGCCCATACGACTCCCTGACATCTGTTTTCCATACTGAGCATCCAGCTTCTGAATTCACTGAAAACACTGAATGCAGGTGACACTGACAAGCAACCAGACAACGTTTCTTTAGTGCGAAAACTCCGGCACACTGAGTCTGTATCAGACGACAAGCGTCTCTTCTTATTTTATTTATTTAGACAAGTCTCGCATTTGTTCATTGGCATTTTTTTCTTTCTAGTGTGGCCGTATTGAAGCTTGGTCTCAAAGCTGTGAGATTTATTTCAGAATGACAACACACTTGAGTTGAGCAGGGAAAAGGGAATTGGAATGTGGAAGTGAGTGGTGATTTCTGTAGAATGCAGGTGAATGAAAGTCATGGTTTTCATTTAAAATGACAGGTAAGTGTTGGCAAGACTGATGGTTTTGACTAAATTTCACCTCATGTGAGCAGTTTGAAGGTTGGAGAGATGGAAGAGACCATGAACTGATGAATATTTCAGTGTTTCACAGACTCTTGCTGCACAACAAAACATTTTACTTTAGTGTGAAACTTTAACTGCAAGTATAAGCAACAACAACAGTGATGCTTTCCATAGCAAACAGCACAAACATATTATGTAAATAAACCAATCGCTTCATCATACTGTGAATTATGAGGGAAAAAAACAGCTTTACCATGTGGCAGGAGATTTAGACGACCCAAAACACTCCATACAGACGAGAAGAGGAGGGGGATAAATCATGCAGGGAGTATGAAGCCCCTCAGGTTGATTTAGCAGGACGGTGGTCAGAGATTCAATCTCACACAGAACATGAAGTAATCATCAGATGGACACTTTCATTCGTTACACTTTCTTTATAACATCATTCTTCTTGATTGTGTAATTCGTTTGAAGACATATCTGCAAGCATGTTTCTCTGTGATTGACCTACATCCTTCATCAGGCTCTCAGTTACACTCAGATATCAACGTGTCAAAGAAAGAATGAAAATCACACATCACACAGAAGATGATGTAGACAATGTAACTATCACACAGAAAAGCAATGATGCTTGTTATCTAGAGAGGAGATGTTTACTCACATATTGTGATTGTTCTTCTCCTCTCTGTGGCTCTGGTCCCTGAACCCCAACATTCATCTTCATCATCACAATCTCCACTGTACCCATCTCCACTTCCTGTCTCGATCTGCTCCAGTGTGCCCAGCTTTGGAATAGATCTGCCCTGCAAAAGCTGCCAAACATACAGCAACCTTTAAAATCTCTGAACTTACCAAACAAACAACACATTTAAAATCAACAAAAATGAAACGTGTCTGGCTGCAGGTGCTGATGCAGCACAGACAAAAAGTGTAAACACAGACACCAGCAAAACAAATGAAATCAAATCCCTCAATATTTATACAAGTGCACACTCAGTAATGAAAGGAATGAAAACAGATTTTCCCAACCAGTATTTCTGTCTTTGTTTTCAACAAAAACATCCAAACATACTTGAAACAAGATAAACTTGCTGATGATAAATATTAGAGTAATAAAAATGAATGTAATAAATATGTTCCCTGAAAACAAATGGTTTTGAAATTTTAAATGCATCTCAAATTATGTTTAAATATTTGTTTACAGTAAAATAAAGACAAAAATACTGACAAACAATACGATTTGTAATGAATGGGTTGTGAAAATCTTCTCAACAGATATAGCATCTAAAAGGTAATTGCATTTGTGTCTAACAAAAAATGAGAACTTTAACTGAGGTTCAATATAGTTTGATTTATATCAACCAAATTTATTTTTAAATGATATTGCTCACCAAAACCCAACATGTGTTTGTTTTTGCACATACAGCTTATGGCATCACTGCATTATTGTTTTGGTAATTGAATAATTTGTCAGTGTCTGTGGGGCGACATGCAATAATAGTTATTTTTGTCATTCAAATCACCTCTCAGTCATGATGGTAATGACAGTATGACACAAAGATCTGCAGCTACTTGAAGATCATTTCTGTACATAAAGCACAGGTTACTGCCAATCAAACTCAAACCTGCTCAGGGGGGCAGGAACATTTAACTTAAAATGTGCAATGCTTGAGATGAAACATTTGTATTTGTCAGCTCATCTTCAATTGTTTGTGGTAATTAACAAGTGCAGTGGTTTAATATCTGCAGATGAAGTGGCTGATGTATTGAAGCCATGATAACTGAGACACAGAGAGTCACATTTACAGGTGACCTGAAACCAACCACAATAAATATCAAACCCTCTGATAAACTGGTGTATTACCATACTACACGTGATTTTCGCAGGATGAAGTATGTGTACCGCACAGTACATGCTTTCTCTATATACATGGATTAACCTGACGACTAACTGCATTTGTAAAAATGTGCAATATTCAACCAGTGCACGCATTTTTAAAAAATGTGGTTAGAAATAAATATGATGCTATACTCCTTACATAGTGCTGTCTAAAATGTCTGATGCATATTACTTAAACACTTTTTGCAGGCAGTACACAGTATGTAGTGCACAGTATGCAGAAAGCAGTAGTGTTTCATTGTGTGATCAATGAACAGAAAGCACATATTCCTAATGATTCAAAACAGTCCTTTTGTTTTGTGTATTTTGCTGTACAGGTAAAGGAAAAACTCTTTTTCTTTCAGATTTATTTCAAAACATTACCTTCATTCATCCCAACAGTTACAGAAATGTATTTTCACCATGAGTTCAATCTAGTCACATCTTATATGTCCTTCATTTAAAATATATATATATACATATACACACACACACACACACACACACACACACACACACACACACACACTATCCTTCTGTAATTTTCTTTCCAAGTAGTACCAAAAAAGCTGGGAGCGTCAAAGACCGTTATCTGGCTGAGGTCTCTTATCTGTAGAAGGACCTTGTTTTCCTCACACTGTTTCTCCAGGAACTCTTAATGTTTCCTCAAGGTGTAAAATGACTGTCTGAGGGTCTTCTACCTGCAGTGCCTGTAACTTTACAATCCTTCTGCGTAATGCTGGAAACTTTTCAAACTTCTTTTTGGTGACTCACAAAAGCAACTGACTAGGAAAAAAAAAAAAAAAAAAAAAAAATTATTTAAAAAAAAAAAAAAAAAAAAAAAAAAAAAAATAAAAAAAAAACCTACAGCTTTGCTCATGAATATTAATTAGATGATGCAGTCCAGGTACATCTGATTTGCTGGAAGGCAGATGTTGGTAATTAAAGAGCTAATCATATCAGGATTTCTGTTTTCCATCTCTACTGTGGTACATGAATGCTGCTTCCATCGGCTGCCAACATCCAGCTGGTAAGGTTATGGTGTGTATTATTATGAACGACCTCTTCAAGTCCAGATAACGCAGCTACTGAAAGTGAACTGCGATGTTTATTGAGAAGGCAGCTGTCTATATGAATCTTTTCTCAAGCGCTTCAAAATCCGACATCAACACTGAATCTTTTTGGTTCACTGCTGAAGACAAACTGTATGTAAGAACAGAGCGATGCTAAGCATGGCTACACAGATTATCTACATAGATATCAGAAATGAGACTGATTTATATGTTTATTAGAAACCAAAACGTCCCGTCAGTAAAGCTGATGCAGGTACAACTGCTCCACTCTGTCGACTTTAAAAAAGTGTTTTAAGAACTTGCTGCAGGGAATAAAAATGATTTCAAGACCTGAGAGTTAAATGATATCTCTGGGGTAACATTTCTCTTTAAAAGACTAACGTTTAATGTGAAGATGATGAAAATTGTGGTTTAAGAAACTCCGCTATCTTCCAGGAATAATCTTTGAATAACCTTTGCTACTGACACTGTGACCTTTAAGCGACTGAAATATCATCAGTGTCATGAAACAGACGAGATCAGAACTCCACATTCATCCACCTGCTCAAATAAAATGAAATCACACTGAGGTTTATTTTTGTGCAAATAAAACGATTAATCTTAAAACAATTAAAACAACATAAACAGTAAAATCTGTTTAAATCTGCTCACCACAAAACCTGCGTGTAGGAAGTGAAACCCCTCAGAACAATCCTGCACTAGATGCAGAGATTTGTGTACAAAACTTGAACATGACACCTATGACATCACCAGCTCTTACATTTCTTGAATGTTTTGAATGGAGCACAAACACAAATAACATTTTTTTTTTTTCTGATAAAGTCATCTCCACCTTTTCTTTTCAGAAACACTTTCACTCAAAGCAAATACACTTCATTCTTTCCATAATGAACACCCAGTGAGAAATGTCACGGGAGGAAAATGGGTCACAAATGACATTTTAAGTCAGCTTTGAGTTCGGGAATATTCAGATGCGTTTACCTAAAGTACGAAACTTTATATTACTACTCTGCTACTCTGAGAGATGAATTCATGTCTACAGTGAGTGTATATCACATTCATATAACACAGTTTGACATTTATTTTTACATCTCCAGAGGTCAGACACTGGAGCTAAAATCAGACCGAAGGTCTGACAATCAGATTGCAAGAAAAGAGTTTGACTTCATCGTGTCCTCACATGCCTCTCTGCTGTGTGTGTATTTCAGAATCCTTGTACAGTTGTGTCATTGTGAATGCTAAAGATGTGAGAACTGGAAAGTACTGGTCTTCTTTACAGAATAGTACTCAGAATAGATGAATACAGAGAGCAACGGCAACTGTCTTTCATTCATGCACCGTGATATTGATGGTATTCATTCAGGATTTTTTCAAGAACATCTCTGTACTAACAGGATTGTCATGGTTCAGTGTGTTAGTGCTACTTGAGGTGCATTCCATTTTTTTATTTGAGCAAAACAATTAATAAGCAATTATAATTGCTAATTATAAATAACAATATACAAATAAACATCAAATGGTTGTCAAGAAGCCTCAATACATTGTAAGCAAGTAACAAAAACATCACCACTTCCTTCTTTAAAAGAATGTTAATTGAGAGTCGTCCTCTTACTTTGGCAGAAAAATAATGTTAACACATTATTAACACAAGACACTCCCGATTCTGTCTGCTTGAATCAGAGAAAGCCATTTGTCTTCATTTGAAAGACGATGCTGATCCAACAACCCTCACACATAATACATAGATTGTGTTCAAAAACAGAGACACTTTAAAATATATGAACAACACTATCCAGAGGACAAACTCTCCAATTTCATCTGAATATCACAGTGACATACTGCTTTAATATAATAACAATCCCATACAGGCCCTCCAGTGCTACAGCTTCGTAAACAGGCTAAGGTCTACAACTTTTAATAACAGAAAGTCGCATTGGCCGTGTGGAACATACTGTAGCCCTTTGTTTAATGTTTTGGTGTCACTGCTTGCATGCTACAATTAGTCCATCTGATGGTAGGCTTCTAACAGAGATGCTCTTTGAGGGTGTAAAAACAAGCTGAGAACGATGACAAGTCACAATCGACAATCGACTGTCACTCACAGAGGCCACAGCGGCCAAACGGCTGTCATCTGCTGCCAAACTCGTATGCCAGTGACTGTGTTCAGCCATTACGCCTGTTTTGTGTTTCCACAAACACTTCCTGCTGTGACGACCATGATTAACTTCTGCTTTCATTGACAAACACATCTGATAAGCATTTGGCCAAAGCACTGACATATTCAAGAAGCACCCACAGTAAATAAAACTGTCCAATCAGATCTCTTTAACATGTCAGTCATTCCTCCTCAGTCATTCAGTCAAGTCCAATGAAAGCAACTGAACAGGAGAGACAGTTTTTCATGAGCTCCCTGTTCTCTTTTACCTCATATGTCTTCTTTAGAACTGATCTCAAAATGTCTCAAACTGTTCTCAGACCTGAAAGACATCAAAGTTTGCAAGCAGAAGTCAGAGATCATAATATAAAACTGAGCTGTTGATAACCACATTGTTCTTATAGTGCCTGAATCATGCTGCATGTCAGCAACTGACTCTTTAGTGTTCATCATTTATCTAAAAAAAATGATCAGAGACCTCAGTGACATCAAACCAAAACACAGCTGCACCATTTACTGCAATACATTACTGACTATTACAGTCAATAACTATTAGGCCATTATTACTATTAAGAAACAACCATGTGATATCCGATTAAAAATGACAAATGTGTCATGTTTCATCATAAAATGAAATTTTACACATTTTAAAAATATTTTTTATAACAAATTAAGCTTGGTTCCCAGTGTTATCATGGACATGGATAAGTGTGAGGTCAGAGCATAATAAAACGATCAATCATTGTTTTTATAATCCAGCAACACAAGAGTCTTTTGACCTAAAAGATGTCAGTCAGAGACCTAAACTCTCCCTGCAGAAACAAACAGGCTCTTATTTGCTAGAGGCTGATTGTGGTGAGAGTGGCTGATTTATTGTACAGTTTGGCAGGGCCATTAGCTCTGCCTCTGTAAATAAAACACAGTTACATCAGAACCTTAATTATGATGCTGGCCACAGGTACATCGACCTGTCCTACAAGTTGAGTGGGTCTCAATCACTCACAGCAGACAATTACTGAAACAGGAAGTAGACGCTCTAAAAACCATGTACAGCTCTGGTCTTTCATCCACACTGTTGTGAGTAATCAGATTAGTGACATCATTTCCTGGCACATCTGCACTGGTTTATAGTGATGCATTAGTGACACTGATCCACAGCAGACTGACAGTACAGAGAAAGCTGCAGGAAAGCTCACAATTTGTACATTATAATGTCAAGCCGTCATTCTGAGGCACTTAAAGTTGCTTACATTACAGAAAGCCCTGATGGACAGCATGACTGATACGATTTCTTAAACTTTGTTAGACACTACGGTTTACTCTGTATGATGGTACATACATGTCATGTCCTGAGCTATAAACAAACCCTGATTTGGCACATTTCTTAAGATCTCATTCAAATTTCAGGCAAATGTGACTTGGAGAGATTAAAATCATTTACAGACTAAAATAAAACAGACTGCAAAACAGACCTTATACATTTAAAACAAATTCAGTAAAACAACCTAATATAATAACCCTCAAATGATCACATGTATTTGTATCTGAAGGTCACAGCTTGTGTGTGTTTACACATTAGCTGACGAGGCTGACAGCACTGGAAGTGTAGCTCAATATTCTCGCCAGTGGCTGAGGCCTCTTTTGTGGGACAGTTCACCATAACCTTTAAGCTGATGGAGAGATGGCATGCATATTGCTTCATTACTTTTCTGAGAGTTTGAATTTTCTCTCATGCACCTCATCAGATGAGCCAATGGGAGTTTTCTACACCTGAAGCCGGAGCTGAATGGCAATCTAAAGAAAGAAAAAATCATAAAGAGTTTTGTGACCGATATTAATAAAATAGTGTCCTTGAAAGGCCAGAGCTGCTGGGCAGTGTGAGAAAGCAGCCACCGGCCGCTAAGAGCCGCAATGAAGTCATCTAAATGCATTTCACTTTGAGCCGCGCTTTCACGTGCCTTATAAAAATGCCGACTGTGTCAAAATGATCAATAACCCCATTAGCAAGGCCAAAAAGCTCTGAGAAGAGGACCAGAGCTTTGCAGTGGACACCTATGAGGACCCCAGCACAAAATGCACAGGAAGTTTATACTGCAATACTACCGGCCAGTTAAAACGCTGGTCACAGTTAAGATTCAGCTCCCTCGTGGACTGCCAAATAAACAGACAGAAGGGAAAGTGCTACAAGATGTCTTGAAGAGCTGCAAGATGTTTCTGACTTCAGAGATGTGTTGTTTTACCAGACTGCTGTCTCCTGAGTCTGTGTGCTTAACTATCTGTGTTTCTGTATGGGAAAGTATTAAAAACTATAATTTAAGCATAAAAAATGATACAGGACTGTAAATCTGGATGCATGTGTCACTCTCTAGGCCTCAGTGATATGAGTATCTGTGTGCTGCATATCCCATGACACAGTAAAACAGAGCTCCAATTACCTGCTTCAAGCACACAGACGGCTAGCATTAGCCACCAGAAGAGGCCCGAGCAAATGAGGCTCTTCCAGTGCTGGATCACAGTCACGTACCTTCTAAATCTCTCCGGGTCTCTCCGTGCTGTTGGCTGTCATGTCCAGCTCAACCTCTGACAGCAAACAACAGCTGGACAGACTGCATTTTAAAACCTGCAGCGCCGTCCTCCTTTCCTCTCCCTTATCTCAGGAGATCTGCACGCTTTCTCTTGTGTAATTAACAGTGTCAACGCTTGGGTCTCCAGGCTGCTTATCTAACAGCTCCTCTGGGGAAGAGACGAGCTGAAGGCGATCAGATTACACTGATCTGTACAGGAAGTAGAATCAACTCGAGGGACACCAGGAGTGACCTCTCAATGCCCTGCCAATGTAAATGAGGCCATCGGCATTCAGGGTAACTTGGCTGACAGAGTAAGTGATGGCTGTGTGGGGAGGCTGTATCAGGGGTACCATGGGCTTTTTCGGGTTGTTTTGTGAAGCTCTATGAAAGAATTAAA